>CAWUFW010009228.1:600000-803701 GCA_963921515.1 Calotriton arnoldi
TGCCTCTTTCTGCACCTCTGTTGCCTCTTTCTGCACCTCTCTTGCCTCTTTCTGAACTTTTCTTGCCTCTTTCTGCACCTCTGTTGCTTCTTTCTGCACCTCTGTTGCTTCTTTTTGCTCCTCTGGTGCTTCTTTCTGCACCTCGGTTGCTTCTTTCTGCACCTCTGTTGCCTCTTTCTGCACCTCTGTTGCCTTTTTCTGCACTTTACTTGCCTCTTTCTGCACCCCTCTTTTCTCTTTCTGCACCCCTCTTTTCTCTTTCTGCACCCCTCTTTTCTCTTTCTGCACCTCTCTTGCCTCTTTCTGCACCTCTCTTGCCTCTTTCTGCACCCTGTTCCCTCTTTCTGCACCTCTCTTGCCTCTTTCTGTACCTCTGTTGCCTCTTTCTGTACTTTTCTTGCCTCTTTCTGCACCCCTCTTTTCTCTTTCTGCATCCCTCTTCTCTTTGTGCACCTCTCTTGCCTCTTTCTGTATCCCGTTCCCTCTTTCTGCACCTCTCTTGCCTCTTTCTGTACCTCTCTTGCCTCTTTCTGAACTTTTCTTGCTTCTTTCTGCACCTCTGTTGCTTCTTTCTGCACCTCTGTTGCCTCTTTCTGCACCACACTTGCCTCTTTCAGCACCTCTGTTGTTTTTTTCTGCAGATCTCTTGCCCCTTTCTGCACCTCACTTCTTTCTGCACCCCTCCTGCCTCTTTCTGCACCCCTCTTCCCTCTTTGTGCAACTCTCTTGCCTCTTTCTACACCTCTCTTCCTTCTTTCTGCACCCCTTGTGCCTCCTTCTGCACCCCTGCTGCTTCTTTCTGCACTTCTCTTGGTTCTTTATGCACTGCTCTTGCCTCTTTCTGCATCCCTGTGAGAAGTTGGCCTGGTATATGCTGTTCACTAATTAAAGTGGACACCTTGCACCAGGGCAAATCGACTCTTATGGTAGATAGGTTTAAGACAACCTTTTAAAGAAAGCTATCCTAGTGGTAGCTGTGGAGAGCAGCCTTCAGGCTAAGTCTCGGAGGAATGTAAAGCAGCTTGTTTTACCATATAATCTCTTGAATCACCAAATGAAAAGACACCACACAGGTATATATATCAAATATATATGTATTTATTTCTAAATAACTCTCTACTAATCTCTTTATGGGATTAGAAGACAAACATATGCACAAATCAACGTTTTTCAATAAGTTAAGCACAAAATATGGCTGGGGCCCTAGGGGCGTACCAGACCATATACTAAGTAAGAGACTTAGGGACAACGACTTGCAGGGAGACAAGGCCTAGGGCCTTCAGAAGTGCTGGGGCCTCACGAAACCACCCAAGGCAGGTAAGTAAAGGACCCACGGGGGACGCGTGCAGTGTAGATACACAGGCGCGGATCGCCGTTGACTTCAATGGGGCAAGTCGCAGTTGGAAATAAAGAGTTTTAGGATACTTCGGGAGAACCTACAAGCAAGTCACTTACAGGGTAAGTAGTTCTAGGGCCCACACCCACAGGAGCACCATAGTGCTGGAGTTACCTCACCCAGGGAAGCCGGGTGCATAGGTGTCCTTTGGTGTCGGGTCGCGGCGTCGTTTTCAATGGCGAACAAAGAAGACTTGCTGCTTGCGGGAGCTGAAGAAGTGTCCGGTGGAATCCAAGCCTGGATTCTGAAGAAGGATGACCTGAAAGCAGAGGGGACAGTGTTCAAAGTCACTTGGCAGTGACTCGGGGCAAGGAAGATGGATGCCCACCGTCGTCGGTCGATTCAGGTCGGTTGCAGGTGCCTTGACTCTTCAGCCACGAGGTCCAGGAGGCGTCGACGACGACCAGGAGCTGGAGTCTGTGTGTCCCTCGACGTCTGCAGCTGACTGCGGTGTCGGCAACTCGATTGGAGCCAACAAGCCTTGGCAGCAGCAAGTCTTGGGGAGATGAAGAAAAGTCGATGGCGCAGACCAGCAAGGTCTGTGGAACTCACCCAGCGAGGGTAAGTCAGGGCAGGCCTGGAGCAACCAGAGGAGCCCTTTGGTTTCTTTAAGAAGTCTTCTGGGGACCCACGAGCCGGCTGGCAAGGGATCGCAAAGACACCTCGGGCGGGATCACTCAACAGGGGCCCACGGTCACTCGGGACGGTGTAGGCCTCTGATCTTCGGAGGGATTTCTGCTGGAGGTCGGGACCACACATGGTCCAAAGCACAAGTTCGTAGAACATTGTGAAGGGGTTGCACTCGACAATAGTGCACGGTACCCAGGGGTCACGGTTCCTCATTACTCGTGGGGTCCACTTGCCTCAGCTTCACTGGGGACTCACGATGGCCTGGGAGAGGTCAGGAAATCCACTTCTTGGGCTGCAGGGACTTCGGACTCCGGCGGGAGCGGCGTAGTTTGCAACTGTCGTTGTCGTTTTTGGTGCCTGCCAAGCAGGGGAGTCACTCCTTGACTCCAAGGGAGATTCTTCTGTCTTCCAAAGGTAGTGGAACGTCGAAGGGCCAGGATTCTTCTGTAGAGCGTCGTCCAGGGGTTATCTAACTTCCAAGTTCACGGGTTCCCCATCTTATACTAAAAAGAGGGGATGGACTAGCTCTATGACCCCACCTATGGGAGGGTCAAGGGAGGGGGTGGCTACACCCACTTCCCTTTGTCCAGTTTCACGCCAGAGCAGGGGCAGGTAGCGCCTGAGCCGGTTTGAACTGGCATATGCACAGAGGAGCCTTTTGCTCCCCCAGTGCAGGACTTCAAAGCACTCTAAGAGTGCACCCACCCAGCCCCAATACACTAAACCCTGTCTGGGAGGTGGTTACACCTCCCTGTGACAGGATGCCTTTTGTTGGGCTTCCTCCACTGTGAGTTTCGGTCATCAGCAGGAGGGCAGCCCAGTGTCTGTGACTGGTGGCATCCATTTTGTGATGCCAGGGCTCTTCAGGATTCTACCGCGTTTCCACAGCAGGTACATGTCTTATCCCTCTAGAAGGGTGGAATGCTACCCCCGCCGCCAGGATTGGCGGGGGGTAGTATTCCAAGATGTTTGACACCAAACACGACATGTTTTGATGCAGCCATTCCAAAGTTAGCATTTTAGCGCGAGGATATAATGCACTTAAAAGTATATGGTTTAACCGCATCCACAAACAGCACCAGAGAATAGACTCTGAGAGCCGCAGAGGGCCCTGCTCATGCAGAGGCACCCCCTCACATAGAAGCCAAGCACCCTGCCCTCAGGATTGATAGGGCCTGCCATAGGGGTGACTGATAGGTTTATATGTGTGTGCAGGAGAGATATAGGAAACCTATATCTCAGTGAGGGGTGCTAGCACCACCTCACCCAGGCTGCAGTAGCAGGCCTGTGGTGTCAGATTTAGTCTGCTTCCCAGGGGTGGCATAATACATGCTGCAGCCCCTGGTAGGCCTGTGACGTACCTATGCCCTTGGTACCTAAGGTACCATATACTAGGGACTCATAAGGCACCACAGTATCCAATCACTAGTGCACCTAGAGTGCACTCAAAGTCGTTTAGAGCGAACAGAGATGCTGGGGCACTGATTGGCAGGGACCCAGCCAGACTATAGTCAGAAACCAGTGCTAACATCAGAAAAAAAGTGGGGGCAACATAAGAGGCAGATCCTACTCTCCTACACAACCCCCCCCCCAAACGCAGGGACACTAAACTAACCTTGACCAGTTCAGTCTTCGTGTTCAAAGTGGAAATACCTTGAGAGTCCATCTGCATTGGCATGTTGGGTCCCAGGCCTATGTTCCACTGTATAGTCCATCCCCTGTAGGGAAATGGACCACCTCAAAAGTTTTGGGTTTTCACCTTTCATCTGCTTTAGCCATAGGAGGGGCTTGTGGTCAGTCTGAACTATGAAGTGAGTGCCAAACAAGTATGGCCTCAGCTTCTTCAGGGCCCAAACCACAGCAAAGGCCTCCCTCTCTATAGCTGACCAACGTTTCTCTCTAGGGGTCAGCCTTCTGCTAATAAAAGCTACTGGCTGGTCTTGACCTTCATCATTCAGTTGAGACAGTACAGCTCCCACACCCAGCTCAGAAGCATCTGTTTGGACAATGAACTTTTGGTGTAGTCTGGACTCTGTAAGATGGGGGCAGTGCACATGGCCTGCTTTAGGTCTTCAAATGCCTTTTGACAGCTAGCTGTCCACTGAACCTTTTTTTGGCATTTTCTTAGAGGTAAGATCATTCAAGGGGGTCACTATAGATCCATATCCCTTGACAAACCTCCTATAGTACCCAGTCAGGCCTAAGAAGGCTCTCACCTGTGTCTGGGTGGTTGGAGCAACCCATTCCAGTATGGTTTGGATTTTGCTCTGTAAAGGCTGAACCTGGCCTCCACCTACAAGGTGGCCCAGGTACACAACCTGACTCTGCCCTATCTGGCACTTAGTGGCCTTGATAGTGAGGCCTGCTTTCTGCAGAGCCTCCAAAACATTCCTGAGGTGGACCAGGTGATCCTGCCAGGAGGAACTAAAGACAGCAATATCATCTAGATAAGCTGAGCAATAAGTTTCCATCCCTGCCAGAACTTTATTCACCAACCTCTGAAAAGTGGCAGGTGCATTTTTCAATCCAAAGGGCATCACCACAAAGTGGTAGTGCCCACCAGGGGTCGAAAATGCTGTTTTGGCTTTTGCATCATCAGCTAATCTGATTTGCCAGTAGCCAGCTGTTAGGTCAAATGTGCTTAGATACTTGGCTGAGGCCAAAGTGTCAATCAGCTCATCTGCCCTTGGTATGGGATAGGCATCAGTCCTAGTGACTGCATTGAGGCCTCTGTAGTCTACACAAAACCTCATTTCTTTCTTACCACCCTGGGTATGAGGCTTGGGTACCAGGACTACTGGGCTAGCCCAAGGGCTATCTGAAGGCTCAATCACGCCTAACTCCAACATCTTCTGGACTTCAGTCCTGATACAGTCCCTGACATGGTCAGGTTGCCTGTAGATTTTATTCTTGACAGGCAGACTGTCTCCAGTGTCCACCTCATGGGTGCACCAGGTAGTCTGACTAGGGGTCAGGCTAAACATATGTCTAAACTGTTGCAGAACTTGTCTGCACTCAGTTTGCTGATGGTCAGTGAGGCTGCTTGCCAAAGCAACACCATCTACTGACCCATTATCAGGGTTCTGAGAGAGCAGGTCAGGGAGAGGGTCACTCTCCTCCTCCTGGTCCTCATCAGTTGCCATGAGCAAGCCCATGTCAGCCCTGTCAACATATGGCTTTAATCTGTTGACATGGAGCACCCTCAGGGGGCTCCTGGGAGTTCCAAGATTCACCAGATAGGTGACTTCTCCCTTTTGTTCAACTATTGTATGGGGGCCACTCCACTTGTCCTGGAGGGCTGCTGGGGCCACAGGCTCCAACACCCACACTTTCTGTCCTGGCTGGTATACAGTCAGCACAGCCTTTGGTCATGCCAAGCTTTTTGTAATTCTTGGCTGGCCTCCAGGTTTTTGGTTGCCTTTTTCATGTACTCTGCCATCCGGGAGCGGAGACCAAGTACATAGTCCATCACATCTTGTTTGGGGGGCTTGAGAGGTAACTCCCAGCCCTCTTTACCAAACATAGTGGACCTCTCACAGGATGCCCAAACAGAAGCTCAAATGGGCTGTAGCCAACCCCTTCTGTGGAACCTCTCTGTATGCAAACAAAAGGCAAGGAAGAAGAAGGTCCCATTTCCGCCTAAGCTTCTCTGGGAGTCCCTTAATCATTCCTTTCAAGGTTTTGTTGAAGCGTTCAACTAAACCATTGCATTGTGGGTGATAGGGAGTGGTGAACTTGTAAGTTACACCACACTCCTTCCACATTGCTTTTAGATATCCTGACATGAAGTTGGTACCTCTGTCAGAAATGACCTCCTTTGGGAAACCCACTCTGGAGAAAACTCCAATGAGGGCTCTTGCCACCACAGGGGCTGTGGTGGTCCTCAGAGGAATTGCCTCTGGGTACCTGGTGGCATGATCCACTACCACCAGGATAAATCTGTGCCCAGATGCAGTCTGAGGGTCAAGGGGACCAACAATGTCAATCCCTACCCTTTCAAAGGGTACCCCCACCACAGGTAGTGGTATCAGGGGGCCTTTGTTGTGCCACCTGCCTTACCACTGGCTTGGCAAGTGACACAGGAGCGACAAAACTCCTTTGTGTCCTCTGACATATGTGGCCAATGAAAATGTGGAACAAGCCTGTCCCAGGTCTTGTTTTGGCCCAAGTGTCCTGCTAGAGGGATATCATGTGCTAAGGTCAAGAGGAACCCCTAAACTTCTGAGGTATTACCAACCTCCTGGTGGCTCCAGGGGCTGGGTCGCTACCCTCAGAATATAGGAGTCCCTCATCCCAATAAACTTTATGGGACCCACTAGCACTCCCAGCAGCCTCAGCAGCAGCCTGCTGTCTGAGGGGTTCAAGAGAGGGGCAGCACTGTTGCTCCTTGCTCAGATCTTCCCTGGAAGGGCCCCCTGCCCCCAAGAACTCAACCTGGTCAGGTTCAAGTCCCTCTGGGGCAGTTCCTTCTTCAGGTTCTGCTTCACCTCCCTCTGGAAGTGAATCCTTGATCTGAGACAGAGGGGAAGGCACTGCCTTTACCCTACTGCTCCTCCTCTTGGGAAGCATCTGGTCCATTGTTCCAGGATCCAGAGCTGGTTCAGTGTCATGCATTTTTGCTTGTGACCTGGTCACAGCAAATACCTCTGCAGGGATGCCCAACATCTCAGCATGAGTCCATAACTCTACTTCAGACCAGGCTGAAGTCTCTAGATCATTGCCCAATAGACATTCTACAGGGAGGTCTGCACTGACTACAACCTTCTTGGGGCCAGTTACCCCTCCCCAGGAGAAATTCACAACTGCCAGACTATGGTTGGTCTGGACATTGCTTGCATTGGTCACCTGGTACATTTCACCCAGGATGACCTGTCCAGGGTCCACTAGGTCCTCTGCCACCATGGTGACACTAGCACCTGTGTCCCTAAATACCAAAGCCTGTTTGCCATTTATCAAAGGCTGCTGTTTGTACTTGCCCAGATTACTGGGGCTTACTAGGAAGGACATATCAATGTTTCCCTCACAAATCAGCATTGCCTGAGTGGTTACTCTGACTAGGTCAGAATCCACTTCAGAACCCAGGGTCAACCCTACTACACCCTTATTCTGAGTACCACCTCCACCAGTAGCTGAGCTAGGGGGCACAGTTGCCTTAGGGGCAGGAGTGGTGGTGGTTTGGTCTTTGGACTTGGTACAATCAGAAGTCCAGTGCCCTTTCTGTTTACAGATTTTGCACCATGACTTCTTTTGGCCTTTTCCCTTGTTGGACCGTGACTCCCCACCAGATGCAGGTTTTGGGGCCCTTGTGAAGACTTCTGGTCTTTTGACTTATCCCCACCTTTCTCAGAGCCTTTAGGATCTTGCTTCTTAGTGTCACCCCCTGGTTCTGGGTTTTCTGCCTCACCCTGGTTCTGACCCATTTGTCTGCCTTCTTTCCCAATTCTTGGGGAGAGGTCAGATCAGAGTCCACCAGGTACTGATGCAACAACTGGTTCTGGCAATTATTTAGGATCTGTTCTCTCATCATCAGATTATACAATCCCTTGAAATCAGTAACCCTACTGCCAACCAGCCAACCCTCCAGAGCCTTGGTTGCACAATCAACAAAGTCAGTCCAGTCCTGAGTCTGTGCCTTCTGGGTATCTCTGAACTTCAACCTGTACTGCTCAGTGGTTAAGCCAAACCCATCTATCAGTGCACTCTTCAGGACTTCATAATCATCAGCATCCTCTTCTCTAACAGTGAGGAGCTTGTCTCTACCTTTATCTGAAAAGGAGAGCCACAAGATTGCTGCCCACTGCTTTTGGGGGACCTGCTGTACTCTACAGGCCCTCTCCATAGCAGTTATCCACTTGTGGATATCATCCCCACTCTGGTAGGGAGGAACAACCTTGCTCAGGTTCCTATGGTCAGGGACATATTCTCTGCCTCTAGGGACACTGTTGCTGCCACCAGGGGGTTCTAAACCCTCCCTTCTGGAAGCCCTCTGGATCTCCAGGGCTTCTCTATCCAGTGCCAACTGCTTGGTTCTGAGGGCCACCTTGGCTTCCTCATACTGGAGCAGTTTGCACCTTCTCTCAGAGGAGGTCTCTCTTAAGTTAAAGTATGAGCTCCTCTCCTGGACAAATTCTCTGTCAGAGTGATAAGAGTGCTCAGATTCCCTGGAAGGGGATTTGTGCCTCTCATCCATTCTGCTAGTTCTCTTAGGGAGAATTCCTTTGTCCTGTTCAGGCTCCTTGAAGCCTGGCCCTTCAACCACAGAGTCTAGGTCATTCGGATTGTCCTCTTCTGACCCAGTTACTATGATTGACCCACCCACTGATTCAGACCCCTTAGCTCCTAGAGCCAACCTAAGGTCATCTGCTGTCAGCAGATCTATCAGGTGGAGTGTTGAGGGACTCTGTCCTAGCTTCAGGTGTCTTTCAACACACATGGCTCTCAAGTCAGAGAAAGCCATGTCCTTATACTGAGGCTGAGTGGATCCACTGGGTCCACCTTTTAAGGACATTCTAGTGTTGTGCAGTGTTGTACTACCTACACTAGTTTGTGGCCTACTGATCCTAGCTTGAGCTGTGGAAAGGGTGTGCTATCCCTTGGCACACAGCTCTAAGTTCAGTAGAACTTATTGATACTAAGCTTGACTTTATATGTACCTTGAGTACCTATAATGGTTTTCAGTTAGTAATTCAAATAGAGATTTTCTGGTAAAACAATGGTAAGCTGGAATCCCACACGCTGCCCACCAATGTGAGAAGTTGGCCTGGTATATGCTGTTCACTAATTAAAGTGGACACCTTGCACCAGGGCAAATCGACTCTTATGGTAGATAGGTTTAAGACAACCTTTTAAAGAAAGCTATCCTAGTGGTAGCTGTGGAGAGCAGCCTTCAGGCTAAGTCTCGGAGGAATGTAAAGCAGCTTGTTTTACCATATAATCTCTTGAATCACCAAATGAAAAGACACCACACAGGTATATATATCAAATATATATGTATTTATTTCTAAATAACTCTCTACTAATCTCTTTATGGGATTAGAAGACAAACATATGCACAAATCAACGTTTTTCAATAAGTTAAGCACAAAATATGGCTGGGGCCCTAGGGGCGTACCAGACCATATATAAAAGTAAGAGACTTAGGGACAACGACTTGCAGGGAGACAAGGCCTAGGGCCTTCAGAAGTGCTGGGGCCTCACGAAACCACCCAAGGCAGGTAAGTAAAGGACCCACGGGGGACGCGTGCAGTGTAGATACACAGGCGCGGATCGCCGTTGACTTCAATGGGGCAAGTCGCAGTTGGAAATAAAGAGTTTTAGGATACTTCGGGAGAACCTACAAGCAAGTCACTTACAGGGTAAGTAGTTCTAGGGCCCACACCCACAGGAGCACCGTAGTGCTGGAGTTACCTCACCCAGGGAAGCCGGGTGCATAGGTGTCCTTTGGTGTCGGGTCGCGGCGTCGTTTTCAATGGCGAATAAAGAAGACTTGCTGCTTGCGGGAGCTGAAGAAGTGTCCGGTGGAATCCAAGCCTGGATTCTGAAGAAGGATGACCTGAAAGCAGAGGGGACAGTGTTCAAAGTCACTTGGCAGTGACTCGGGGCAAGGAAGATGGATGCCCACCGTCGTCGGTCGATTCAGGTCGGTTGCAGGTGCCTTGACTCTTCAGCCACGAGGTCCAGGAGGCGTCGACGACAACCAGGAGCTGGAGTCTGTGTGTCCCTCGACGTCTGCAGCTGACTGCGGTGTCGGCAACTCGATTGGAGCCAACAAGCCTTGGCAGCAGCAAGTCTCGGGGAGATGAAGAAAAGTCGATGGCGCAGACCAGCAAGGTCTGTGGAACTCACCCAGCAAGGGTAAGTCAGGGCAGGCCTGGAGCAACCAGGGGAGCCCTTTGGTTTCTTTAAAAAGTCTTCTGGGGACCCACGAGCTGGCTGGCAAGGGATCGCAAAGACACCTCGGGCGGGATCACTCAACAGGGGCCCACGGTCACTCGGGATGGTGTAGGCCTCTGATCTTCGGAAGGATTCCTGCTGGAGGTCGGGAACACACGTGGTCCAAAGCACAGGTTCGTAGAACGTTGTGAAGGGGTTGCACTCGACAATAGTGCACGGTACCCAGGGGTCGCGGTTCCTCATTACTCGTGGGGTCCACTTGCCTCAGCTTCGCTGGGGACTCACGATGGCCTGGGAGAGGTCAGGAAATCTACTTCTTGGGCTGCAGGGACTTTGGACTCTGGTGGGAGTGGCATAGTTTGCGACCGTCGTTGTCGTTTTTGGTGCCTGCCAAGCAGGGGAGTCACTCCTTGACTCCAAGGGAGATTCTTCTGTCTTCCAAAGGTAGTGGAACGTCGAAGGGCCAGGATTCTTCTGTAGAGCATCATCCAGGGGTTATCTAACTTCCAAGTTCACGGGTTCCCCATCTTATACTAAAAAGAGGGGATGGACTAGCTCTATGACCCCACCTATGGGAGGGTCAAGGGAGGGGGTGGCTACACCCACTTCCCTTTGTCCAGTTTCGCACCAGAGCAGGGGCAGGTAGCCCCTGAGCCGGTTTGAACTGGCATATGCACAGAGGAGCCTTTTGCTCCCCCAGTGCAGGACTTCAAAGCACTCTAAGAGTGCACCCACCCAGCCCCAATACACTAAACCCTGTCTGGGAGGTGGTTACACCTCCCTGTGACAGGATGCCTTTTGTTGGGCTTCCTCCACTGTGAGTTTCGGTCATCAGCAGGAGGGCAGCCCAGTGTCTGTGACTGGTGGCATCCATTTTGTTATGCCAGGGCTCTTCAGGATTCTACCGCGTTTCCACAGCAGGTACATGTCTTATCCCTCTAGAAGGGTGGAATGCTACCCCCGCCTCCAGGATTGGCGGGGGGGGGTAGTATTCCAAGATGTTTGACACCAAACACGACATGTTTTGATGCAGCCATTCCAAAGTTAGCATTTTAGCGCGAGGATATAATGCACTTAAAAGTATATGGTTTAACCGCATCCACAAACAGCACCAGAGAATAGACTCTGAGAGCCGCAGAGGGGCCCTGCTCATGCAGAGGCACCCCCTCACATAGAAGCCAAGCACCCTGCCCTCAGGATTGATAGGGCCTGCCATAGGGGTGACTGATAGGTTTATATGTGTGTGCAGGAGAGATATAGGAAACCTATATCTCAGTGAGGGGTGCTAGCACCACCTCACCCAGGCTGCAGTAGCAGGCCTGTGGTGTCAGATTTAGTCTGCTTCCCAGGGGTGGCATAATACATGCTGCAGCCCCTGGTAGGCCTGTGACGTACCTATGCCCTTGGTACCTAAGGTACCATATACTAGGGACTCATAAGGCACCACAGTATCCAATCACTAGTGCACCTAGAGTGCACTCAAAGTCGTTTAGAGAGAACAGAGAGGCTGGGGCCCTGATTGGCAGGGACCCAGCCAGACTATAGTCAGAAACCAGTGCTAACATCAGAAAAAAAGTGGGGGCAACATAAGAGGCAGATCCTACTCTCCTACAATCCCTCTTTCCTCTTTGAGCACCCCTTTTGCTTCTTGCTGCACTTTTCTCTCCTCTTTCTGCACCCCTCTTGCCTCTTTCTGCAACTCTGTTGCTTCTTTCTGCACTTCTATTGCCTCTTTCTGCACCTCTCTTGCTTCTTTCTGCACCTCACTTGCCTCTTTCAGCACCTCTGCTGCTTTTTTCTGCAGATCTCTTGCCTCTTTCAGCACCTCTGTTGCTTTTTTCTACGGATCTCTTGCCTCTTTCTGCACCCCTCTTTTCTCTTTCTGTACCTCTCTTGCCTCTTTCTGCACTTCACTTGCTTCTTTCTGAACCTCTCTTGCCTCTTTAGGCACCTCTATTGCTTCTTACTGCACTTCTCTTGCCTCTTTCTGCACCTCTGAGTTAGAGGTAGTTTTAATCATCCTGCCCTATTATGTACTAGGGCCTTAAAGGGGAGGTCATGCCAATCACAGGGGTACCCCAACCCATAGGGTACCCTAGTGCATGTATGTGTTTTCACTGTATTCTAAGTGTATTTCAGCATAGCACTGGCTCTGGGCCTGGTTAGTCAGAGTCAGTTACCACCAGTACCAGTTAGCAAAAGGTTGGGGGCACAGAATGACTTTGCAACAAGGCCTCTTTCTGCACCTCTGTTGTTCTTTCTGCATATCTCTTGCTTCTTTCTGCACCTTTCTTCGTCTTTCTGGACTTCTGTTGCCTCTTTCTGCATTTCTCTTGCTTCTTTCTATGCCTTTCTTCCTCTTTCTGCACATGTCCTACCTCTGTAGGCATAGTTAGAAATTAGCATTTAAAAAACCTTTGAAATTCACTGAAAAAAACCACAGGTTTCAGGGATGTTATAGTTAGTTGGACATTTCACTTGAACAAAACCAGAAAAATTCAGCTGTTATAGTTAGTTGAGCTAAGTATAACTCACGCCCCGTAATGCACTGCTGATGACATCACATATTACATCACTCATGACATGGTCAGTGACATCACTGATGACATCACTGATGACATCTCAAATGACATCACTGATGACATCACTGATGACATCATTCACGTGATCCTCTGATGCACCTCCTCACAGCCTAATATAACCTTTGATACACCCACTCTAAAATACAGACTGCCATTCTCGAAACCATAGACACACCAATACCAGTTACTACATACCCACTCACTGATTCCTAGTTCTACACACACATCCACTCACTCACCCATACAGTCACTCATACATGCAGTCACTCATACATGCAGTCACTCATCAATACAGCCACTATCATATGCACTCATACACCTATACAGACACTCACACACTGCCACTCACCCATAGAGTTACTTACACAGCTAGTTAGTCATGCAAAGAATCAATCACACTCCCATTTACTCACCTATACAGTTATACACATGCCACCTCACTTATTCACACAGATACTAACACATACTTACTCTCTTATACAATTGTGGACACAAGCACACACTCATCCACACAGCCACTCTCACAATCACTCGCTCTCACATATAGTCATTTATATACTCCAACACTCAAATATGTTGCAGGGATTCTGCTCATGCACAGAACTATGCGCAGGAAACCAGGACCTCGGTGTATTGTGGTGTACCAAAAAGCCACCTCAGTGCCTAGAACCCCAATCCGACTAGCAATAGTGTCTCATTTGTTCTCCGTACTATAGCGAAGCTACCAATGATTAGACAACCTAGAACATGTGACTTAGTAAACTCTCAGGAATAGTGGGAAACAAGAACACTCTTTCACTCTAACACTCATACTAGTCCACAATGTGAGTAATCAGAGACACGGTATAGTTTAAAATGTTTATTTTAACTAACGTGCTCTGAGATGCAGTACATGAGCCAATACTAGCAGAAAAATGCATAAGAATAATACAATCAGCATTGTTACAATTCCATAAAGCACAAAAGGGGAAATCATATTATGACAGTGGAAACAGGACTATAGCGCCTTTACCACCCTCCCCGTGCTGGGAGCTAGTTTATTATAATTATAGAAGACCTCTAGGCTTTGTCAGGGGGACCCCATACCTCCAAGATCAGATGCAATGAATCACATCCCAGGACAATCACAGCTCTTCTTAGTTGGAAAGGTTTTCTCCAAGTGCTTTCTCATGCATGTAGTGCCATATTAAAAAGCACCCGAGTTTCAGTTGGGCAGCTGTGCCTCATGTTATGTCTATGTGCGTGGGACTGACCAACGTGAATCAACAGCATGCATTGTTATTCGACCTTGAACACGCTGTGCAGACAGAGAACACAGTGTACAGCTAGATATGTGAAAAACAGACAGTTCTCATGTGAAGAAGCGCAAGCAGTGTATTTACGAGAACAGAGCCATGTAGTGTCGTGTGCAAAAGGGGCAGAATGGTGTTTAAGCATATATTTCACTTATGCTAACTTAGCAATGTCTGCAGTTAACCCCATATCCTCACTACACCCTCCCCTTGGTCAGGCCAACACAGTGGACTCAATAGAATACAGAGGTCAATTAAGAGTGAGCAAGAATTAAGTGCATCCATGTCAATCAGAAGATTAGGGAAGAAAAAATAAATAAAAAAAGGGGCAAAAAGCCAGCAAAAAATGTATTAAAAGTTTCCGAACGATGATGGAAGTCAGCCAAGTCAATCCATCAGTGTGTACGAGCAATAAGTTGCAACGGCCTCCAAGAGGAAGTCAGTGTTATTGTCAGAAAAGAGAATCGCCATCCATTCCAGCAAGGAGAATGAACATACATGTTCATCAACAATGGGAGCCTCTAGCACCATCAGAGGACAACCTGCGTGTTCTTCAAGAAAACTTTGTTGTAGAAAATCATGTGCAGCCGCACAAATATCCCTTTCTGCCAAAACTCCAAGCGCAGCCGCGCAGGCCATAATCCCAACACCGGAACATTACAGCTCATGCGCCACAAGAGGACTCATTAGCAGTTCGTAATCCAGGGCAGGAGACACCGTGTTGAAGAGGCAAAGATCCAGTGCCCATTCAAAGGAGCATTCCAGGCAGTGGAAGACAGGTTGCACGCAAGAGAAATATGCGAAACGAAAAGACAATCCATAAGCCACGCTTAGAGTGGCCAGGGGCAGAGTACCGTAGCATTCAAGCATACGACTACGAAGTTGCATCAGCCGGTCCTGGCTGTTTAGAACCACAGAGAGAGCAGCTATTCCGAAGCAGGCAAATCAATAGCAGCATCCCAGCAGCCAAGGCAATTATTAGTGGAAAGCCACCAAAGATGCTGGAAAAAATAGAATGAAAAAATGCTGGTATCACACCAAATATAGTTTGGAATGAAGTCACAAGGCCAGAGCCCACAAGTTTAAAAAATGGGCCAAGCCTGTAGTAGTAGAGGCATTGAAAATGGTATGGATCAAGGCACCGAAATGAAGTGGGAGGTCAGTATTAAGAAGTGCTTGCACCTCTGTGCGGCTGTTAGCCACATGAAGGACGAATGTTTCACGGGAAGATGTGAGCACAACTTTTTTTGGGGACAATAATGCTCTTATTCTGCTCAGTTTATTGAACTCTGCTTTCAAGGTTGGAATGGAAGGCCAAATCGGGATGTCGAGCCTCCTGTGTGGGGGTGGAAAAAGCACATTTTTACAGCAAACCACACGTTGTGAGACAGTTACAATGTAAGGGATGCCAGCAAGCATGCCGCAGCAATCTTCATTATTTAAAAGCAAATAGCTACCGTTTGCAAGCAGGGTAAACGTAGGTGTGATAGCTGGTACTGGAATACCCTTTAAAACACATACCAAATTTGGGGCTTTTAAGTTACAAGCGCCATGCAATTGAATATTTTTACACACAAGTGAATGATCAGGTGAGGAATCACACGATTCCCCAGTTAAGTACACCTCTTTGTCATCCCGTGGGCATATGTATGTGAATGGTAATGACCACACCTCGTGAAGGAATACGCTACCTAGGGGTTCATATCGGCCCAGGGGATAATGTTTCATGCATGAACTAAATTTAAACAAGGAAAATGGTAGAGTTATTACCCCATGGATGAGCCATACTGCTGAATCAGTTTCAGCCACTGAAAATGGCAAAGGATCTAACTTTTCAATGTGTAACAGAGTATATGTAGCATCCTTCATGGACATAAACTGTTGTCTATCTGTCAAGTTAAATGGCAAAAATAATGATGACGCGTTCATATAATCCCAAGGAACCTTACCCATCTTTAAAGTTTGCAAAGTCCATGCAAACTGCATGATTGAACGCAATTGATTTTGACCATGATACAAAACAGACACTTCATCATGTACAATATCCACAACAGATGAAACAATATTGTCCAATGTGTAAATGCGGGAGGACAGAGTGTTAATGCTATTATCTATTAGCTTGGTCTATTGCCCTTAGACGCGAAGCAGCTTCAATTTGGGACAGCTTCCAGATTTCATTGTAAATAGCATAAAGAAATTTCTTCGATCTAGGACCTGCGGGCCCTTTTATAAAATCTTTCAATTCAATGTCATTTGTTAACAAAGATAAATGGTGTTTCACTGACGTCAGGGTTGAGTGTTTCAACCAATTTTGACATAATTTTCCTACTGAATAGGTTGTAACCAAATGGGAGCTAGAAAAACGTAGATCAGGTCTATCCTGTATGTAACCAGGGGCCTTGCCTAGAAAACGGTGTTGGCAAGAATCAGAATTTGTTTGCCAAACCAACCAACCTAGGGGGTCCAGGCTAGAAACATTAAATGAATCATTTGAAATCAATGATTGCCAATCATCAAGGGTCAGTTCAGTACGATTGTTCCAGCTCTCATAAGCAGACAGAGCAGGAATTTTAGGCGTATTCATTTGTTTAGAAGTGGCTAAACCGAAACAGGTTGTCTGATAAATGGAACTGTTTAAAAACATGATCTGAGTTGGGATAAGGCACGTGCGATGTAAACCTTCAGTGCCTTGTACCTGCCAGGATCTAGAACCACAAACAGATTTAAGATCAACTGTATCTTTCCATAGCTCATAGCCACCTATAGCTAATTGATCAATAAAGGGTTTGGAATACAGTAATTTTGTGTGGGTGAGCCTGACTTTAGAAGTGAACGTAGTGTTCACTTTAAAATAAAATGAATCCGGATTGGATTTATTAAAATCAGTGAAGTACGCAAATTTTTTCAAAAGTGTTTTTAAACTGCCTTCAATGGGAGCTGGGCAATGTTCCCATTGTGTGTAATTAACAACATTTCTAAATGTATTAGCTTTATGCAGGTAATGATGGCCATAATGCTGGTAGCAAAATAAATTAGCATAATTTGCAGAATTCAAATACAGATCCTCAGCATCAAATGCAGCATAATACTTTAAATCAGAAAATAAAGACTGAACGGCTTGCACGTCCCAATCATCAGAGAGTATGTTTTGTTTAACTACATCCCCCATAGACACACGAAGTACATTTGGAACATTAACCACCTCGGTGGGGCCATGAATTTGGAACTTTACTGCATCCCAAACTATTCCATCCACAACTGGCCAGGCAGAGATGTTGACAAAAGTCTGGTCTCTTTTCATGATGTGAGAAGAGTGCGGTGCCAAAGTACCATCAATCACTTTCAGTAAGGTATTGACCATTAATTAGAAGGAAAAAGAATGTCACAAATCCAATTGACATGATCAAAAAAATGGCGATGAGCACCAACCAGATGTATGTCCAAGGTGGAACCAAAAAATTCTGTTTAAACCAGGTGACAACAATAAAAAGAGGGGGACTCGATGTTGTGGAGTCAGTGTCAAAAGAAAAACGTGACTGGTCAACGGCATTTGCTTGTAAACCAGGCAATGACTCTGTAGTGGGATACGCATATTCAGTGTCTTCATGTAGACTGCAAGCTGGAGGATTTAACAACGGATTAGTAACAGAGGTCATCTCTATGGCAGTGTCAGGCCTGATGTTGTTTGTCGTGTCCAAGACTGTATTTCTTAATATTGCTGGACAGGAAACAGCTGGTGTCATGCTATGAAGAATCGGCCAGTCGTTGTAGTTTGACATTGTCCACTGAGATGCATCGGTTATCCTTGGGACCAGGAAGTGGTGGTAAAATGACTGTACGAGTTCCCTGCACGCCAAGCACTGGAACCGGTGCACGATAAGAGGGGCCAAACTCTTTCTTGTTCTCCACCTTCTCACGGACCAGGTCTCCGACTTTCGGTAGCCAGCCAACCACCGGAATCCGTAGTGCAGCTTCAGTGGCGGAGGGTAAATGTTCCTTTGCAAGACTGTCACGGGTCTCTTGTAGTTTCTGTAATGCAGCAGAATGATTATCTACGTCAAAGGCTGCGGCTGTCGCCGCCATGTCTAGACCATCAAGGTCTGGGACATACATTTTGTTATGTGTTGTATTGTCTTCCCCCTCCCTATTGCTCCACCTCCAGCGCTGGCTAACAAGGAGGTGTGTTAGCAGCCCTATGATGAAGCATGACACAGCTTGCTGTGTGTGAGGGCAGTTTTATACACCTGGGTATTCCCCCTGGGACCTTATTAATTTTCAGCGATCTAGCTTTAATAGTCTTACTTCCTTGTTGTGTGTTTATGGCATTTTTGGGAGGTTGAAGTGGGACTTATATTCCTCCTACCCCTTCTTATCTTTTTGTGTGTTTAACTTTTGCACGGCCGCCGAGCCGTAGGGTTTTTTTATCTTGAGCACTGCAGGACTGCCAGACTAACTTTGGAGCACCTTACACGCTAATACGCAGTGGGGCAATGGCAGCAGAGCAGGGTCTAGCTTTTGGAGACGACATAGCTGCAGAGATCTTGGCTGGACCGTCACTGCTGGGAGACACAACCATTACTCAGGTCCTCACCTTGATTGAATTAAAAAGAGCACACGTTAAAGCAATTCTACATGGGGCAATCCTTACAGAATATCTAAGGGGCTATGCTGCCCCGAAAGGCTTGCTAGTTTCCAACGAGCCCTTGATTTTTCTGGAAGATCCCATCTTCCGTAAAGACTGGTCCCTAATAGCCTGGAAATGTACGAGGGATTGGCTGATCCTCATTATTAATACAGCTAAGAGGACAGCCGATACCCACTACATTAAGATCCAGGCTAGTGAACAGGGATCAAGGCCAGTATCCTTCTGGCAACCTACAAGAAAAACTTGGAGGCCAATAATGAAATAGGGGAATATAAAGACTACCTTTACGTTCCAAAGTGGACAAGCTTCAGAAAGATCTGAAAAAAATTCTCCTGCAAAAAGGTGTACCCCTATATTACGGACAAGTATATTCAAAAAAAGATGGAGGACATGAAGAAGGGAAACTTCAGGGAAAATAGGAACTCCGATAGAACGAGCTCGAGTAGTGATGACAGTGATTATGTAAGGAGACCTCGGAGGAGGGGTAGAGGAAGGGGCTTTTTCGGGGGCTCCCGACCCCCCTTTAACCAAATGTACTCCAATTTTCCAAATCAAAATTTTGAGTGGCCTAATATGTACCAACAACAATTCCCTGGTATGCAGGGGAATCATATGACTCAGTATCCACAAATGCCAAATCCTCCTTTTTTAGGGAGAGGCCGAGGGAGAGGCAGGGGCAAACAGAAGGGCTCCGCAGGAGTGCAGTGGGAGGACTTAGAACAGAGGGTCACCAGGAGCATGGTGAGGGATCCATCACCAGGGACGAGCAGGGAATGAACTCTCTCGTCATAAACCTGACAGACACACCTCTGACTGCCCCACAGGAAGAGCTCCTCAACAAGGGCTTGGGCTTCGTACCAACTAACACCCTTGATGTCTTCAAAATCCTCCAGGAATTGGCTGGATTTTTTAGGAACATTAGGTTGAAAGTTTTCTTTCGAGACAAGGAAGAGGGTACTGAGAACAGAGGGGATACCAACTTTTGCCCCCAATCTAAATTTGTACCACCAATTGGCAGCCTTCCCATTGAAATTGCAGCTTTTGAACAGGAGGTGATTCACGGCGTGGAGGCTTTGGATACACATGACAACACAAACTATAAGAACTTAACCAGAAGAGAGAAACAAGCCCTGGAAGAATTGATCGTGATCAAACCTGCGGATAAGGGGGGCGCGATTGTCATACAGAAGAAGTCATCATATGACATGGAATGCCTACGATTACTTTCGGATCGGAGGAATTATTCCATACTCCGCACGGACCCCACTGAGGAAATCAGGAGGGAGATAACTTCGGTGGTGGTGGAGGAGGCAGTAAATAATGAATGGATAACCACAAGAGAAGGCAGTTTCTTGTGTCAAGGAGAGCCGGTTACACCGTATTTTTACACACTCCCCAAGGTGCACAAGCCAACACGCCCTCCCCCAGGAAGACCCATAGTTTCGGGGATAGGGTCGTTACTAGAACCTTTGTCACAGTTTTGTGATTACTTCTTAAAGCCTGTGGTACAAAGCCGAACGGCTTACCTAAAAGATACAACAGATGTGTTGAATCTACTCCAGGAACAGCAATTTGACCCAGAGAGAAATTTCCTAGTCAGTCTGGACGTAGAGTCTCTCTATACAAATATCCCTCAAATGGAGACTCTACGGGTAGTGGAGGAAATTCTGTTCTCATTGGACTGGGAGTACCAGACGCCAAGACCTTTTTGTCCTTCACTTGGCTGAGATAGCTCTAACATGGGACATCAATGGGGAGTGTTTTTGCCCCCAGCTTGGCAGGGCTCTATGTAGCAGCATTTGAGGACCAACACATTTATGAACCAAGAGGTCCATGGCACACCAACATTAAGCTATGGAGGCGCTACATAGATGACATCCTCCTTATCTGGGAGGGGGATGCCAATTCCATTCAGGCTTTTCTGGAATGGTTGAATACTCGGAATCCTTTCCTCCATTTCACCTCAACCATTACGAAGGAGGAATTACCTTTCCTGGATTTGGTCATTTATCCACATGGCGGAGGCCTACACACCAAGATGTTTCACAAACCGACGGACAGAAATAGATTATTCTTGTTCGGGAGCTTCCACCCGAAGTCCTTAAGGGAGAATTTACCGGTGGGCCAGTTCCTGCGTATCCGCAGGAATTGTTCTGACACACAAGAGTTTAAATCAGAAGCTATCACTCTATCGAGAAAACTGACAGAGAGAGTATCCTCACCGGACGGTAAAGAGGGCCTACAAGAGGGCTAGCAATTGCAACAGAGAAGCACTCCTGGAGACCAGGGAAACCACCACTACTGACAAAACCATTTGTGTTACGACGTTTAATACAGCGTCCAATAACATCAAAAGGATTATCTTAAGAATTGGAAAATTCTTAACTCAAATGGTTTGGCTTTGGAAAAACCACTCTTTTCATTTAAACGGAGTCAAAACATCAGGGACCAGATGGTACATACTAGACCGAGAGTGTTCCCTACCAGACACTGCCATTCCTCCACGATGGAGAACAAACGGACACCTCTCCCCCCTAACGCAGGACATTTTAAATGTGGTGGTTGTGACGTGTGTCATCTCACTACTAACACCAAATTTGTGGATGTAGGATTGAAGTATCCGTGGGAGCAACGACAGCATACTAATTGCAATAGCTCCAATGTCGTATATATGCTGAAATGTTCATGCAATCTTGTTTGCATCGGCATGACGACAAGAAAGGTGAAGATAAGAATCATGGAACATCGGTCAACATTTAGGTGCCAGAGAACAGTGAGCCGACTGACCAGCCACTTTAAGGAGAGAGGGCACATGGCTGAAGATTTCCAATGGACGATTCTGGATAAGCCAAATATCAATACCACACGTAATTCGGATCATGCCCTCTTCCTAAGAGAACAAAAGTGTGTGAGAAGTTGGCCTGGCATATGCTGTCCACTAATTATAGTGGGCACCTTGCACCAGTCCAAATCGACTCTTATGGTAGGTAGGTTAAAGACAACCTTATTGAAAGCTATCCTAGTGGTAGCTGTGGAGAGCAGCCTTCAGGCTAAGTCTTGAAGGAATGTAAAGCAGCTTGTTTTACCAGTCTATAATCTCTTGAGTGACCAAATGAAAGAGCACCACACCAGGTATATATTCAAAATATATGTATTTATTACTAAACACACCCCTCTAGTCTCTTTATGAGGCTAGAGTTCAAGTACATAGGTTATAAGATCTTAAATCACAGTAATAGCACAAATACACGTTTGGGCCCTAGGGGCGTACCAAACCATATACCAATAAAGTGGTATGCGAACCACGACTGAACTAGACACTAGGCCTAGAGCCTCTAGAAGTGCTTGGACCACAAGGAACCACCCAAGGTAGTGACACAGGGGACCCACGGGAGACGCGTGCAGTGTAAATACACAACCGCGATACGCCGTTAACTTCTATGGAGAAAGTCGGGATCGGGAAAATAGAGGAAAGGGACACTTAAAAGAGGACTAGGACAAAACCCTTTGAGATCTAGGACTTTGAAGAGTCTCTACCCACGGGAGCACCGGAGTACTCGTGTTACCTCACCCAGGGAAGCCGGGTGCATAGGTGCCTTTCGGGGTCGGGTTTCGTCTGTCGGTTCTTATGGCGATCTGCTGCAAAGTGCTGCTGGCGACCAGGAGAAAAGTGTCCGGGTGGATCCAAGAGTGGATCGGAGTTCTGAAGAACCTGAAAGCAGAGGGGACAGAGTCTGGGTCACTAGCCAGTGACCAGGAGGGCGATGGACAGATGCCCACCGATGTCGAGTGCTTCAAGTTCGTTGACGGTCGTCTTGACTCTTCAGCCACGAGGTCCGGGAGGCGTTGTCGGCGACCAGGAGCAGGATTCGGGCTGTTGTTCGATGTCTGTCGAGTGCAGAGGTGTCGGCGACCAGATTGGACCCAACAGGCCTTGGCAACGGCAAGTCTCGAGTAAGATGTAGATCGTCGATGATGCTGACCAGCAAGGTCTGGGGAACTCACCCAGCAAGGGTAAGTGAGGGCAGGCCTGGAGCAACCAGACTGCCAAGTAAAGAAAAGATTGGCCTTTGGTAAGGGCTACTAGCCAACGGGCTAGCGACCGCGAAGGAGCCTCGTGATGCCGCACGTGGAGCTGGCTTACAGGACACTCGTGGAGTGGGGGCCAGTGATCTTCAGTGCAGGTGGTGCTGGAGGCTAGGGCTACTCGGAGCCCAAAGCACGACTTCTTGGGAGACCCAGAAGATGGTGCACTTGCAAGTGTGCTCGGTGTCCAGGGGTCACGGTCTCAAGTCACCCACGATAGCCACGGGCCTCAGCTTTGCTGGGGACTCAGGGTAGCCTCGGGAAGTCTGAGAATCCACCTCTGGTGATGTGATGACTTCGGCGTCCGACGGGAGCTTCAGTAATGCGAACCGGACAGATGCTTCTTTGGTGCCTGCCAAGCAGGGAGTCACTCCTTGACCCCAAGGGAGATTCTTCAGTCCTCTAATCGTGAGTAGAGCGTCGAAGGTCCAGGATTCTGTTTCAGAGTTTCGTCCAGGTATAATCTAAAGTCCTAAGGACTGGGTTCCTACCTTTATTCCAAAAATAGGGGATGGACTACTCTGTGGCCCCACCTATGGGTGGGTCAGGGCAGAGGGGTGGCTACACCCCTTTCCCTTTGTCCAGTTCACGCCAAAGCAGGGGCTGCAAGCCCCTGATCCGGTTTGAACTGGGGTATGCACAGGGACACCAAATGTGCCCCCAGTGCAGGACTTCAAAGCACCCGAAAGTGCTCCCGCCCAGCCCCAATACACATCGTCCTGTCTGGGGAGGTGGTCACACCTCCCTGGGACAGGAAACCTATTGTCCAGGCCTCCCTGCCGGAGTTTCGTCCAGCAGCAGGAGGCCAGACTCGTGTCTGTGGCAGCAGCATCCATTTTGTGATGCCAGGGCTCTGGAAAGAAGTTACCGGACTCGTCAGAGTTAACATGCCTTTCCCTCTAGAAGGGTGGAATGCTACCCCCGCCGCCAGGATTGGCGGGGGGTAGTATTCCAAGATGTTTGACACCAAACACGACATGTTTAGGTGCAGCCATTCCATAGTTAGCATTTTACCGCGAGGATATAATGCGTTTAAGAGTATATGGTCAGGCTGCACTACAAACAGCATCAGAGATGGTCTCCGAACGCTGCAGAGGGGCCCTGCTCATGCAGGGGCACCCTCTCACATAGGAACCATGCACTCTGCCTTTAGGATTGATAAGGCCTGCCTTAGGAGTGACTTATAGGTTTATATGTGTGTATGCTTTTAGTGATATAGGTAACCTATACCACAGCAAGGGGTGCATGCACCACCTTACCCAGGCTGCAGTAGCAGACCTGTGGTGTCAGTTTGGATGGCCTACCAGGGGTGGCATAATACATGCTGCAGCCCCTGGCAGGCCTCTGAGGTACCTATGCCCTTGGTACATAGTATACCATATACTAGGGACTTACAAGGGCACTCCAGATCCCAATCAGTGATGTGCCTAAGGCACATGGAGACCCTTTAAAGAGGAAACAGCTAGGCTGGGGTTCTGAATAGCAGGGCCCCAGCCAGACTAATGTCGAAAACCAGTGAAGTATCAGCAAAAAGTGGGGGTACCCCTGTGAAGCAGATCCTACTCTCCTACACAACCCCCCAAACGTAGGGACATTAAACTAACCTTGCCCAGTTAAGTCTTCATGTTCTAAGTGGAAATACCTAGAGAGTCCATCTGCATTCGCATGGTTACTCCCAGGACTATGTTCCACTGTAAAGTCCATCCCCTGTAGGGAAATGGACCACCTAAGCAGTTTGGGGTTTTCACCCTTCATTTGTTTTAGCCATAAGAGGGGCTTATGGTCTGTCTGAACCAGGAAGTGTGTACCAAACAAGTATGGCCTCAACTTCTTCAGAGCCCAGACCACAGCAAAGGCCTCCCTCTCTATGGCTGACCAACGTTTCTCTCTAGGGGTCAGCCTTCTGCTAATAAAAGCTACTGGCTGATCCTGACCTTCTTCATTCAATTGTGACAGTACAGCCCCTACCCCCAATTCAGATGCATCTGTTTGAACAATGAACTTCTTGGAGTAATCAGGACTCTGCAGAATTGGAGCAGTGCACATGGCCTGCTTGAGGTCATCAAATGCCTTTTGACAGCTAACTGTCCACTGAACCTTTTTGGGCATTTTCTTAGAAGTTAAGTCATTCAAGGGTGTCACTATTGATCCATACCCCTTGACAAATCTCCTATAGTACCCAGTCAGGCCTAAGAAGGCTCTCACCTGAGTCTGGGTAGTGGGAGCAGTCCAGTCCATGATGGTCTGGATCTTGCTCTGCAAAGGTTGAACCTGGCCTCCACCCACAAGGTGGCCCAGGTACACAACCTGACTCTGCCCTATCTGGCACTTAGTGGCCTTGATAGTCAGGCCTGCCTTTTGCAGGGCCTGTAAAACATTCCTGAGGTGGACCAGGTGATCCTCCCAGGTGGAGCTAAAGACAGCAATATCATCTAGATAAGCTGCACTATAGGCCTCCAGTCCTGTGAGAACTGTGTTCACCAACCTCTGAAAGTGGCAGGTGCATTTTTCAGACCAAAGGGCATCACCACAAATTGGTAATGCCCACTAGGGGTCGAAAATGCTGTTTTGGGCTTTGCAGCATCAGCTAGTCTGATCTGCCAGTAGCCAGCTGTTAGGTCAAATGTGCTGAGATATTTGGCAGAGGCCAAAGTATCTATGAGCTCATCTGCCCTGGGTATTGGATGGGCATCAGTCCTAGTGACTGCATTGAGGCCCCTGTAGTCTACACAAAACCTCATCTCTCTTTTCCCACCACTGGTGTGAGGTTTAGGTACTAGGACTACTGGACTAGCCCAAGGGCTATCTGAGGGCTCAATCACTCCCAATTCCAACATCTTCTGGACTTCAGTCCTGATACAGTCCCTGACATGGTCAGGTTGCCTATAAATCTTGTTTTTAATAGGCAGACTGTCCCCAGTGTCCACTTCATGAGTGCACCAGGTGGTCTGACTGGGGGTCAGAGAAAACATATGTCTAAACTGCTTGAGGACTTGCCTGCAATCAGTTTGTTGCTGGGTAGTGAGGCTGCCTGCCAAGGCTACACCATCAACTGACCCATCGTCAGGGTTCTGTGAGAGCAGGTCAGGGAGTGGGTCACTCTCTTCCTCCTGCCCTTCATCAGTAGCCATGAGCAAGCCCATGTCTGCCCTGTCCACATATGGCTTAAGTCTGTTGACATGGAGAACCCTGTGGGGACTCCTGGGTGTTCCCAGGTCTACTAAGTAAGTGACCTCACCCTTCTGCTCAACAATAGTGTGGGGTCCACTCCATTTGTCTTGGAGAGCTGCTGGGGCCACTGGCTCCAACACCCACACCTTCGGTCCTGGCTGGTAAACAGTCAGAACAGCCTTTTGGTCATGCCAGGCCTTTGAAGTTCCTGGCTAGCCTCAAGGTTTTTGGTTGCCTTTTTCATGTACTCAGCCATCCTGGAGCGGAGACCAAGTACATAGTCCACTATATCTTGCTTTGGGGCTTGAGAGGTAACTCCCATCCTTCCTTCACCTAGCACAGTGGACCCCTCACAGGGTGGCCAAACAGAAGTTCAAAAGGGCTGTAACCAACCCCTTCTGAGGCACCTCCCTATATGCGAATAAAAGGCAGGGCAAGAGTATGTCCCATCTACGCCTAAGCTTTTCTGGGAGCCCTTTAATCATGCCCTTTAAGGTTTTGTTGAATCTCTCAACTAAACCATTACATTGTGGGTGATAGGGTGTGGTGAACTTATAAGTAACTCCACACTCCTTCCACATTGCCTTTAAGTACCCAGACATGAAGTTTGCACCCCTGTCTGATACCACCTCCTTAGGAAAGCCCACTCTTGAGAAAATTCCCAGGAGGGCCCTTGCCGGCACAGGTGCTGTAGTGGTCCTAAGGGGTATAGCCTCTGGATACCTGGTGGCATGATCCACTACCACCAGTATAAATCTGTGCCCAGATGCTGTTTGGGGATCCATGGGACCAACAATGTCAATCCCTACCCTCTCAAAGAGCACCCCCACCACCGGTAGTGGTATCAGGGGGCCTTTGTAGTGCCACCTGCTTTGCCACTGGCTTGGCAGGTTACACAGGAGCGACAAAACTCCTTACTGTCTTCAGACATGTGGGGCCAGTGAAAGTGAGGGACAATTCTGTCCCAAGTCTTGTTCTGGCCCAGGTGTCCTGCTAAGGGAATATCATGGGCTAGGGTCAATAGGAAGCCCCTGAACTTCAAAGGTATTACCAACCTCCTGGTAGCACCAGGCTTGGGGTCTCTACTCTCTGAGTACAGGAGTCCATCATCCCAATACACTGTATGGGGACCACTAGCTTTCCCAGCAGCCTCAGCAGCAGCTTGCTGTCTGAGGGGTTCAAGGAGGGGCAGCTCTGCTGCTCCTGGCTCAGATCTGCCCTAGAAGGTCCCCCTGTCCCCAAGAACTCAACCTGGTCAGGCTCAAGTTCCTCTGGGACAGTTCCTTCTTCAGGGCTGAGATCATCCCCTCAAGGGACTGATCTTCCTCCTGAGCCAAGGGGGAAGGCACTGCCTTAACCCTACTACTCCTCCTCTTGGAAGGCACTTGGTCCATTATTTCAGAATCCAAGGCCTGTTCAGTTTTAGACAGCTTAGCTTGTGACCTGGTCACAGCAAACACATCTGCAGGGATCCCCAGCATTTCTGCATGGGTCCTGAGCTCCACTTCTGCCCAAGCAGAAGACTCTAAGTCATTGCCAAGCAAGCATTCGACTGGTAGGTTTGCACTTACCACAACCTTCTTAAGGCCAGTTACCCCTCCCCAGGAGAAGTTAACAACTGCCAGAGTATGGTCTGTTCTGACATTGCTAGTATTGGTCACTTGGTACATTTCACCAAGTATAACTTGCCCAGGTAGCACAAGGTCTTGTGTCACCATGGTGACACTTGCCCCTGTGTCCCTAAATGCCAAAGCCTCTCGTCCATTGATTAAAGGCTGTTGTCTGTACTTGCCCAGATTACTGGGACTCACAGTGGAGGTCACATCCATGCCTCCATCACAGACTAACACAGCCTGAGTCAGTTCCCTGACTAAGTCAGAGCCCAACTCAGTTCCCAGGGTGAACCCTACTAAACCCTTTGCTGGAGCACTTCCACCAACTGTACTAGGGGGAACAGGTGCCTTAGGGGCATTGGTGGATGCTGGACTGGAGTCTTTGGACTTGGTGCAATCACTGGTCCAGTGGGTCTTTTGCTTACAGACCTTGCACCATGGTTTTCTTTGGCCTTTACCCTTGGTAGACTGGGAATCCCCACCAGAAGAAGATTTTTGGGGGCCTGATGAAGACTTTTGATCTTTACCCTTCTCCCCACCCTTGTCAGAGTTTTTAGCATCTTGCTTCTTGGTTTCCCCACCTTGGTTCTGTACCTTCTGCTTCACCCTGGTTCTGACCCATTTGTCTGCCTTCTTTCCCAATTCTTGGGGAGAGGTCAGATCAGAGTCAACCAGGTACTGATGCAACAGCTGGTTTTGACAGTTATTAAGAATTTGCTCCCTCATTATCAGATTATACAATCCTGAGAAGTCACACACCTTACTGCCCATCAACCAGCCTTCCAGAGCCTTGGCAGAACAATCCACATAGTCTACCCAGTCTTGAGTCTGTGCTTTTGGGTGTCTCTGAACTTCAACCTGTACTGTTCAGTGGTTAGGCCAAACCCATCAATAAGAGCACTCTTCAAGACCTTGTAATTATCAGCATCCTCCTCTCTAACAGTGAGGAGCTTGTCTCTACCTTTGTCAGCAAAGGAGAGCCACAAGATTGCTGCCCACTGCTCCTGAGGGACCTTCTGTACTTTACAGGCCCTCTCTAAAGCAGTTATCCATTTGTGGATATCATCCCCACTCTGGTAGGGAGGGACAATCTTGCTCAGGTTCCTATGGTCATAGGACCTTTCCCTATCTCTAGGGACATGGCTGCCACCATGGGACTCTAGTCCCAACTTTCTTCTCTCTCTAAGGAGATCTAGGGATTCTCTATCTAAAGCCAATTGCTTCTTCCTGATCTCCAGTTGAGTCTCCTCATACTGGACCAGTCTCTTTCTTCTCTCATGAGAGGATTCCCTCCTGTGAGAAGAAACAGAGCTCCCTATTGAGGTGCCAGAGTGGTTAGACTCCTGAGAAGGAGACCTAGACTTTCTGAGCACACTCATAATCCTTCCTGGGGGACAAAGGTGTGGTTCTCAAGATCCTCATCTTCATCTTCCCCAGAAGGAATTGGGTTTTCCAGGTCAGGGTCATTGTCACCCTCCTGGTCAGTTTCAGAGGGGGGGCTGGGGGTAGTAGTACCCCTGGCCCCTTCCTCATCTGCTGGCCCACCCTCTGCTCCTACCCCTTCAGTCTCTGAAGACTTACTAAGATCATAAGCCACCAACAACTCCTGGAGGTGTTGGGTGGTGGGACTTTGGCCTGTCTTTACTTTCCTCACGTTACACAAAGCTCTCAGTTCTAAGAATGGGAGTGTGTCATACTTGGAGGGGGGAAGCTCAATGGCTTCCTGCAGGGCATCTCTGGATCCTGCTTTTAAAGACATTACTAGTGTGGTGTGGTGTATGCACTACCTACTCTAGTGTGGCCTACTAAACTCTCTTGAGTTGTAGAAAGGGTTGAGCTATCCCTTAACACACAACTCTAAGTTCAGTAGAACTTACTGTTATTCTAAGCTTAAATTATATGTACCTTAGGTACCTTTAGTGGTTTTCAGTTGATCAATTCAATTGAGATTATCTGGTAAAACAATAGCAAGCTGGAATCCCACACGCTGCACACCAATGTGAGAAGTTGGCCTGGCATATGCTGTCCACTAATTATAGTGGGCACCTTGCACCAGTCCAAATCGACTCTTATGGTAGGTAGGTTAAAGACAACCTTATTGAAAGCTATCCTAGTGGTAGCTATGGAGAGCAGCCTTCAGGCTAAGTCTTGAAGGAATGTAAAGCAGCTTGTTTTACCAGTCTATAATCTCTTGAGTGACCAAATGAAAGAGCACCACACCAGGTATATATTCAAAATATATGTATTTATTACTAAACACACCCCTCTAGTCTCTTTATGAGGCTAGAGTTCGAAGTACATAGGTTATAAGATCTTAAATCACAGTAATAGCACAAATACACGTTTGGGCCCTAGGGGCGTACCAAACCATATACCAATAAAGTGGTATGCGAACCACGACTGAACTAGACACTAGGCCTAGAGCCTCTAGAAGTGCTTGGACCACAAGGAACCACCCAAGGTAGTGACACAGGGGACCCACGGGAGACGCGTGCAGTGTAAATACACAACCGCGATACGCCGTTAACTTCTATGGAGAAAGTCGGGATCGGGAAAATAGAGGAAAGGGACACTTAAAAGAGGACTAGGACAAAACCCTTTGAGATCTAGGACTTTGAAGAGTCTCTACCCACGGGAGCACCGGAGTACTCGTGTTACCTCACCCAGGGAAGCCGGGTGCATAGGTGCCTTTCGGGGTCGGGTTTCGTCCTCGGTTCTTATGGCGATCTGCTGCAAAGTGCTGCTGGCGACCAGGAGAAAAGTGTCCGGGTGGATCCAAGAGTGGATCGGAGTTCTGAAGAACCTGAAAGCAGAGGGGACAGAGTCTGGGTCACTAGCCAGTGACCAGGAGGGCGATGGACAGATGCCCACCGATGTCGAGTGCTTCAAGTTCGTTGACGGTCGTCTTGACTCTTCAGCCACGAGGTCCGGGAGGCGTTGTCGGCAACCAGGAGCAGGATTCGGGCTGTTGTTCGATGTCTGTCGAGTGCAGAGGTGTCGGCGACCAGATTGGACCCAACAGGCCTTGGCAACGGCAAGTCTCAAGTAAGATGTAGATCGTCGATGATGCAGACCAGCAAGGTCTGGGGAACTCACCCAGCAAGGGTAAGTGAGGGCAGGCCTGGAGCAACCAGACTGCCAAGTAAAGAAAAGATTGGCCTTCGGTAAGGGCTACTAGCCAACGGGCTAGCGACCGCAAAGGAGCCTCATGACGCCGCACATGGAGCTGGCTTACAGGACACTCGTAGAGTGGGGGCCAGTGATCTTCGGTGCAGGTGGTGCTGGAGGCTAGGGCTACTCGGATCCCAAAGCACGACTTCTTGGGAGACCCAAAAGATGGTGCACTTGCAAGTGTGCTCGGTGTCCAGGGGTCACGGTCTCAAGTCACCCACGATAGCCACGGGCCTCAGCTTTGCTGGGGACTCAGGGTAGCCTCGGGAAGTCTGAGAATCCACCTCTGGTGATGCGATGACTTCGGCGTCCGACGGGAGCTTCAGTAATGCGAACCGGACAGATGCTTCTTTGGTGCCTGCCAAGCAGGGGAGTCACTCCTTGACCCCAAGGGAGATTCTTCAGTCCTCTAATCGTGAGTAGAGCGTCGAAGGTCCAGGATTCTGTTTCAGAGTTTCGTCCAGGTATAATCTAAAGTCCTAAGGACTGGGTTCCTACCTTTATTCCAAAAATAGGGATGGACTACTCTGTGGCCCCACCTATGGGTGGGTCAGGGCAGAGGGGTGGCTACACCCCTTTCCCTTTGTCCAGTTCGCGCCAAAGCAGGGGCTGCAAGCCCTGATCCGGTTTGAACTGGGGTATGCACAGGGACACCAAATGTGCCCCCAGTGCAGGACTTCAAAGCACCCGAAAGTGCTCCCGCCCAGCCCCAATACACATCGTCCTGTCTGGGGAGGTGGTCACACCTCCCTGGGACAGGAAACCTATTGTCCAGGCCTCCCCTGCCGGAGTTTCGTCCAGCAGCAGGAGGCCAGACTCGTGTCTGTGGCAGCAGCATCCATTTTGTGATGCCAGGGCTCTGGAAAGAAGTTACCGGACTCGTCAGAGTTAACATGCCTTTCCCTCTAGAAGGGTGGAATGCTACCCCCGCCACCAGGATTGGCGGGGGGTAGTATTCCAAGATGTTTGACACCAAACACGACATGTTTAGGTGCAGCCATTCCATAGTTAGCATTTTACCGCGAGGATATAATGCGTTTAAGAGTATATGGTCAGGCTGCACTACAAACAGCATCAGAGATGGTCTCCGAACGCTGCAGAGGGGCCCTGCTCATGCAGGGGCACCCTCTCACATAGGAACCATGCACTCTGCCTTTAGGATTGATAAGGCCTGCCTTAGGAGTGACTTATAGGTTTATATGTGTGTATGCTTTTAGTGATATAGGTAACCTATACCACAGCAAGGGGTGCATGCACCACCTTACCCAGGCTGCAGTAGCAGACCTGTGGTGTCAGTTTGGATGGCCTACCAGGGGTGGCATAATACATGCTGCAGCCCCTGGCAGGCCTCTGAGGTACCTATGCCCTTGGTACATAGTATACCATATACTAGGGACTTACAAGGGCACTCCAGATCCCAATCAGTGATGTGCCTAAGGCACATGGAGACCCTTTTAAAGAGGAAACAGCTAGGCTGGGGTTCTGAATAGCAGGGCCCCAGCCAGACTAATGTCGAAAACCAGTGAAGTATCAGCAAAAAGTGGGGGTACCCCTGTGAAGCAGATCCTACTCTCCTACAAAGTGGAATTTTAGAGTCCGGAGCCATGTTGAGGGGCTCAATGATGAGATCCCTTGGTCAACTCTAAATAATTTATGAGTGACCATTCTGGAGTTTTTAAGACCATGGAGGGACCCCGAAGTGGTGTATACGAGTGGGTGGTCATATTACTCCTTGCCTCCCTGGATTTTGGCCTCCTGTTTACTTTAGCGGATTAGATTGGGTTCCCACACTTTGCAGACGGATGCCTTCCTACCTTGGGCCCTTACAAGTGTCCTTACCTTCCTTTACTGCAGGGCAGCCAGGTTATTGAGATATCCATCACTCTGATTGTGGTTAGTAACCAGGATTATGTACCCTGACATTAAGAGCGATGGTTGTATTTCATATTGATGGCTTCACTTCGTGAAGGGTTTCCCGATGAATGTTATGGTAAAGATTTTAATTTTACTTTAAATTAATTTTCTTTTACTCATTTCATCCGCTCACACTTTTCTAAAAATACTAGTAGAAAAGAGAAGGTTTTGCACGGGTCAAGAGTGGTTGAGAAGGGGCCCCTCCATTTAATCTTTTAATCCTTTAATCCCTAAATATTATATGTATGGCACCTAATACGATTAGGGATTGCGGGGATTTGTATAATCATAGCCGATCCAGGGACATTTTTCCTCCCACGCATGCGTGCAGATAGAGCGTTACATTTTCCCTCTACCATCATGGGGTTTGACGGGCAGCGGTCTAGTTGTCCTCCCCGGCCACGTAACAGCAGCCAATGGAGGCTGCCAACGTACGTGCGTAGCCTTGCGTGGACTAGGGAGACACAACTTTAAAACATTTGCAGATCAGCGTTGCCAGTGACCTACGCGGCGACGGGAGGGACCGTTTGGGGGCAAACAACTCACCTTGATGAAGTAAGTGCAGATGCGAGGGGGCAGTCAATGACGAGGTTGTCCCGGTCCCGATGGGCAAACACTCGTCTTCATGTAGCAAGTGTAGACTTGAGGGGGCAGATAGTGACGAGATTACCCCAGGGTTTTTTATGGGCGTTTTCATTCCGCTCGTAATGGGCTTACCGAGGGTGCTCGGTTTATCTGCATAAACTATTATTATGATGTCAGATCACGATGCTGATATGGAGTATGGCCACTGGACCATCCCTGATACCGATGGTTGTATGGTGTGTATATTCTAAATTCAATTTATTATGTCTTACAGAGTTTGACTACAGGGAGTTGTTCTCACTCCCCTGTCAGTTCGAGTGTTGAACTTCAATAGACTCGGTGAGAGCAAGTACTTGGTTGTGTGTCTACCTTTTCTCCCCAGCAGTGATGGTTGGATCTCTTAAACTTGCCAAAGGGTACAATGACCTGATATTATGTTATAGGGTGTAATGGCACCTAGTGGGACGTGTGTGGTACTTCCATTTATGCTATGAGGCTAACTTGACAGTTTATGCCCGAATAGCGTCATGATAACGCCCACCGCTTGATCGCTGTTTGTTTTTAATGGGTCCGGGTGCACTACCCAAGTTATTATTTGGTGTCACCTTTAACACGAAAGCCAACACTATGTCACTTGATATTTGTTTTTATGGGTTTTATTGCAGGTTCCCCATGGAAATCATCCCTACACATGAGTAGGTAGTATCCCTCAACAAGGGGTGTCTTTTCCCTACTCCTGGACTGAGGAGCTAGGGTTAGTTCTTTTGGGATCTTTTCTTTCATGTGAAGTCCTGAAGAAAGCCGGGGTAATGATTCATTGAATCCTTTGATTCGGCTGAAACATGTCGACATTTGTTTGCAGAGTGGAGGGGTAGGTGATTCATTATAATTCACCTCACCTTCATCCACTGGTCATATTTGTGGCCCCTTTCTTTTAACTCTGGGCTAGGGAGTCCATAATTAAATTTGGAATAAGGATATCCTTTGATCCAGTTTTACTCACTATTTCTGCACCTTTATTCACATTTTTTGATCCCATGTCTTGCATTTTTTTATGCGTTATATTGTCTTCCCCCTCCCTATTGCTCCACCTCCAGCGTTGGCTAACGAGGAGGTGTGTTAGCAGCCCTATGATGAAGCATGACACAGCTTGCTGTGTGTGAGGTCAGTTTTATACACCTGGGTATTCCCCCTGGGACCTTATTAATTTTCAGCGATCTAGCTTTAATAGTCTTATTTCCTTGTTGTGTGTTTATTACATACATTTTCATGCAAAGAGCATTTCGTTTGGGGTCCGCCCACCCAGAGATCTTCTAGGGACATTATTTAGTGCACGTTGTATGCTATACAAATGGGCGAACCAGTTCCTGCCAGTACCTATAACTCTAGCTGTCAAGGATTGCTTTTAGTCACGGTCCATTCGCTCCACAACTGAGTTGCCCTCAGGCCTGTATGGAGACAAAAATTTGACTTGCACCCCCAAAGACCTCATGGCATCCTTGTACGCCTTAGAGGCGAACGCGGGACCCTGGTCAGAATGGAAGGTGCCACATGCAAAAATTCCCACAAAGACACGCAAATCCCTGATGACAGTTCATGCGTCAGCACTGCATTGTGGCCAGACCCAAAGAAAACGTGTGCACGAATCAACTGCAACTAAGATAAACTTATACGCAGTATCTGAAAAAAATGGACCGCAGTGATCTAAATAAACACAACCGAATGGTTTATTAGAGATGTACAGCTGTGTTTGTGGCGGGCGTGCTGCAGTTGAAGGTTTAATCTGCTGACACATGTCACACGAAAGCACATAATTACAGGTTTGTTTATACAATCCACGCCACCAGTAACGCTGCTGTAAGATAGAGACAGTCACCGAAACGCTTGCATGTGCCGAGGCCATGCCTTCGTGTGCGGCTGTTATCAATGAAAGTCTGCGGTCCGCGTTGGGAATCAACCTGTCACCAACCTCGTTTATTCTCACATAGGGAACTTTATCGGGACTTAAATGATAAGAGTATTTAGAAGGAAAGCCCTGTAGGTAATTATCTCCCTTCTCTGTAACTGCTATCGCTGCTAAGATGTCATCATCAATCTTACTCCTGGACCTTGTAACTGCTGCAACAGAATATGTGGCTACTGCTGTTTTAGCTGCTTTGTCAGCCAAACTATTGCCAACCGCGTGTACTACTACACGCTGGTGGCCAAGAGTATGAATTACTTGCGTGAGAGGCAGACGTTCTTTAAGATCTGCGACTCGAACCCAAAGCATTTTATGCTTAATTGTGCTGCCTTTGGAATCACGATAGTCATTCTGAGACCAAAAGAATAAGTTGTCATTAAAAGACTGAACACAGTAGTAGGAGTCACTTACAATCAAGGTGGTCAAATGAGGATCAGCAAACTCCAGTGCTAGCACCAGAGCACGCAGCTCTGCTAACTGGGCGGTACAGTCCCCGAGTGCCTGCGTGTGCACAACACTGGACTTGAACTCACCATTCACCATGGTACCGGCCACTATATCACAGGCTGCTGAATAAGAATGTTTAGATCCCGTCGCCGGTTGCACTGAACCGTCGGTGTATATGACACAATGGTAATCCTCAAGGGGGCGCATTGACAGAGGATCAGGATGAACAAATTCATACTGTAAGAACTCCTGTGTTTGCAACGAGGAGTCAAAGATAAATGTGACATCAGGAGATGTCAACGAAGTAGCCCATTGTATCCAACGTGGATGCAAAGCTTTTGAATTTGGTACACTGGCTTTCATCACAGCTTCAAGAGCAGGATATGCTGTTACAACCAACATGCGTTTTCCCTGCGCCAGTGCGCGTTCCTTCAGGATCGCCATCTGGACCGCTGTCAAGACTTTTTCACCAGTTGAAAAGCGCATTTCAGCCAAAGTGTGCAAATGTGACTTGTAAGCAATAGGTACTATGTCCCCTTCATTTAATGTCAAGTAAGTGAAACCCACTGCGCCTGGCACAATTCGTATTACCAGGTTCGTGTGGTTATCACGTGTCAGCAAGTATTTAGATTCAAGAAGATCAGACTGCAAAGATTGCAGTATAGCTGAATGTTCCGGAAGCCAGCAGGCTTTTGAAAAGTTCGGTTGTATCAAGGCATATAGCAGCTTGATACGCTGGGCATATTCGGGAATGTAAGTTCGACCGAAGTTTAAAAATCCCAGCAAAGATTGCAATTTTTTCAGAGTTGTAGGAGAACGCAAACGTGCGCATTTCTCCAAGAAGTGAGGCGCCAAGCCTCTACCTTCATTGTTGAGCTCATAGCCCAGAAACAACACTGTGTACTCTGCAATGTGTGATTTTGCAAAGTTAAATTTGTACCCGTAGTCCGCAAACAAAACTATGATGCGGTCCACGCGACAAAGATGCGGCCATAATTCGTCATCCGTGAGATAAATATCATCAACGTACGAGTACGCATCAGGGTCTATGTCGTCTAACAAGGAGACGACACGTGCTGCGTAAACGCCCAGGCTCTTTTTGTAGCCCATGGCTAATCTTTTTAATTGTTTTTGTTTTCCGCCGGAGGTAAAAGCTGTCCATGGACTACTTATAGAGGACAGATTATGACTAAAAAAGCCATTGGAAATGTCTAGTGTGGTTTTAAATCTTTTTCTTACAAGACTGTCCACGAGGGCAGAACTATGGGTATTCTGAACCACACAGGTTCGACAATGAGAGTTCAAATGTCAATAATCCAAAACTAGGCGGTACGACCCCTCGGATTTGGTTACAGTAAAATGAGGGTTATTCATTGGTGACACACATGTCTCAATCACTCCTTGATACTCTAATTGATCTAGAATTTCAGAAACGGGAGCTTTTGCTTCCCGCCGGAGGGGATATTGGGGTTGTGGCTGTGACATAGACCGCAATGGTATCTCATGCGGGGGTGAAAGTTTATCCCAACCCACCTGAGTACGGTACAGAGCCGGTGCAAGCACCAAAGCCCACTCTTTCGCAAAAGCTAATGCCTGCTCTTTGGGTACAGTGTGTGAAAAATAAGGGAGGATTACATCCTCCCCCCTCGTAGCGGCTAAAACAAAAGGCGGGGGCCAATCTGCCTCAGCTAACAAGATGTCATAAGAAGAAGTCAGATTTTCCCAAAAAATCCCTTTAATAACACGTTGTATATCACCTTCTATCAGAAATACTATGTCATATAATCTGTCAGGGGGAGCCACTCGGGTGTCCGCAGTCTCAACTGTGATGAAAGTGTCAGTTGCTGTTGCCTTCAGAAATGGAGGCAGTGCTTGCCGCATTATGGTAACCTCCGCTGTGCTGTCTAGCAGCATTACTGCCCATGTCAGGTTCCGAAGTTGGGTTCTCACCGTCCGTTGCATATCTTGCTGTTAAAACAGCAACTTTCTTTTTCTGAAATGGAGGGCGCAGACGAGGAAAATCGCCCTGCTTTACTTTACCGTCAGTCTGACGAGGTTGCTCGCGTCCTTGCGGGGCACCTCGACCTCTGCCGCGATCCTGGCGATCTCCTCCACCGGCTTGTGAGCCTGATGTTTCCTGTGAAGAACGAGAAGAACGCTGATCAGGGACCTGAAACCTGTCAGGAGACCTAATTCTAGCGCGGTCGTGCAAATCATAAGTGCGCTCAGAAGACCCGGGTATTGGTGACGCAGCACGCAACCCTTGTTTCTGTTGTTGCTTCCCCTGTTTTTATTTCTCCAATTCTTTTTAGGAAAAATAGGACGGTCGTCTTTATTAGACTGCGCCGTCTGAGTTTGCTGTTGTGCCTGTATTTTAGCAAAAGGCTTAAAACCCAAACTATTGCGTCCAATGGTCTTGTAAGCATCCACAATAATTTTCGGTAACTTCCGGGGTTTCTCTTCCTCTGGGAAAGGCACAAAGCATTAGACACCTGAAAGTTAACCGCATCTCCCTTTACATTCGCAAGTATGAGATCAGCAACTACGTCAAACACTTCGACAAGCCTCATTCCCAATTCAACTGCCGCCTCCGGGCCGTGCTCATCCTGAACACGCTTAATCACGGAGGGCAGCACAGTCATAGAAGGTGTGCCAAAACACTTCAGATACACCGCTGCGAACACTTTACCCCAATTCTCACAATCGGTTACCTCTGGTATTAAGTCTTTCTGCAAACTAATTGTAAGGATCCTGTGTTTCTCCACAGGAGTGGTATTAGGAAATACTGCTTCCAGCTGGTCAAATTTCCCAGCAAGCCAGTAAGGTAAATCATCCTTATTCTGGGGACGCTTGCCCATAACCGAATTAACCATGACGGGACTAATTGACATCCCGACCGGGCCAGCTGGTTGTGCCGCAACCCCAGGTGCTCCCACCTGTAGATGGCGGGAAACGTATTGGACTAGAGCCCTATGTACCCCAATTAAAGAGGTATGCAAGACAACCAATTTGTCTATATTGGCTCCTAGATAACGTGGATGAGGTGTGTACCCGGCCAAAACTGGCCAAGTGGCCCAGGAATCGACAAAGGGCCTAAATGGACCGGAGTCACTGTGTGGGGGAGGGCACCATTAAACCAAATACGGTGTTGCCATGCCGAATTCGGAACTTCGTGTGTCGTATATGGCCGATATACAACAGGTACTGCAGTGGGAGTGTATGTATGGAACAAGTTATCATCTCCATTCACTGCCGGAAAGGTTACCTAAGAGTAGAATACCTCAAATTGGTAATCCGGGTTAGCACCAACCACAAAAATAAGCACAATACCTGCATCAGGCACTCCATATGCAGCCAAATGACGACGGAGTGGTGCGCGACTATGCGCAGCAATATCGATATCAGCCTTAAGGACAAAGAAAAGTAAAACAACTTTTTTGCGAGGCAGCACAAAAGGGTCAGTAATTCAATAACAAGAACCTTTTTATAATATCAAGCTTGAAAGAACCTATAAAACATCAATATAGGTAGGTTATGCCGTCACAACAGTTTTTCCGGAAAACAGGAGTGAGGGTATTGTGGACAAGTACAAGCACTACTAAAGTGTCTCGTAAATAAGTACCAGACCAAACGTTGGGTGTGCCATGTTGCAGGGATTCTGCTCATGCACAGAACTATGCGCAGGAAACCAGGACCTCGGTGTATTGTGGTGTACCAAAAAGCCACCTCAGTGCCTAGAACCCCAATCCGACTAGCAATAGTGTCTCATTCGTTCTCCGTACTACAGCGAAGCTACCAATGATTAGACAACCTAGAACATGCGACTTAGTAAACTCTCAGGAATAGTGGGAAACAAGAACACTCTTTCGCTCTAACACTCATACTAGTCCACAATGTGAGTAATCAGAGACACGGTATAGATTAAAATGTTTATTTTAACTAACGTGCTCTGAGATGCAGTACACGAGCCAATACTAGCAGAAAAATGCATAAGAATAATACAATCAGCATTGTTACAATTCCATAAAGCACAAAAGGGGAAATCATATTATAATGACAGTGGAAACAGGACTATAGCGCCTTTACCACCCTCCCCGTGCTGGGAGCTAGTTTATTATAATTATAGAAGACCTCTAGGCTTTGTCAGGAGGACCCCATACCTCCAAGATCAGATGCAATGAATCACTTCCCAGGTCAATCACAGCTCTTCTTAGTTGGAAAGGTTTTCTCCAAGTGCTTTCTCATGCATGTAGTGCCATATTAAAAAGCACCCGAGTTTCAGTTGGGCAGCTGTGCCTCATGTTATGTCTATGTGCGTGGGACTGACCAACGTGAATCAACAGCATACATTGTTATTCGACCTTGAACACGCTGTGCAGACAGAGAGCACAGTGTACGGCTAGATATGTGAAAAGCAGACAGTTCTCATGTGAAGAAGCGCAAGCAGTGTATTTACGAGAACAGAGCCATGTAGTGTCGTGTGCAAAGCGGCAGAATGGTGTTTAAGCATATATTTCACTTATGCTAACTTAGCAATGTCTGCAGTTAACCCCATATCCTCACTACAAATCAAAACAAGCTTTATTCGGAATATAATAATATATCCATAAAAGCATTCTACAGAAAAAGAGATAAATTCATCACATAATTTCAAATAATCATAAAAATAAAATTCTCAAAAATACATTCTCATATAAGCATTTCACCCTGATTAGTTCACTTTAAAGTACATTTTCCACATAAATATAAATACAGTACCAATCAAATTTGCATGTCATCACATAGGGCAATAAAAAAAAAAATGCATACAGTTATTCGATTTCATAATTTAAAAGTTCTAAATATAAAAGCTCCTTCCTTCGCTTAATAGCCAACTGAATAAAAACAATGACCGTGTTACATATCGATACATTTTCTAAATTACAAATCTGATAAAAAGCGCTCTTATAAGAATACAATCTATTAGCAATAAAAAGAGGGCGTAAAGTTGATTTCCTGATGTCCCTATAAAAGTTGCAAAACAATAAAAAGTGCAAAGTACTTTGGGAGGATTTGCCATCACACGGGCACTTAGGTAATTTTGCGCTCCACTTACCCATCTTAGGGAATGCTATGTGGTTGTGGAGCGTACTCAGCCTTAATCTTGTTAAATAAAATCTATGTTGGGTATTTCTAATAAAAATAAGATATGGCTGGGTACCCAGTGAGAATGGCCCTTCACAGTAGGATCTGACACATGGTTTTGAGCTCATCACAGCTTCCCTCGTTTTTTCCCTTGCTTTAAAAAATCTCCTTTTTAACTCCCCCTTACTATAAGTCTGGATGCTCACAGGGTCCCTAAAATCCACTTCCATGTTACACTCGATTAAAAGGCCGCGAATATGTTGTAACCATGGTATTTTCATTGATTGATCTAATGTAAGACAGTCTCGTATTATGTCCTTAGTAAAATGCGTTTCATCCTTAATCCAGATTTGGTACCACAACACGAGGGCAGCCATACCAATCAAGTCACTAGGATATGGTACATCTGTCTCCCTATGGACAATAAAAGTAGTCGTGGAATTAGGAACTGATATCACCCGTCGTAAAAATGTATTTTCCAATGTTTGTAATGAGGAAGTATCTGCCATACCCCATAGTGCTCCGCCGTAACATACCCCTGTTGTACATTTACTTCCATATAATTTAAAAAATTTCTCGTACTGGCTTATTACCTAATTTTTGTGAAAATCTAAAAATAGCCTCACTTATCCTCAGGAATTTCTTTTTACAGGAATTAATATGTGCACTCCAAGTACCTTTACAATTAAAAAGCAACCCCAGATAAGAAAAAGTAGATGTCCTTTCAACGTAATGGGTTCTATTCTTAGTTTTACTTTTCCACACGTCATGACCAAGGTCTTAGTCAAATTTATCGATAGATCTTTATCAATCATAAAATTTGTAAAATTATCTATCAGGCGTTGAAGGCCATTTGGAGTCCTAGAAATCAGGACTGCATCATCAGCATATAATAAAACTGGGGTTACCCGCTTACCAACCACGGGGGCATCAGTTTTTAAACTCTGCAATAAAACGTCAATGCCATTGATATATAACAAGAATAAAAGGGAAGCAAGGACGCAACCCTGTCTAATCCCTCGGGTTACTCTACAGTGCGTAGTGCATTCCCCATTCTGACCATATCGTATCTTGGAAGTTAAATTGGCATATATCTGTGATAATAGACTAATAATATTATATGGGGTACCCATCCCTTCCAGCGTTTGCCATAACTTGGTATAGTTTACTAAATCAAACGCGCTGGAGAGGTCAACAAAACAAAGATGGAGTAAACCTTCTTTGGCAAAAGTGTATTTCCCTATTAGCAATTTGAGGTTAATGCACTGCTCCACCGTTCCAATACCCCTTCTGAAACCATACTGGGCTTCAGTTAGAATATTTTTATCTTTAACCCAGCTCTCTAATCTGGCTAGCAAAATTCTGGCCATAAGTTTAAATGTGGAATCAAGAAGGGAGATTGGACGGTAGCATTTTGCACTACCTCTATCGCCTTTTTTAAAAATAGGTACAATCACACTTTCGACCCAAGTTACAGGTAGGACCCCATGAATGATTACATTAAAAAGATTAACTAAAATGGGAGACCAAAAATCAATACTATGCTTACAAATGTCTACAGGGACCCCATCCGGGCCAGCAGCCTTCCCACTTGCACTATTTTGTAGGGCAATTCCAATCTCATCTGCAATGATAAGTTCTATCTTACTGTTATTTAGTAAAATGACATTACATTTTTCATCTATATTATTAATTTGTTGTGTGGTGTTAAAGATATTTTCAAAGTGGATTAACCAATCTTCTGGCGTCACTACTGTATCAACCCTAACGGATGAAGTGTCTTTAAACAGGGGTTGATCTATAGTTTTTCAGAATAAAATGGAGTTCTTAGTCTCAGCTGCTTGGATCAAGCTATCCCATGCATTCTCCCTAATTTCCATTTTTCTTACATTTAGGGCTTGCTTATAACATTTCCGGAGAATACTAATTTTTTCCCCATCCCTAGGTTTAACTTTTAGAGCTTCCTTCAATGCTCTATTTAATTTGGAACATTGTTGGTTAAACTAACGTGGGCAAAGATCCCGATTTTTTTAATTCTTATTTTTAAGTTTTAGATCTTTGTTGATTTCTACAGAAATGTTTTGAAAAGCCTTTACAATGTCAATATTGCTGGAGAGTTTGTCCAAGCAGACTTTTATATGATCATTACTTTTTAAGACTATATTTTCCATAAAGATTATAGGGTTGACTCCCGTCCACTTGATTGAGATCCCATTTTCTCCTTGCGTTTTTATATCAGGCGCAGAAACACATGCCTTAACAGTACGATATAAACTAGAGTTCAGTATTAACATGAGTGGATGGTGATCACTAAACAGACTATGCTGTATAAAACATTTATCAGTAAAAGGCCTGCTATTCCTTGATGTTAAAAAATGATCAATACATGAGGACGACCTAGTCTCCTCATATGTATATTCAGCATAAACTCCCTCATGGGCAGCCAACTTCATAATTTCCAAATCATATTTATACATGACATGAGTTATTATTTCCCCATAGGAATTATGCTGGAAATGAGCAATATGATCACCTAGCTCATCTTCATGACCACATTGATCCCCTATAGTAAATTTACATAATTCACTATTAATATCACCACCCCAGATTAAAAATCCAACACTCATATATACTGCCTTTCACATATGTAGTTACTCACACATCTACCACTGAGACATCCATTCACTCACCAACACAGCCATGCACACACTCACCCACCCATACAGCCCCTCACAGATGCACTCTTGAACCCATACACCTAGTGAATCACCCACTCACACATCCATGCAGCGAGTCACACACACCCCACCCACCCACACAGACACTCAGGCAACCATATAGATACTCACACAAGCAATCAATAACCCATATAGACACTCATGTAGCTACTCACCAACCCATGCAACTGCTTACACACCAACAGACAGACTGATACAGACATTCACACAGTTTAGTCACTAACCCACGCATTCAGTAAGACACTTTTAATCACTCACTTATACAGTCAGTCACACACCTACTAAATCATCCATTCAGACAGTCATACACCCACTCATTCTTCAATGCACCTTGGCCTATATATATATATAAAAGATATTTAAACTTTACAGAAACAGAGTCACTGGATGATGTCATCAGTGATGTCATTTGAGATGTTATGAGTGATGTCATCAGTGATGTCACTGACCATGTCATGAGAGATGTAATATGTGATGTCATCAGCAGTGCATTACGGGGGCGCGAGTTATACTTAGCTCAACTAACTATAATGGCCGAATTTCTCTGGTTTTGTATGAGTGAAATGTCCAACTAACTATAAAAAGTCACTAACCCATGCATTCAGTAAGACACATTTAATCACTCACTTATACAGTCAGTCACACACCTACTAAATCATCCATTCAGACACTCATACACCCACTCATACTTCAATACACCTTGGCATATATATATAAAACATATTTTTATACTTTACAGAAAAACACATTCACTGGATGATGTCATCAGTGATGTCATCAGTAATGTCATTTGAGATGTCATCAGTGATATCATCAGTGATGTCACTGAGCATGTCATGAGTGATGTAATATGTGACATCATCAGCAGTGCATTGCGGGGGCTCGAGTTATATTTAGGTCTACTAACTATAGCGGCCGAATTTCTATGGTTTTGTACGAGTGAAATCTCCGACTAACTATAACGTCTCTAAAACCTATGGTTTTTTCAGTGAATTTCAAAGGTTTTTTAAATGAAAATTTCTAACTATAACGTCCCTGAAACCTATGGTTTTTTCAGTGAATTTCTAAGGTTTTTTAAATGCTAATTTCTAACTATGCCTACAAAGGTAGGACATGTGAAGAAAGAGGAAGAAAAGCGCAGAAAGAAGCAAGACAAATGCAGAAAGAGGCAACAGAAGTCCAGAAAGACGAAGAAAAGTGCATGAAGAAGAAGAGATGTGCAGAAAGAACCAACAGATGAGCAGAAAGTCCTCCTGTGCCCCCAACTTTTTGCTGATGGGTACTGGTGGTAACTGACTCGGACTAACCAGGCCTAGAGCAAGTGCTATGGTAAAAGACACTTAGAATACAGTGAAAACACCTACACACACTAGGGAACACTATGCGTTGGGGTACCCCTGTGATTAGCATGACCTCCTCTGTATTTGCCATGAGTTAATGCCTGGGTCATTGCATGAGTACATGAGTAGTGACTGGATGATTAGAGTGCTACAAGGAGAGTGCATGGTGATTTTATAAGTGCTTGGGTTTTGGCGCAGCGATTGGATAAGCACATAGGATTGGCTGGGTGATTGGAGGACTGCATAGATAGTACCAGGGAGATTACTGGACTGCATAGGTAGTCCGCAAGGTATTGCAGCAGTGCATGTGTTAGTGACTGGGTTATTGCATGAGTACATGGGTACTGAGTGGATAATTAGAGTACTGCAAGGAGAGTGCGTGGTGAATTTATAAGTGCTTGGGTATTGGAGGAGTGTTTGGATTAGTACATGGTAGCGGCTGGGTGACTGGAGGAGTGCACAGGGAATGACAGTGTGATTGCGGGACTGCATGGGTACTACCTGGGAAATTGAAGGAGCAAATGAGAAGTGTGTAAGTGGGTACAAGACTGTATGGGTAGGGCATATGGGATTGTAACAGTGATCAGTTAGTGCCTGGATCATTGCATGAGTACATAGCTACTGACTGAAAGATTAGAATACTGCAAGGAGAGTGCCTGAGTGAATTTATAGGTGCTTGGGTATTGGCGGAGTGCTTGGATTAGTACATGGTAGTGGCTGGGTGACTAGCGAATTGCACGGGGAGTGACAGGGTGATTGCTGGACTGCATGGGTACTACCAGGGGAATTGAAGGAGCGAATGAGAAGTGTGTAGGTGGTTAGAGGACTGCATGGGTAGTACACAGGGATTGTAGCAGTGCATGTGTTAGTGCCTGGATCATTGCATGACTACATGGGTAGTGACTGGATGATTAGAGTACTGTGAGGAGAGTGCATGGTGAATTTATAAGTGCTTGGGTTTTGGCGCAGTGATTGGATAAGGACATAGGACTGGCTGGGTGATTGGAGGACTGCATAGGTAGTACCAGGGAGATTACTGGACTGCATAGGTAGTCCTCAATGGATTGCAGCAGTGCATGTGTTAGTGACTGGGTCATTGCATGAGTACATGGGTAGTGACTGGATGATTAGAGTGCTGCAAGGACAGTGCATGGTGATTTTATAACTGCTTGGGTTTTGGCGGAGTGATTGGATAAGTACATAGTGCTGGCTGGGTGATTGGAGGAGTGCATAGGTAGTGACAGAGGGATTTCTGGAGTGCATGGGTACTACCTGGGTAATTGGAGGAGTGAATCAGTAGTGTGTAGGTGGTTAGAGGTCTGCATGGGAAGTGCTTAGGGAATTGTAGCAGTGCATGTGTTAGTGCCTGGGCCATTCCATGAGTACATGGGTACTGACTGGAAGATTAGAGTACTGCAAGGAGAGTGCATGGTGAATTTATAAGTGCTTGGGTTTTGGTGGAGTGATTGGATAAGTACATGGTGCTGGCTGGGTGATTGAAGGAGTGCATGGGTACTGACAGGGCAAAGGCTGGACTGCATGGGTAGTGCTCAGGGTATTGTAGCAGTGCATGTGTTAGTGCATGAGTCATTGCATGAGTGCATGGGTACTGACTGGATGATTAGAGTACTGCAAGGAGAGTGCATGGTGAATTTATAAGTGCTTGGGCTTTGGCGGAGTGATTGGATAAGAACACACATGTCACATCAGTCCCGCCCCCTCCCTTCATGTCACAATCTCCCCCCTCACCCTTATTGAGCTACCTTGGTCACCCTGTCTCGCCTCGAACATTACAGCGTAGTATCTCGTGTCACGCTCCTTAGCGCGATCACGGAAGAGAGTAAAAACTACATTTCCCAGAAGCCGCGGAGCAGGGGTCACGTGATCGGGACGACGCGCGTTGCCATCAGGGAAGCGGATGAGGATAAAAGAACTTCCGCTTCCCCCGCAGCGCTGCCGCTAATTCTGGTGACTTGCTGGATATCGGGGAATCCGATCACGACTATTTCGAGGTGGTATACTGAGCAGAGGTCCGGTAAGGGTGTCGTCACACCGATACACCATTCTGTGTTCAAAGGACGCGTATGTCCTTTTGTTTGTTTGGGGACCAAAGACAACTCTGTGCATGCATTGCGGTGTCCCTCCCTGTTGGTGAGACACACGTTTGTTGTCTCTTGCAGGTAGAAGGGATACCGGCATCATTGACACATCGAGGGGGTTCTAGCGTAATACTCAGTCCGGACTACTGATAATTCATTTCTTGGCACTAACCGTATGCTCTTGCAGGACTATTGGTGCAAAGGCTATTTTGTTTAGTGTTTGTGTGTCTTTTGTTGTGAATGAGGCAAACACCTCTAAATATTGCATAACGTATTTCCAACACTGTGAAGCAACAGGGTTGGCACCTTTTGTTTTCAATTGACGATCACTACAGTCAGACATTATACTGTTTTGCTATCAATGTTTTGGTGTTACAGAAAACGAGAATGATATGTGTTTCTCTCCGCATACAGGCCGATAGTAGTAGCAGGGAATAGTGGAAGAGACAAAAAATTGCGTTCTCTGACTACCCTGTGACGCCAGGCTTGGCAATATATTGAGTAGGTTGTTTTTTTTATGGTGTACCTTGTTTAGTACCGGATTGTGGTTGCACACCAACACTTTCAAGATTATCCTTCTTGATTTATTTCCTTGACATGATTTCTCTTTGTGTGGTCTGCAGGGGTCCTTACTTGAAGATGTATACTAGGTTCTATGCTAAATGAATAGGAACCATACATATTAACTACGAAGGGCTCATCTAAGACTTCTTGTTCTTTTATTTTTACAGGTACATCTACTTCCTCTAGGAGCGTTAATTATTTGTTCAATCAAACAAATTTAATGTGTTATTAATCAGTACTGATTGCTGTCATTCCAGGTCTCCCTCCCCGCAGTTCCCATCCTTTCCTTCCCTCGCTCGATCACTTCACTGATCTGTGCTATAACAGCAAGCAGACTTGAAGCGGTCGAGAGGTGGACCATTTTTGAGCATCGTTCCGATCCTGAGGAGTGGAGACGCGACAGAATTAGCGGCCCACGGATAGTACTCCTCCCGATCGGTCTCTTTGCTCCAACATGGCTACTTTAGAGGATGTGTTGACCACACTGCAAGTGGTACAACAAGAACTTGTTGCCTCAAGAATAGAAACTGCGGCTTTACAAGCCAAAGTAGATCGCTTACAACGAAACCCTTTTGATGTAGGAGGGTTTCACCTTTTTCTTCTTCTCATCCTATCACTGTAGAAATACCTACACCGATACCATTAGCACCCCCGGAGAGATATTATGGAGAGGCCAATAAGACACAGGTATTCCTTACACAAGTGTTGTTACATTTTAATTGTAAACCCAAGGTGTTTACAACTATTCAATCTAGGGTAGCTTTTCTGATTTCATATTTAGCAGGAGATGCTGCATTATGGGCGGTTCCCTTGATTCAGAAGGATGATCCTCTTCTGTATGATTGGGACACTTTTCGAACCGAATTCGAGAATATTTTTGATAGGCGAACTCATACACTATCAGCAGATAGAGAACTCTTAGAGCTCAGACAAGGCAATAAAGAATTACACATATACATCACCACGTTCAGGAGATTAGTGGCTGAGGCTAATTGGCCGGAAGAAAAACAATTCGCTATATATTACCAAGGATTACGAGACGAGCTGAAAGATGTTATTGCACAGATTGACCCTCAACCCAGAACCTGTAATGATCTAGTACACCTTACATTAAGATTAGAACATCGCTTGGGCGATAGGAAAGGAGACTCAAAAAGAAGAGACAAAACTTATACCAGGTATGAACGTCCTAGCGTAGGAGAACAACGATCCAAAAACACCACAGAGCCCATGGAAATCGGCACTGTTAGGGCGACATTAACTTCAGAAGAAAGAGATATGAGACGAAAAAATGGCCTTTGCTTATATTGCGGTAAGCAGGGGCATTATGTTAGAGAATGCCGTTTAAAACCTCAAGGTAATCGAGGGGGATACAAAAGGGATGAAATATCATCCATCAACAAAAAGTCGGAAAACTAGAGAGCTCGAGCGACAAAAGAGGGGAATCCTCGAGCATTGGTGTCCTTCCCTCAATAAGAGACAAGTCAGAGGCTTATTTAAAACGATTCTTTTTCATTTCCATTACCTTAAAGCTAAACAATCATTGGGAAGAAAGACCAGCAATGATTGATTCAGGAGCCACCGACCTATTTATGGATGTTGAGGTAGCAAACGCATTGGGAATACAGTTAGTAAAGAAAGCTCATCCTGAAATTGTAATGGCGGTAGATGGTAGAGTACTGGAGTCAGGACCCATTGACTTTGTGTCCAGTTCAATTGAGGTATCACATGGAGTGGAACACTGCGAACGTATGGTCTTTCAGATAATTAAGGCCCCTCAATATGGTATTATTTTAGGTCTCCCTTGGCTTCAAAAACATAATCCCTCTATAGATTGGACCAACAAGACCCTTTCTTTTGACTCCCAATACTGTCTCGATAATTGTTGCGGATCATCTATCCCACCTTCCCATACGTTATCGACCTGTCAGTGGGTTGCTACGGCTGCAGAAAAAGACACGGCACTGCCGGATCAATATTCAAGATACCGAGACGTATTCAATGAAAGACAGGCAGAGACACTCCCCCACATCGACAATATGATTGTCAAATAGATTTAATACCTGGAGCAGTGGTGCCCTGTGGGAGAGTGTATGCTTTAACAGAACCTGAAAACGACCATCTAAGAAAGTACTTAGATAAATATCAAGAGTTGGGATTTATACGTCCATCAAGGTCTCCTGCAGCCTCGCCTCTATTCTTCATCCCAAAGGCTAATGGTGAGAAGCGCACGTGCATAGACTTCAGGGCCTTGAATGACATCACGGTTAAAAATCGTTATTCCTTACCGTTGATATCGGTACTATTAGAGCAGGTAAAACATGCCGTGATTTACACTAAATTGGATTTAAAGGGGCATACCATTTAGTGAGAATGAGATCCGGAGACGAGTGGAAAACCGCTTTTAAAACTCGGTACGGATTATACGAGTACTTGGTAATGCCGTTTGGGCTGTGCAACGCACCTGCGGCATTCCAGTACTTTCTAAATGAAGTATTAAGAGAATTTCTGGATCAATATGTAGTTGTCTATATTGATGACATACTCATTTACTCATCATCTACAAACGAACACTACCAACATGTTTGTAATGTTCTACAGGCACTAAGGGAAAACCATCTCTACTGTAAGCTGAGTAAATGTGAATTCCATGTTGACACAGTGGAGTTTTTAGGAGTGATGTTAACACCTAAAGGACAAGAAATGGCGGAAAGAAAGGTAGTGGCAGTCAAAGAATGGCCAGTCCCACAGAACGTTAAAGACGTGCAATGTTTTTTGGGTTTTGCCAATTTTTACCGGAGGTTTATTAATCAATTCTCCAAGCTGATCGCTCCTATCACCCAGTTAACTCGGAAGAAAACACAGTTTCATTGGTCTAAAGAAGCACAAGAAGCCTTTGACGGCCTAAAACAGGCATTTGTCACCGCACCTGTTCTTACCCATCCGAATCCTGAGAAGCCCTACGTTGTTGAAGCAGATGCTTCAGAATATGCTATAGGAGCAGTATTATCCCAACGCCATGAATCCACTGGTCAGTTGCATCCTATAGCTTTCATGTCACACAAGCTTAATGACGCTGAGAGAAATTACACCATAGCGGAGAAAGAGTTGCTAGCCATTAAGACAGCTTTCACGGAATGGAGACATTTCCTGTTGGGGGCCAAGGAAAGGGTGACGGTTTATACGGATCACCGCAATCTCCAATTTATGCGCTCCACTAGACACCTCACACCTAGACAGTTAAGGTGGATGTTGTTTTTTGAGGAATATAACTTTGTTGTCACTTTTAGGCCAGGCAAGGATAATAAAAAGGCGGATGCGTTAACCAGGCAAGATTCCATACACGATGAGGAAGAAAGTTTAGAACACGCCATACTACCTCCTACTAAAGTGGTTTGTGCTGTAAAGACGAGTGACTTCCTACAGCAAGTGGCTCGTGGGATCCGGACCATCAAATGGAAAACATGGTTCAAGTTTCACACAGAGTGGCATATAAAACAGGGCATTCCTATAAAAGGCAATCAAATATTAATCCCTACTGAAACACTCCAAAAACAAGTATATCAATGGTGTCACGAGATACCTAGCGCTGGTCACTTTGGATTGGAAAAAACTACGGAAAAGATTCTTAGACAAGTCTGGTGGCCTGCCGTACGAAGGGATGTGACTGAATGGATAAAAAGGTGTGAAATATGTTCACAGATGAAATCAGATCATACCAAACCACAGGGGTTGTTACAAACTCTTCCTACTCCTGAAACGCCATGGGAACACATATCCGTTGATTTCATAGTAGGTCTTCCATCAGATCAGGGATTCACAGTTGTTTTAGTAATAATAGACTACCTCACTAAGATGGGTCACTTTGTGGCTTGCAAAAAGATACCTTCAGCTGAACAACTCGCTAAGTTGTTGCTGTTGCATGTAGTCAGATTGCATGGACTCCCAAAAAAGATTGTTTCAGATAGGGGATCCCAATTTACTGCTCGCTTCTGGAAGACATGGTGTTCTGCTTTGCAAATACAGGTAGCTTTATCCACAAGTTTCCACCCACAAACTGATGGACAGACTGAAAGGGTGAATCAGACGATAAAGCAATATCTTCGTTGCTACGTAGACACCAATACAGATGAATGGGTAGATTATTTATGGTTAGCTGAGATAGCTTATAACAATGCCAAACACTGTTCTACCCACACCACGCCATACTACAACACCTATGGTTTTCATCCAAGATTTCTCCCTTTTTACATCCTCTATCGACAGTTAATCTCCCAGAAGTGCAAAAGAGAGTAGAACATGTTCAGAAAACTCTAAAGGAAACACAAAAACACCTAGACAAAGCTAAACTACAATACAAACAAGGAGCAGATAAACACCGTCGTATAGGTCCTGTATATAAAAAGGGTGACCTTGTTTGGTTGGCAACCAAGAATATTTCATTTCGAAAAAGAATGTGTTCACTCCTAAATACATAGGACCCTACAAGGTATTGAAATGTGTGAATCCTGTAACTGTTAAACTTGCTTTACCTTGTACCTTGAAAATACACCCTGTATTTCATGTTTCTTTGCTAAAACCCTCTGTTACACCTATGAAGAAAAGACCTAACCCCTTATGGGTGAATGGAGAGCAGGAATATGAGGTGTCTCGGATTTTGGATACCAAATTGAAAGGGAAACGAAGATGGTACCTTGTGGCATGGAAAGGGTACGGCCCAGAGGAACATTCTTGGGAACCAGTAACCAAAATACACGCCCCAAGATTAATCGCTGAGTACCATCAGAAACATCCTGGACACGATTAACTCTCGACAGGGTTCTCTGGAAGAGGGATGTACTGTCACAATCTCCCCCTCACCCTTATTGAGCTACCTTGGTCACCCTGTCTCGCCTCGAACATTACAGCGTAGTATCTCGTGTCACGCTCCTTAGCGCGATCACGGAAGAGAGTAAAAAACTACATTTCCCAGAAGCCGCGGAGCAGGGGTCACGTGATCGGGACGACGCGCGTTGCCATCAGGGAAGCGGATGAGGATAAAAGAACTTCCGCTTCCCCGCAGCGCTGCCGCTAATTCTGGTGACTTGCTGGATATCGGGGAATCCGATCACGACTATTTCGAGGTGGTATACTGAGCAGAGGTCCGGTAAGGGTGTCGTCACACCGATACACCATTCTGTGTTCAAAGGACGCGTATGTCCTTTTGTTTGTTTGGGGACCAAAGACAACTCTGTGCATGCATTGCGGTGTCCCTCCCTGTTGGTGAGACACACGTTTGTTGTCTCTTGCAGGTAGAAGGGATACCGGCATCATTGACACATCGAGGGGGTTCTAGCGTAATACTCAGTCCGGACTACTGATAATTCATTTCTTGGCACTAACCGTATGCTCTTGCAGGACTATTGGTGCAAAGGCTATTTTGTTTAGTGTTTGTGTGTCTTTTGTTGTGAATGAGGCAAACACCTCTAAATATTGCATAACGTATTTCCAACACTGTGAAGCAACAGGGTTGGCACCTTTTGTTTTCAATTGACGATCACTACAGTCAGACATTATACTGTTTTGCTATCAATGTTTTGGTGTTACAGAAAACGAGAATGATATGTGTTTCTCTCCGCATACAGGCCGATAGTAGTAGCAGGGAATAGTGGAAGAGACAAAAATTGCGTTCTCTGACTACCCTGTGACGCCAGGCTTGGCAATATATTGAGTAGGTTGTTTTTTTATGGTGTACCTTGTTTAGTACCGGATTGTGGTTGCACACCAACACTTTCAAGATTATCCTTCTTGATTTATTTCCTTGACATGATTTCTCTTTGTGTGGTCTGCAGGGGTCCTTACTTGAAGATGTATACTAGGTTCTATGCTAAATGAATAGGAACCATACATATTAACTACGAAGGGCTCATCTAAGACTTCTTGTTCTTTTATTTTTACAGGTACATCTACTTCCTCTAGGAGCGTTAATTATTTGTTCAATCAAACAAATTTAATGTGTTATTAATCAGTACTGATTGCTGTCATTCCAGGTCTCCCTCCCCGCAGTTCCCATCCTTTCCTTCCCTCGCTCGATCACTTCACTGATCTGTGCTATAACAGCAAGCAGACTTGAAGCGGTCGAGAGGTGGACCATTTTTGAGCATCGTTCCGATCCTGAGGAGTGGAGACGCGACACTTCACCACTGTGCAAACGCGGCCCCTGGCAGGTTTTAAGTTGGGGGATTAATTCCCCTTGAATCCTGAGGGTCCCTGGGGGCCAACTAGCCCACCAGGTACCTCCAGTATGTGCCACAGAGCAGCGTTGCAGAGAGGTGGTCCAAGGCCACGCCCCTTTTTACACCTCTCTGCAACACAGCTCTGTTGCACTTACTGGAGGTACCTGGTGAGCTAGTTGGACCCAAGGGACCCTCAGGATTCAAGGGGACTTAATCCCCCAACTTACAATGAGCCAGAGGGCCCGTTTGCACAGTGGTGAAGGGAGGGGGTGGGGCCTGATGTGACAAGTGTGCAAACGCGCCCTGTGGCGCGTTTTAAGTTGGGGGATTAAGTCCCCTTGAATCCTGAGGGTCCCTGTGGCCCAACTAGCCCACCAGGTACCTACAGTAAGCACCACAGAGCTGCGTTGCAGAGAGGTGTAAAAAGGGGCATGGCTTTGGACCACCTCTCTGCAACGCAGCCCTGTGGCGCTTACTGGAGGTGCCTGGTGGGCTAGTTGGCCCCCAGGGACCCTTAGGATTCAAGGGGACTTAATCCCCCAACTTAAAACACGCCAGAGGACGTGTTTGCACACATGTCACATCAGGCCCCGTCCCCTCCCTTCACCACTGTGCAAATGCACCCCGTGGCGCGTTTTAAGTTGGGGGATTAAGTCCCCTTGAATCTTGAGGGTCCGTGGGGTCCAACTAGCCCACCAGGTACCTCCAGTAAGCTCCACAAAGCTGCGTTGCAGAGAGGTGTAAAAAGGGGCGTGGCCTTGGACCACCTCTCTGCAACGCAGCCCTGTGGTGCTTACTGGAGGTACCTGGTGGGCTAGTTGGCTCCCAGGGACCCTCAGGATTGAAGGGGAATTAATCCCCCAACTTAAAATGCGCCACGGGACACATTTGCACAGTGGTGCAGGGAGGGGGCGGGGCCTGATGTGACAAGTGTGCAAACGTGCCCTGTGGCACGTTTTAAGTTAGGGGCTTAAGTCCCCTTGAATCCTGAGGGTCTCTGGGGGCCAATTAGCCCACCAGGTATCTCCAGTAAGCGCCACAGAGCTGCGTTGCAGAGAGGTGTTAAAAGGGGCGTGGCCTAAGACCACCTCTCTGCAACGCAGCTCTTTGGCGCTTACTGGAGGTACCTGGTGGGCTAGTTCGCCCCCAGGGACCCTCAGGATTGAAGGGGACTTAATCCCCCAATTTACAATGTGCCAGGGGGTGCGTTTGCACACTTGCTATGTCAGGCCCCGTCCCCCTCCCTGCACCACTGTGCAAACGCGCTGCCTGGCACATTGTAAATTGGGAGATTAATTCCCCTTGAGTCCTGAGGGTCCCTGGCGGCCAACTAGCCCACCAGGTACCTCCAGTAAGCGCCACAGAGCTGCGTTGCAGAGAGGTGTAAAAAGGGGCGTGGCCTCTGAACATCTCTCTGCAACGCAGTTCCCTGGCGCATACTGGAGGTACCTGGTGGGCTAGTTGGCCCCCAGGGACCCTCAGTATTCAAGGGAAATTAATTCCCCAACTTACAACGCGCGAGGGGGCGCGTTTGCTGAGTGCTGCAGTTAGGGGGCGGGGCCTCCGCCGCAATGCCGGATTTTTTTAATTTAATTTTATTTTACAAGGGGGGCTGTGTGGCCCCCCTTTTACATTAATTGGTGCCCTGGGGTGCGTTTGCACACTTGTCACATCAGGCCCCGTCCCCTCCCTGCACCACTGTGCAAACGCGCCCTGTGGCGTGTTTTAAGTTGGGGGATTAATTCCCCTTCAATCCTGAGGGTCCCGGGAGGCCAACTAGCCCACCAGGTACCTCCAGTAAGCACCACAGGGCTGCGTTGCAGAGCGGTGGTCCGAGGCCATGCCCCTTTTTACACCACTCTGCAACGCAGTTCTGTGCCACTTACTGGAGGTAGCTGGTGGGCTAGTTGGCCCCCAGGGACCCTCAGGACTCAAGGGGACTTAATCCCCCAACTTAAAACACGCCACAGGGCGCGTTTGCACAGTGGTGAAGGGAGGGGGCGGGGCCTGATGTGACGTGTGCAAACACACCCCTTGGTGCGTTTTAAGTTGGGGCACTAAGTCTCCTTGAATCCTGAGGGTCCCTGGGGGCCAACTAGCCCACCAGGTACCTCCAGTAAGCGCCAGGGAGCTGTGTTGCAGAGAGGTGGTCCAAGGCCACGCCCCCTTTTTACACCACTCTGCAACACAGCTCTGTGGCGCTTACTGGAGGTAGCTGGTGGGCTAGTTGGCCCCCAGGGACCCTCAGGACTCAAGGGGACTTAATCCCCCAACTTAAAACACGCCACAGGGTGCGTTTGCACAGTGGTGCAGGGAGGGGGCGTGGCCGATGTGACAAGTGTGCAAACGCGCCCTGTGGCACATTTTAAGTTGGGGGATTAAGTCCCCTTGAATCCTGAGGGTACCTGGGGGCCAATTAGCCCACCAGCTACCTCCAGTAAGTGTCACAGAGTTGCGTTGCACAGAGGTGTAAAAAGGGTTGTGGGCTCGGACCACCTCTCTGCAACACTGCCCTGTGGCGCTTACTGGAGGTTCCTGGTGGGCTTGTTGGCCCCCAGAGACCCTCAAGATTTAAGGGGACTTAATCCCCTAACTTAAAACGTGCCACAGGGCGCGTTTGCACACTTGTCACATCAGGCCCGCCCCCTCCCTGCACCACTGTGCAAATGCGTCCCGTGGCCCCCCTCCCAAAGCCAATTTCGGCCCCGGGTACCCCATCCCCCGGGGCATGGCCACATTTTGAATTTTTTTTACATTATTTTTAAAGGAGGGGGGCTGCGTGGCCCCCCTCCTTAGGCCTCTAGGTGCCCCGGGGACCCCATCCCCCGGGGATGTGCCTCATTTTTATTTATTTTATTTACTGATGGAGGGGGGCCGCGTGGCCCCTCTCCTGGGCCACTTCTGGCCCCGGGGACCCCATCCCCCGGGGCTGACCCTTTCCATTGGGGACCATGGGGGGAGCCCCAATGCCCCCACGGTCCCGCTGGCTCCCCGCCTCCTGCAGGAGCCGGTATTGCTTTTCCACAAGGGGAGCTGCTAATATGCAGCTCCCCTTGTGGAAAAGCAATCTGGTTTGGATTTTGTAAGCGAGAGCAGGAAATCTGCTCTCGCTTACAAAATCCAAACCAGTTTCTGCTATGACAGGGCGGGAGCCGCATGGCTCCTGCCCTGCCATAGCAAACAGCAGTTTCCCGGGCGTGGGCACCCCGGGACACTGCAGGAGCCGGCCCTGGGGGGGTAGCGGTCCCCAGGGCCATCAAGGGCTCCAGATGGGGGGGGTCGCACGGCCCCCCTCCCTTCATTTAGAAAGCCCTGGGGAGGTGGTGGTCCCCGGGGCTTGGGGGTCCATAACGGACCCCCAAATTTAAATATACAGTGCCCCGGGGAGGTGGGGGTCCCCGGGACATGTGGGGGGCTTGTGCCCTCCCCACACATTTTTTTTTTTTTAAATATTAAACTGAGCCCCGGGGAGGTGGCGGTCCCCGGGGCTGCGGGGGGGCTGCGTGCCCCCGCAACTCATAAATCAAGCCCCGGGGAGGTGGCGGTCCCTGGGGCAGCGTGGGGGGAATTGGGGCCCCCTCCACGCATTTTTTTCAGTGGCCCTGGGAACTGGCCCACCCGGGGGCTTAAATACAACGAAGCGCGGGAGCCTGCGCTTCGTTTTTTAAAATTTTCTTACCCGGATTCGCGAACCCATCGCGAATTCGGCCGATCTTTTTAAAAAAATGCTTTTTTGGCCCTGGGGGTCCTTGTGGGACCCCCTGAGCAGGCCTAGGGGGTCAGGGTGTTTCTACCCTGCCCCCTTTTCTTGTTTTTTCACTGTGTTTCACTGTTTTCTTGTGACTCGGTTCTACCGAGTCACAAGATGGCTGCCAACACTTCCTGGTTTGGAGTGTTGGCAGCCAATCACAGTGAAGCTCGTGCTCGGGACGGTTCGCGAACCCACCGCGTCCCTATATATCAAAACTTTTTCTTTTTCTAATTTCTCAGGAACTACTGAATGGATTTACACCATTTAACAAAAAGATCTCTTTCTGAACCAAGGGCTACCTTTTTGCCAAATTTGGTGTAATTCCGTTCAACAGTTCGGGCTGTAGCTGTTGTGAGAAGTTGGCCTGGTATATGCTGTCCACTAGTTATAGTGGGCACCTTGCACCAGTCCAATCAACCTTTATTGATGATAGGTTTAAAGACAACCTTTATTGAAAGCTATCCTAGTGGTAGCTATAGAGAGCAGCCTTCAGGCTAAGTCTTGAAGGAGTGTTAAGCTATTGTTTTACCAGTTATAATCTCATGAATGACCAAATGAAAGGAGAACCACACCAGGTATATATATAAAATATATGTATTTATTACTAAACACAACCCAATAGTCTCTTTATGAGGCTAGAGGTGAAAGTACACAAGTTACAAGTCAAATAGCACAGTAAATTAGCACAATATACTTTTAGCCCTAGGGGCGTACCAAACCATATATTAAGAAAGTGGTATAAGAACCACAACCTAAGTAGACACAAGGCCTAGAGCCTGTAGAATTGCTGGGACCCCAAGGAACCACCCAAGGTAGTGACACAGGGGACCCACGGGGGCTGTGTGCAGAGTGTGAACACAGCCGCGAACTCCGTTATCATCTATGGGAAAGTCGCGGTTATCGTTTTAGAGTTTAAAGGACACTTAGAAATGGACTAGGACCAAACCCTCTTGGACTTAGACAGTTCTAGGGTCAGCACCCACGGGAGCACCGGAGTACTCGAGTTACCTCACCCAGGGAAGCCGGGTGCATAGGTGTCAAATGGTGTCGGGTTGCGTCGTCGTTTTCAATGGCAGTCTGCAGGGAAGTGCTGCTGCTGGGAAGATGCGAAGTGTCCGAAGAGATCCAAGTCTGGATCGGAGAAGAGAAGAGCCTGAAAGCAGAAGTGACAGAGTCTGGGTCACTTGCCAGTGACCAGGGGCACGATATTCGAATGCCCATCGATGTCGGGTGCTTCAGGTGAAAGAGATGAAGCTTGACTCTTCAGCCACGAGGACCAGGAGGTGTCGACGATGACCAGGAGCTGGATTCGAGCTATCCCACAAAGGATGTCGAGTGCTGCAGCGTTGGTGTCCGGATTGAACACAACAAGCCTTGGCAACAGCAACCCATGCAGAAAGGAGAAAGATGCTTTGGAGCAGACCAGCAAGGTCTGAGGGACTCACCACTTGGTGGGAAGTTAGGGCACGTCTGAAGCAACTAGAAACGCCCAAAACAAATCAGAGTTGCCTTCACAGGGACCCACCAGTTGACGGACCAGGTATAGTGAAGGAGCCCCAAGCGGAAATGCAGGAAGCAGGCCCACAGGACACTCATGGAGTGTAGGCTCACAATCCTTGGTGCAAATAGGGCTCGGGGCCTGGGCTACAAGTAACCCAAAGCAGAACTTCAAGAGTCGTTGAGAAGTCAATGCACTAGCAAATGTGCATGGTGTCCAGGAGTTCCGGTTCCACGCTACTCACGAGAGCTGTGGGTCTCAGTTTTGCTGGGGACTCGGGTCGGCCTCTGAGATGTCTGGAAAACCTCTTCCTGGGCTGCAAGTACTTCGGAGTCCGGCGGGAGCTTCGGCGATGCAGACTGGCAAATGCTTCATTGGTGCCTGCCAAGCAGGAGTCACTCCTTGACCCCAAGGGAGATTTCTTCAGTCCTCTAGTCTTTAGTAGAGCGTCGAAGTTCCAGGATTCAGTAGCAGAGTTTCGTCCAGGGATATCTAAAGTGCTGTTGCCAGGGTTCCCTTACTTATACAAAAAAAAAGGGGTTGGACTAACTCTGGGGACCCACCTATGGGAGGGTTTGGAAAGAGGGGTGGCTACACCCATTTCCTTTGTCCAGTTTCGCGCCAGAGCAGGGGCTCGCAGCCCCTGCAACCAGTTTGAACTGGGTTATGCACGAGGGCACCAAATGTGCCCCCAGTGCAGGACTTCAAAGCACTCAGAGAGTGCACCCACCCAGCCCCAATCCGCTAAGGCCTGTCTGGGAGGTGGTCACACCTCCCTGTGACAGGAAACCTATTGTCCAGGCCTCCCCTGCCGGAGTTTCGGTCAGCAGCAGGAGGCCAGACTCGTGTCTGTGGCTGCAGCATCCATTTTGTGACGCCAGGGCTCTTTATGGTTTCTACCGGGCATACCGGTGGGGACATGTCTCTCCCTCTAGAATGGTGGAATTCTACCCCCCCAAACACCAAACACGACATGTTTCCGTGCAGCCAGTCCAAAGTTAGCATTTTACCTCAAGGTTATAGTGTACTTAAGAGTATATGGTCAGGCTGCACCACAGACAACCCCGGATAGGAGATTCCGAGGGCTGCAGAGGGGCTCTGCTCATACATGGGCACCCTCTCACATATAACCAAGCACCCTGCCTTCAGGATTGATAAGGCCTGCCATAGGGGTGACTGATAGGTTTCTATGTGCAGTTCTTAGGTGAGATATAGTGAACCTATATCTCTGTAAAGGGTGCATGCACCACCTAACTTAGGCTGCAGTAGCAGTCCTGTGGTGTCATTTTGGATGGCCTTCCAGGGGTGGCACAATACATGCTTCACCCCTGGTAGGCCTCTGGGGTACCTATGCCCTGGGTACATAGTATACCATATACTAGGGACTTATAAGGGCACTCCAGAATCCAATCTGTGATGTACCTAAAGTACATGGAATCAATTTAGAGAGGAAGCACCTAGGCTGGGACCTGGATAGCAGGGCCCCAGCCAGACTAAAGTCGAAAAACAGTGTAGCATCAGCAAAAAAGTGGGGGTAACCATAAGAGGCAGATCCTACTCTCCTACACAACCCCCCCCCCCCCAATGCAGGGACATTAAACTAACCTTGACCAGTTAAGTCTTCATGTTCTAAGTGGAAATATCTGGAGAGTCCATCTGCATTGGCATGGTTACTCCCAGGTCTATGTTCCACTGTATAGTCCATCCCCTGTAGGGAAATGGACCACCTCAAAAGTTTGGGGTTTTCACCCTTCATCTGTTTTAGCCATAAGAGGGGCTTATGGTCTGTCTGAACAAGGAAGTGAGTACCAAACAAGTATGGCCTCAGCTTCTTCAGAGCCCAAACCACAGCAAAGGCCTCCCTCTCAATGGCTGACCAACGTTTCTCTCTGGGGGTTAGCCTTCTGCTAATAAAAGCTACTGGCTGATCCTGACCATCATTCAACTGTGATAGTACAGCCCCTACCTCCAACTCAGATGCATCTTTTTGCACAATGAACTTTTTGGAGTAATCAGTACTCTGCAGAATGGGAGCAGTGCACATGGCCTGCTTCAGGTCATCAAATGCCTTTTGACAGCTAACTGTCCACTGAACCTTTTTGGGCATTTTCTTAGACGTTAAGTCATTCAGGGGTGTCACTATTGATCCATACCCCTTGACAAATCTTCTGTAGTACCCAGTCAGGCCTAAAAAGGCTCTCACCTGAGTCTGGGTAGTTGGAGCAACCCAGTCCATGATGGTCTGGATTTTGCTCTGCAATGGTTGAACCTGGCCTCCACCCACAAGGTGGCCCAGGTACACAACCTGACTCTGCCCTATCTGGCACTTGGTGGCCTTGATAGTGAGGCCTGCCTTCTGCAGGGCCTCCAAAACATTTCTGAGGTGGACCAGGCAATTCTCCCAGGTGGAGCTAAAGACAGCAATATCATCTAGATATGCTGCACTATAGGCTTCCAGACCTGTAAGGACTGTGTTCACCAACCTCTGAAAAGTGGCAGGTGCATTTTTCAAACCAAAGGGCATCACCACAAATTGGTAAAGCCCACCAGGGGTAGAAAATGCAGTTTTTGGCTTTGCATCATCAGCTAGTCTGATCTGTCAGTAGCCAGCTGTTAGGTCAAATGTGCTTAGATACTTGGCTGAGGCCAAAGTGTCTATTAGCTCATTTGCCCTGGGGATTGGATGGGCATCAGTCCTAGTGACTGCATTGAGGCCTCTGTAGTCCACACAAAACCTCATCTCTCTCTTACCATCTTTGGTGTGAGGGTTTGACACCAGGTCCACTGGACTAGCTCAAGGGCTATCTGAAGGCTCAATGACACCCAGTTCCAACATTTTCTGGACTTCTGTCCTAATGCAGTCCCTGACTTGGTCAGTGTTGGAAACGGGGTTACCGAGTCCGTTACGGTAGCATGGCGCAAAGCGGGGCAGGCACGCGAAGGCAATGTGTAAGGCAGTTGTGCAGCACACTCTTACTTTAACTCAGAAATGCGGAGCAATAACCGGACACCACACCAGGTTTACGTAAGTAAAAATCAAGTTCCTTTATATCAATCACGATTGCGTTAGATTATGCAGATGATACAATACATTTCTTTAACTGGTGCGCATTCTGTTAAAAAGACCCTCAACAGTTCTGGCCACTAAAAGGCCGCAGGAATCAGTTCCTAAAAACACAGGACCAATAATGATTCGGGTGCACTAACAAATTAGGGCCTAGAGCATGCACAACACTTTTTAGGCATATTAAAATCTCTGGCCCCTGGGCACATACATCAGGCCTAGGTACTCAGTACAGCATGGGGTACAATAGGAAGGAGGGAATCCTAAAGGGAACCACTCAACATGTCCAGCAGCTGGGGCTTCCCTATGAGGGGGGACTCCTATACCTCCCAGGGGAGGTGAGGGTTAACTTATGCTTGGCCCCCTTCTCACCAGGTGCCTCGCCTGGTACAAAACGTCATGGAAGGCTCCTCCCTCCTTAATCCCCTGCTAATCGTGGCCCCCGGCCCCCAGGGGCTTAACCTAGAGCCCTAGGGGCCTCCTGGGCTCACCTGCGGTGCTGTAGCTGTCGTGGTGCCTCTCGGCGGATTCTCTCCCGGGCCAGCCCTCTGTTGGACTGGGCGGGGCCCGGTGCGAGTCTCACGGCCCTCCGGCCGGCTCTGTCAACCTTTCGCGAGGCTAGGGAGCCCGCCGCTGCCTTCTCTGGTCGTTGGGGGCCGGTATCACACTCCTCCGGCCCCCGTGGAGTCAGCGTTCAGTGGGGGACAAGGAGCGGGAGCCGGCAGTCCTTCCAGACGGCTCCGGCTTCCCGCGTGTGCACACGGAGTTCTTCCTCCTCCGTACGTGCTGGGGGGCGGGCTCTCGACGGCGCCCAATCCCAGCGCGGCGGCGATTCTTCCGGGGCTCCCGTTGGCAGTGGAGCCCCTCTGACGTCTTCCTGATTGGCTCCGGCTGGGCCAATCACGTCGCGGCCTTCTCCTGTTGCTGGGCGACGCCTCCGCCTTCTCCTCGGCTGCTGGCTCCGGCGGGACCAATCCCGTCGCGGCCTTTTCGGGGGCGCGACCTGTGACGCGGTCGGCGTCCCCGGCCCCACGGCAACGGCGTCCACGGGCCTGGAGGCCGCAGTAGGCCTCAGCTCTGTTCACGCTACCCTCCTGGGCTGCGGCGGTGTTCTTCTTGGCCGCGCTTGCAGCGGCAGGGGTCTCGGGCCCGGCGGTGATTTATGTGGGCTTCGGTGAGGGCGCGGACGGCGCACCTCACCACACTCGTGCACGGGGGAGAGGTCTTCCTCACCTCAGCACCCCTTTTCACGCGGCGACGGCCGCGGCAGCGATCCGGTCACAAGGTCAGTGACTGGGGGGGGGTCAAGTTCTCCCACGTGGAGTTGCAGCGCGGGGCGCGCTGACAGCCTTAGTCACCAGGCTGTGTGGGAAGGGTTCTTGGGGGACAGTCCAGCTGTCGGTGTGGATAGATAGGGGGGTGAAGGTCTAGCGCTTAGGACACAGCGCTTCGCCTCGTGATCCCCATGAGGCGGTATAACTTAAGTTCCTGTTACTCTTGGCTTAAAAGTTCTTCTTCTTATGAACAGGGGGGTTGTGAGTTGGTGATTCTGGGAGTGCTTGATGTTCCTCCCCGCACGCTGGAGATGGTTCCCTGGGTCCCCTCACACTGGGCAAGATCAGTGGGTGGTGGGCGTTCCTCAGCTATCTTACGGCAGCAGGGCCTGGACCCTGTCAGCAGCAGTAGTGTAGGTCTCCCCCTAGGCCCTAAAGTCTATACTCCGGCGCAGGTTCTCCCAGGTTCAGCGGTGCCTCAACCTAACTAACTAAAAGGTTTTCCCTCCAAGCCTCTTATACCCCTAGGTCAGGTGACCCTCCTAAAGGCGGCAAACGTAACTCCTCCCACAGCCCGGAAGGTTCTGGAACCTTCCACCTACCTAGCTATGGGGCCCAGAGGTGGGGACGGGATGGATACTGTATCCCTATGTCCCAGCCTGACTCTGGCGACTAGCGTGTATGTGTGGAAGGCCCTCTGCAGTAGCAGGGGCCTGTGGCAGCCATCTTTAGTGAGAGAGCACCTGCACCTCAGCACTGACCAGCAGTGGCAAGGCGCCCGGAGACCTAGGTCCAGTAAAAATATGGTGGCAAAAATGAGGCGCAAAAGGGAAAAAACAGGGCAAGACCACCCTAGGGCTGACAGGTCTAACACGCGTCCCCCCCAGCCGAAAGAGGGGAGAGCTTCCCAACCTCTAGGGAGTTCTCTTCACTAAGGCGGAAAAACCGGGAGAGACCGTCAGCGTTGGCGTGGTCTACACCGGGTCGATGTTCCACCCGAAAGTCCATCCCCTGGAGGGAAATGGACCACCTCAACAATTTGGGGTTTTCGCCTCTCATCTGCATGAGCCAGCGAAGGGGTCTGTGGTCAGTCTGGATCAAGAAGTGACAACCAAAAAGGTATGGTCTCAACTTCTTCACAGCCCAAACCACAGCAAAGGCTTCCCGCTCGATGGTACTCCACTGCTGTTCCCGGGGGAGTAGTCTTCGGGAGATAAAGGCCACTGGCTGGTCTTGGCCATCGTCATTCAGCTGCGAGAGCACAGCTCCTATGCCATGCTCAGAAGCGTCTGTCTGCACGATAAATTCCCGTCCAAAGTCTGGAGTCCTGAGCACCGGTGCGGTGCACATGGCACGTTTAAGAGTCTCAAAGGCATCCTGGCAGGCAGCCGTCCAGATTACTCTGCGTGGCTGCTTCTTGGAAGTCAATTCCGTCAATGGGCCCACGATGGTTCCATATCCCTTGACGAACCGGCGGTAGTATCCCGTGAGGCCGAGAAAAGCTCGGACCTCTGTTTGGGTCTTGGGGGCTCCCAGGCCATGATGGTCTCAATCTTGGCTTGGAGGGGTTGCACCTTACCTCCGCCCACCAGGTGTCCCAGGTACACGACAGATCCCTGTCCAATCTGGCACTTGCTGGCCTTGATGGTTAGACCAGCCCGTTGCAAAGCCTGTAGCACCTCCTGGAGATGCTGCAGATGGTCCTCCCAGCTGCTACTGAAGACAGCTATGTCATCCAGGTAGGCAGCAGAGAAGGCCTCTAGGCCAGACAGCACCTGGTTCACCAACCGCTGGAAAGTGGCTGGAGCATTTTTCAACCCGAAGGGCATCACCTGGAATTGAAAGTGGCCCTCGGGGGTGGAGAATGCAGTCTTCTCCTTTGCTCCTTCCGCCATGGCGATCTGCCAATAGCCTGATGTTAAATCAATGGTACTCAGATACCGGGCTGCTCCCAGCCGGTCAATGAGCTCATCCGCCCGAGGGATCGGGTGAGCGTCGGTCTTGGTGACCGAGTTGAGTCCAAGATAATCCACACAGAACCGGAGTTCTGGGGTGGTGCCCGGGGGGGCCGCTTTCGGCACCAACACTACCGGACTAGCCCAAGGGCTACTGGAAGGCTCAATCACCCCCAGTTCTAGCATCTTGACAACCTCACCCTGGATACTAGCCTTGACCTTATCGGACAGCCGGTAAGACTTGTTCTTCACTGGCGGACTGTCCCCTGTGTCCACATCATGGGTACACAGGTGCGTGATTCCAGGCGTGAGGGAAAACAACGAGGCGTACTGCCCCAAGACCTGGCGGCAGTCCCTCTGTTGCTCTGGGGTCAAGGATGGGGCGAGGACTACTCCCTCTACCGAACCATCCTTCTCGTGGACCTCCAGAAGGTCTGGCAGAGGCTCACTCTCCTCCTCCTCACTTCCATCCGTTATCATCAAGAGAGTGAGCTCGGAACGCTCCTGGTGTGGCTTCAGGCGGTTGACGTGGAGCACCCTGTGGGGTTGACGGGGGGTCTTCATGTCGACGACATACGTGGTCTGGCCTTTCCTTTCTAAGATCTCAAACGGCCCAGTCCACCGGTCCTGGAGGGCGCTAAGCTCTCCTGGCTCCATGACCCACACCTTCTGTCCAGCGTCTAACTCTACCGTCCGCGCGTTCCGGTCATACCATTGCTTCATGACGGCCTGACTTGCCTCTAAGTTGTCCGAGGCCTCCTTCCACAGCTTGGCCACTTGGCTGCGGAACGCCAGCATATAGCTGACCACATCACGGGGAAGCTTCGAGGAAGACTTCTCCCACCCCTCTTTGACAAGACTGAGGGGCCCCCGAACGGGGTGGCCATAGAGCAGCTCAAAGGGGCTGAAACCGACCCCCTTCTGCGGCACCTCTCGGTAGGAGAAGAGCAGACAGGGTAAGAGGACGTCCCACTTTCTTCTCAAGTCCTCGGGTAGGCTCCTGATCATCCCCTTCAAGGTTTTGTTGAAACGCTCCACGAGCCCGTTCGTCTGGGGGTGGTAAGGAGTGGAGAACCGGTAGGTCACTCCACACTCCTTCCACATGGCCTGCATGTAGGCCGACATGAAATTCGTGCCCCTATCTGACACCACGACCTTGGGGAATCCCACTCGGGTAAAAATCCCCATGAGGGCCCGCGCCACCACCGGTGCTGTGATGGTCCTCAGAGGGATTGCCTCTGGGTACCGGGTGGCGTGGTCTACTAGCACCAAAATGAACCTATGCCCAGCAGAAGTCGGCGGATCCAACGGCCCGACAATGTCAATCCCTACTCGCTCAAAAGGGGTATTGACCACTGGGAGAGGTTCTAGAGGGACCTTCACCTTAGTCCCTGTCTTGCCGCTCGCTTGGCAAGTGGTGCAGGTCTTGCAAAACGTGTCAGAAGTGACGCGCATCCTGGGCCAGTAAAAATGTGGGACCAAGCGTGCAAACGTCTTGTCCTGGCCCAGGTGTCCTGCTAGTGGTATCTCATGCGCCAACTCTAGCAGAAAGGCTCGGTAGCATTGGGGGACCACCACGGCCCTCGAGGACCCATGCACCGGAGCCTTAGGCTCACTGTAGAGGAGACCATCCTCCCAGTAGACATGGTAATTACCAGTCTCTGTTCCAGCTGCTTGGGCTTCGGCCTGTTGCCGTATGCCATCAAGCGTAGGGCACTCCCTGTGTGCCCGGCAAAATTCTTCCCGGGTAGGCCCTCCTTCCACCTGCCACTCTGCAGGGGTCGGCAGGTCCCCCACGGGAAAACCAACTACCTCAGCGGACTCCGGGGTCACCTCCGCAGGCTCCCCATCCATCTCACCGGGTGTCTCCTCCCGGACATCTCCTCGTCCAGCAGTGGGCTGGGCCATTCTTTCAGGCTCCAACCCGGGCTGAGTTCCTTGTCGGGCAGCCATGGACCGCGTGATAACGCAAGTCCATCCTGGTAACCCCAACATCTCAGCATGGGCATTGAACTCTACCTCCCTCCAGGCAGTATGTTCTAAGTCGTTGCCCAGCAGACAGTCAACTGGCATGGCAGGGCTCACCGCAACCTTCATCAGACCTGACACTCCTCCCCACTCAAAGGGAACTTGGGCCACGGGGTAATGACCCAGGCTATTATCAGCCATCACAACCGGGTGGAACTCCTCAGGAATCACCTGCTCTGGGGACACCAGCTGACGTCTCACCATCGTCATGCTGGCACCTGTGTCCCTCAGAGCCTCCACCTCCTCCCCGTTCACCAGGACCCTCTGCCGATACTTGGCAGTGTTCTCGGGTACCTGCACCCTTGGGATGATCTCTCTATCCCCCAGGGAAACTAAGGTCAAGCCTGTCCACTCACCTCCCCTACCTAGGGACAACTCCTCCTCAAGCGCTACACTGGCCACCCCGGGGGTCTTACCTCCTGTGGGGGCTGGGGTTCTCTTGCGACACTGGGGATCCCCCTTGTAGTGTCCAACCTCCCCGCACTCGTAGCACCGGACAGTTCTGGGCTGCTGACTCCTGTCAGGGTAAGTGGGTCTCTGGTATCCAGATTGGGATGGGGAACCTACCCCTCTCCCAGGCGGTCTATTTTGGGGACCTTTAAAGAACTCCCTCTTTTTATCTCCCCCTCTTTCTTCTGGGGGAACCCCTGTCCACCTTTCGGGGGATCCGCCCCGGCTCCCTTGTGGGACACCCGAGTGCTGACCCACGTGTCTGCCTCCTCTGCAAGCTCCCTTGGGTTGGTCAGCTTGCGGTCCACCAAGTACTGGCGCAGCTCCGGAAAACATTTCTCGAGGAGGTGCTCTCTCAAAAACAGGTCGTACAGCCCTCTGTAATCATCAACCTCGCTGCCACGCACCCAACCCTCCAATGCCTTCCGGGCATAATCATAAAAATCTACCCAGTTTTGTGTGGTGAGCTTGTGGCTGTTGCGAAACTTTTGGCGGTACTTCTCTGGGGTGAGGCCAAACTTCCTGAGCAGGGCCTCCCTCATGATAGGGTAGTTGGTTCGATCCCCTTTTTCTAAGGTTAAAAGTGTGTCCCTGACTAGTGGAGGTATGTACCTATAAAGTCCTCCTCCCCAGTAGCTCTCAGGAACTCTATGGGCCACCAAAGCTACCTCGTACGCCGTCAACCACTTGTCGATGTCATCCCCCACACTAAAGCTGGCCATCACTTCCCTGGGTAGATAGAATTTGGGCTCCTGTGGAACCCCAGCCGGTACGCTGCCACCATTTCCTTTGCCTTCCACTTCCATTTGCAAGGTTCGGAGCTCTAGTTCTTTCAGGCTCAGCTCATGTACAAGCCTCCTTTCCTCCATGGCTAGCATTGCCTGCTCTCCTTCCCTTTCCATCCTAGCCAACTCTAATGTCAATTGCCTCTGCTCCCTCCTGTCCGTGAATTCCTCTGGTGACAAACTCCCCCCTGACGCACTACTGCCTGCCCTGGAACGTCTTCCTGGCAACACATTCTCGCTGACGTCAATGTTCAGTAGGCTCAGTTCTCCTGGGTCGTCTGCCTCCCTCTGCTCCTCATCCCCTCTTCCCTCCGGGTGGGCCATTACCCATGCCCTCAAAGCTTTCTGAAGCACCTCCTTCCTGGCACCTCGCTTGACGGCCACCCCCCTCTAGGCAGAACTCCTTGAGCTGTGCCACCGTGTACCTCTCTAGGTCGGCTAACTCAAACTCCATCCTCCTAGGTGGGGTCCCAGACAATTTAAGGAAGGGGTTCTAAATGGTAGGTAGCAGGTTTTACGCAGGACTAACACAATCGGCAATCACAAAAGAGTTCCTTTTTACATTTCACTAGGTGTCTAATTGCGGCGCACTCTGAGTCACTGTAGGGTGCTGCACAAATACCAGTCCTTATCCCACCGCTGAACACCAATGTTGGAAACGGGGTTAACGAGTCCGTTACGGTAGCATGGCGCAAAGCAGGGCAGGCACGCGAAGGCAATGTGTAAGGCAGTTGTGCAGCACACTCTTACTTTAACTCAGAAATGCGGAGCAATAACCGGACACCACACCAGGTTTACGTAAGTAAAAATCAAGTTCCTTTATATCAATCACGATTGCGTTAGATTATGCAGATGATACAATACATTTCTTTAACTGGTGCGCATTCTGTTAAAAAGACCCTCAACAGTTCTGGCCACTAAAAGGCCGCAGGAATCAGTTCCTAAAAACACAGGACCAATAATGATTCGGGTGCACTAACAAATTAGGGCCTAGAGCATGCACAACACTTTTTAGGCATATTAAAATCTCTGGCCCCTGGGCACATACATCAGGCCTAGGTACTCAGTACAGCATGGGGTACAATAGGCAGGAGGGAATCCTAAAGGGAACCCCTCAACATGTCCAGCAGCTGGGGCTTCCCTATGAGGGGGGACTCCTATACCTCCCAGGGGAGGTGAGGGTTAACTTATGCTTGGCCCCCTTCTCACCAGGTGCCTCGCCTGGTACAAAACGTCATGGAAGGCTCCTCCCTCCTTAATCCCCTGCTAATCGTGGCCCCCGGCCCCCAGGGGCTTAACCTAGAGCCCTAGGGGCCTCCTGGGCTCACCTGCGGTGCTGTAGCTGTCGTGGTGCCTCTCGGCGGATTCTCTCCCGGGCCAGCCCTCTGTTGGACGGGGCGGGGCCTGGTGCGAGTCTCACGGCCCTCCGGCCGGCTCTGTCAACCTTTCGCGAGGCTAGGGAGCCCGCCGCTGCCTTCTCTGGTCGTTGGGGGGCTGGTATCACACTCCTCCGGCCCCCGTGGAGTCAGCGTTCAGTGGGGGACAAGGAGCGGGAGCCGGCAGTCCTTCCAGACGGCTCCGGCTTCCCGCGTGTGCACACGGAGTTCTTCCTCCTCTGTACGTGCTGGGGGGGGGCGGGCTCTCGACGGCGCCCAATCCCAGCGCGGCGGCGATACTTCCGGGGCTCCCGTTGGCAGTGGAGCCCCTCTGACGTCTTCCTGATTGGCTCCGGCTGGGCCAATCACGTCGCGGCCTTCTCCTGTTGCTGGGCGACGCCTCCCTTCTTCCTCGGCTGCTGGCTCCGGCGGGACCAATCCCGTCGCGGCCTTTTCGGGGCGCGACCTGTGACGCGGTCGGCGTCCCCGGCCCCACGGCAACGGCGTCCACGGGCCTGGAGGCCGCAGTAGGCCTCAGCTCTGTTCACGCTACCCTCCTGGGCTGCGGCGGTGTTCTTCTTGGCCGCGCTTGCAGCGGCAGGGGTCTCGGGCCCGGCGGTGATTTATGTGGGCTTCGGTGAGGGCGCGGACGGCGCACCTCACCACACTCGTGCACGGGGGAGAGGTCTTCCTCACCTCAGCACCCCTTTTCACGCGGCGACGGCCGCGGCAGCGATCCGGTCACAAGGTCAGTGACTGGGGGGGGTCAAGTTCTCCCACGTGGAGTGCAGCGCGGGGCGCGCTGACAGCCTTAGTCACCAGGCTGTGTGGGAAGGGTTCTTGGGGGACAGTCCAGCTGTCGGTGTGGATAGATAGGGGGGTGAAGGTCTAGCGCTTAGGACACAGCGCTTCGCCTCGTGATCCCCATGAGACGGTATAACTTAAGTTCCTGTTACTCTTGGCTTAAAAGTTCTTCTTCTTATGAACAGGGGGGGTTGTGAGTTGGTGATTCTGGGAGTGCTTGATGTTCCTCCCCGCACGCTGGAGATGGTTCCCTGGGTCCCCTCACACTGGGCAAGATCAGTGGGTGGTGGGCGTTCCTCAGCTATCTTACGGCAGCAGGGCCTGGACCCTGTCAGCAGCAGTAGTGTAGGTCTCCCCCTAGGCCCTAAAGTCTATACTCCGGCGCAGGTTCTCCCAGGTTCAGCGGTGCCTCAACCTAACTAACTGAAAGGTTTTCCCTCCAAGCCTCTTATACCCCTAGGTCAGGTGACCCTCCTAAAGGCGGCAAAACGTAACTCCTCCCACAGCCCGGAAGGTTCTGGAACCTTCCACCTACCTAGCTATGGGGCCCAGAGGCGGGGACGGGATGGATACTGTATCCCTATGTCCCAGCCTGACTCTGGCGACTAGCGTGTATGTGTGGAAGGCCCTCTGCACTAGCAGGGGCCTGTGGCAGCCATCTTTAGTGAGAGAGCACCTGCACCTCAGCACTGACCAGCAGTGGCAAGGCACCCGGAGACCTAGGTCCAGTAAAAATATGGTGGCAAAAATGAGGCGCAAAAGGGAAAAAACAGGGCAAGACCACCCTAGGGCTGACAGGTCTAACAGTCAGGTTGCCTGTAAATCTTACTTTTAACAGGCAGACTGTCCCCAGTGTCCACTTCATGAGTTCAACAGGTGGTCTGACTTGGAGTCAGAGAAAACATGTGTCTGAACTGATTGAGCCCCTGTCTACAATCAGTTTGCTGCTGGGCAGTGAGGCTGCCTGCCAAGGCTACACCATCTACTGACCCATCATCAGGGTTCTGGGAGAGCAGGTCAGGGAGAGGGTCACGCTCCTCCTCCTGTCCCTCATCAGTTGCCATGAGCAAGCCCATGTCAGCCCTGTCCACATATGGCTTCAGCCTGTTGACATGGAGCACCCTGTGGGGGCTCCTGGGTGTTCCCGGGTCTACCAGATAGGTAACCTCTCCCTTCTGCTCAACAATTGTATGGTGGCCACTCCACTTGTCTTGGAGGGCTGCCGGGGCCACTGGCTCCAACACCCACACCTTCTGTCCTGGCTGGTAAACAGTCAGCACAGGCTTTCTGTAATTCCTGGCTAGCCTCAAGGTTTTTGGTTGCCTTTTTCATGTACTCAGCCATCCTGGAGCGGAGACCAAGTACATAGTCCACTATGTCCTGTTTAGGGGGTTTGAGGGGTAATTCCCAACCTTCCTTCACCAGACACAATGGACCCCTGACAGGATGGCCAAAAAAAAGTTCAAAAGGGCTGTAGCCAACCCCCTTTTGAGGCACCTCCCTGTATGCAAATAAAAGGCAGGGCAAGAGTATATCCCATCTTCGCCCAAGCTTTTCTGGGAGCCCTTTAATCATGCCCTTCAAGGTTTTGTTGAATCTCTCAACTAAACCATTGCATTGTGGGTGATAGGGTGTGGTGAACTTATAAGTCACTCCACACTCCTTCCACATTGCAGTTAAGTAACTGGACATAAAGTATGCAACTCTGTCAGATACTACCTCCTTAGGAAAGCCCACTCTTGAGAAAATTCCCAGGAGGGCCCTTGCCACCACAGGTGCTGTAGTGGTCCTAAGGGGAATGGCTTCTGGGTACCTGTTGGCATGGTCCACCACCACCAGGATAAACCTGTGCCCAGATGCTGTTTGGGGATCCATGGGACCAACTATGTCAATCCCCACCCTCTCAAAGGAAACCCCCACCACAGGTAGTGGTATCAGGGGGGCCTTTGTGGTGCCACCTGCCTTCCCACTGGCTTGGCAGGTTACACAGGAGCGACAAAACTCCTTGGTGTCTTCAGACATGTGGGGCCAGTGAAAGTGAGGGACAATTCTGTCCCAAGTCTTGTTGTGGCCCAAGTGACCTGCTAGAGGAATATCATGGGCTAGTGTCAATAGGAAGCCCCTGAACTTCAGAGGTATAACAAATCTCCTGGCTGTTCCAGGCTTGGGGTCTCTACTCTCTGAGTACAGGAGTCCATCATCCCAATACATCTTATGGGTGCCACTAGCATTCCCAGCAGCAGCTTGCAGTCTGAGGGGTTCAAGAGAGGGGCAGTTCAGTTGCTCCTGGCTCAGATCTGCCCTGGAAGGGCCCCCTGTCCCCAAGAACTCAACCTGATCAGGTTCAAGCTCCTCTGGGACAGTTCCTTCTTCAAGCCTGAGATCATCTTCCTCATAAGACTGAGCCTCTTCCTGAGCCAAGGGGGAAGGCACTGCCTTAACCCTACTGCTCCTCCTCTTGGGAAGCACCTGGTCCATTATTCCAGAATCCAGGGCCTGTTCAGCTTTTGACATTTTTGCCTGTGACCTAGTCACAGCAAAGACATGTGCAGGGATCCCTAACATTTCTGCATGTTTCCTGAGCTCCACCTCTGCCCAAGCTGAGGTTTCAAGATCATTGCCAAGCAAGCATTCAACTGGTAGGTCTGCACTTACCACAACCTTCTTAAGGCCAGTTACCCCTCCCCAGGAGAAGTTAACAACTGCCAGAGAATGGTCTGTTCTGACATTGCTAGCATTGGTCATTTGGTACATTTCACCAAGTATAATCTGCCCAGGATCCACAAGATCTTTTGTCACCATGGTGACACTTGCTCCTGTGTCCCTGAATGCCAAAGCCTCTCTTCCATTAATTAAAAGCTGCTGTCTGTATTTGCCCAAATTATTGGGACTCACAAAGGGGGACATATCCATGCCCCTATCACAGACTAGGACAGCCTGAGGTGGCACTCTGACTAGGCCAGAGCCCATCTCAGTACCCAGGGTCAACCCTACTAAACCCTTATTCTGAGTTTTTCCACCACCATTTGTAGCTGGACTAGGGGGAACAGTTGCCTTAGGGGTAATGGTGGCTGGATTAGAGTCTTTGGACTTGGTGCAATCACTTGTCCAGTGAGTCTTCTGCTTACAGATTTTGCACCATGGTTTCTTTTGGCCTTTTCCTTTAGTAGATTGGGATTCCCAACCAGATGCAGATTTTTGAGGACCTTGAGAAGACTTCTGGTCTTTACCCTTTTCCCCACCCTTGTCAGAGTTTTTGGAATCTTGCTTCTTCTGGTCACCACCTTGGTTCTGTACCTTCTGCTTCACCCTGGTTCTGTCCCATTTTTCTGCCTTCTTTCCCAATTCTTGGGGAGAGGTCAGATCAGAGTCAACCAGGTACTGATGTAGCAACTGATTCTGACAGTAATTAAGAATCTGCTCCCTCATGATTAAATTATACAATCCTTTGAAGTCACACATCTTACTGCCAAGTAACCAGTCTTCCAGAGACTTAGTAGCACAATCTACAAAGTCCACCCAGACCTGTGTCTGTGCCTTTTGGGTATCTCTGAACTTTAACCTGTATTGCTCAGTGGTTAGGCCAAACCCATCTATCAGGGCACTCTTCAGGACTTGGTAATCATCAGCATCCTCTTTTCTTACAGTGAGGAGCTTGTCTCTACCTTTGCCTGCAAAGGAGAGCCACAAGATTGCTGCCCACTGCTCCTGGGGGACCCTCTGAACTTTACAGGCCCTTTCCAGTGCAGTAATCCATTTGTGGAAGTCATCCCAACTCTGGTAGGGAGGGACAATATTTCTCAGGTTTCTATCGTCATAAGACCTTTCCCTACCACTAGGGAAGTTGCTGCCACCATGGGACTCTAGTCCCAGCTTTCTTCTTTGTCTATGAAGCTCTAGGGACTCCCTGTCTATAGCCAGCTGCTCTCTTCTGATCCTAAGCTGAGCTTCTTCATACTGGAGCAGTCTCTTTTTCCTTTCATGAGAGGATTCCCTCCTATGAGAGGAAACAGAGGTCCCTTCTGAGATGTCAGAAGGGTTAGACTCCTGAGAAGGAGATCTGGACCTTCTAGGCACACTCACAACTCTTCCTGGTGGGACAAAGGGGAGGTCATTCTGATCCTCCTCCTCATCTGCAGGAGGAGCTGGATTGTCCAGGGCAAGATCATTGTCATCTTCCTGACCAGTTTCAGAGGTCAGGTCCTGGTATTTTCACCCCTGGTCCCTTCCTCATCTTCTGCCCCACCCTCTCTGCCTACCCCTGCACACCCTAGGGGTCTTCTGAGATCATCCAGCAGAAGCATCTCCATGAGACCTTGGGTGTTGGCACTTTTGCCTGTCTTCAGCTTCCTAGTTTTGCACAATTCTCTCAATTCCAAGAATGGGAGGTTGTCATACTTGGAGGGTAGAAGCCCACTGGCTTCTGGCAGGGACCCACTGGTTCCTGGCCCTGAAGACATCACTAGTGAGGTGTGGTGTATGCACTACCTACTCTAGTGTGGCCTACTAAACTCTCTTGAGTTGTAGAAAGGGTGTGCTAAGCCCTTGACACACAACTCTAAGTTCAGTACAACTTACTGTATTTCTAAGCTTGAATTTATATGTACCTCAGGTACCTTTAGTGGTTTTCAGTTAGTCACACACTTGAGATTATCTGGTAAAACAAGGCAAGCTTGAATCCCACCGCTGCACACCAATGTGAGAAGTTGGCCTGGTAACTGCTGTCCACTAGTTATAGTGGGCACCTTGCACCAGTCCAAACAACCTTTATTGATGATAGGTTTAAAGACAACCTTTATTGAAAGCTATCCTAGTGGTAGCTATGGAGAGCAGCCTTCAGGCTAAGTCTTGAAGGAGTGTTAAGCTATTGTTTTACCAGTTATAATCTCATGAATGACCAAATGAAAGGAGAACCACACCAGGTATATATATAAAATATATGTATTTATTACTAAACAGAACCCAATAGTCTCTTTATGAGGCTAGAGGTGAAAGTACACAAGTTACAAGTCAAATAGCACAGTAAATTAGCACAATATATGATTAGCCCTAGGGGCGTACCAAACCATATATTAAGAAAGTGGTATAAGAACCACGACTTAAGTAGACACAAGGCCTAGAGCCTGTAGAATCACTGGGACCCCAAGGAACTACCCAAGGTAGTGACACAGGGGACCCACGGGGCTGTGTGCAGTGTGTGAACACAGCCGCGAGCTCCGTTATCGTCTATGGGAAAGTCGCGGTTATCGTTTTAGAGTTTGACACTTAGAAATGGACTAGGACCAAACCCTCTTGGACTTAGACAGTTCTAGGGTCAACACTCACGGTAGCACCGGAGTACTCGAGTTACCTCACCCAGGGAAGGCGGGTGCATAGGTGTCAAATGGTGGGTTTGCATCGTCGTTTTCAATGGCAGTCTGCAGGGAAGTGCTGCTGCCGGGAAGATGCGAAGTGTCTGAAGAGATCCAAGCCTGGATCAGAGAAGAGAAGAACCTTAAAGCAGAGGTGACAGAGTCTGGGTCACTTGCCAGTGACCAGGGGCACGATATTCGAATGCCCACCGATGTCGGGTGCTTCAGGTGAAAGATGTGAAGCTTGACTCTTCAGCCACGAGGACCAGGAGGTGTCGACGATGACCAGGAGCTTGATTCGAGCTGTCCCATGAAGGATGTCGAGTGCTGCAGCATTGGTGTCCGGATTGAACACAACAAGCCTTGGCAAGAGCAACCCACACAGAAAGGAGAAAGATGCTTCAGAGCAGACCAGCAAGGTCTGAGGGACTCACCACTTGGTGGAGAGTTAGGGCACGTTTAAAGCAACTAGAAACGCCCAAAGAAAATCAGAGTTGCCTTCACAGGGACCCACCAGTCGACAGACCAGGGATCGTGAAGGAGCCCCAAGCGGAAATGCAGGAAGCGGGCCCACGGAACACTCGTGGAGTGTAGGCTCACAATCTTCAGTGCAAATGGGGCTTGGGGCCTGGGCTACAAGTAACCCAAAGCAGGACTTCAAGAGTTGTCGAGAAGTCAATGCACTAGCAAATGTGCACGGTGTCCAGGAGTTCCAGTTCCACGCTACTCACGAGGGCTGCGGGTCTCAGCTTTGCTGGGGACTCGGGTTGTCCTCTGAGATGTCTGGAAATTCTCGTCCTGGGCTGCAAGTACTTTGGAGTCCGGCGGGAGCTTCGGAGATGCAGACCGGCAAATGCTTTGTTGGTGCCTGCCAAGCAGGGGAGTCACTCCTTGACCCCAAGGGAGATTTCTTCAGTCCTCTAGTCTTTAGTAGAGCGTCGAAGTTCCAGGATTCAGTAGCAGAGTTTCGTCCAGGGATATCTAAAGTCCTGTTGCCAGGGTTGTAGGAGAGTAGGATCTGCTTCACATGGGTACCCCCACTTTTTGCTGATGCTACACTGTTTTTTGACTTTAGTCTGGCCGGGGCCCTGCTAATCAGAACCCCAGCCTAGCTGCTTCCTCTCTAAAATGGTTTCCATTTACCTTAGGTACATATTTGATTGGAATCTGGAGTGCCCTTATAAGTCCCTAGTATATGGTATACTATGTACCCAGGGCATAGGTACCTCAGAGGCCTACCAGGGGCTGAAGCATGTATTATGCCACCCCTGGAAGGCCAGCCAAAATGAAACCACAGGTCTGCTACTGCAGTCTGGGTAAGGTGGTGCCAGCACCCCTTACTGTGATATAGGCTAATTATATCACTATCATTGCAAACACATATAAACCTATGTCACTCCTATGGCAGGCCTTACCAATCCTGAAGGCAGAGTGCTTGGTTTTTATGTGAGAGGGTGCCCACGCATGAGCAGAGCCCCTCTTCAGCGTTCGGAGTCCCTCCTCTGATGCTGTTTGTGGTACAGCCTGACCATATACTCTTAAGTGCATTATATCCTCGCGGTACAATGCTAACTTTGGACTGGCTGCACCAAAACATGTCGTGTTTGGTGTCAAACATCTTGGAATACTACCCCCCCTGCCAGTCCTGGCGGCGGGGGTAGCATTCCACCCTTCTAGAGGGAGAGACATGTACACACCGGCCTGCCCGGTAACTTCTTTACAGAGCCCTGGCATCACAAAATGGATGCCGCTGCCACAGACACGAGTCTGGCCTCCTGCTGCTGACCGAAACTCCAGCAGGGGAGGCCTGGACAATAGGTTTCCTGTCGCAGGGAGGTGTAACCACCTCCCCAGACAGGATGATGTGTATTGGGGCTGGGCGGGAACACTCTCTGGTGCTTTGAAGTCCTGCACTGGGGGCACATTTGGTGTCCCTGTGCATATGCCAGTTCAAACCGGTTGCAGGGGCTACCTGCCCCTGCTCTGGCATGAAACTGGACAAAGGGAATGGGTGTAACCACCCCTCTTCCCTGACCCTCCCATAGGTGGGTCCCCAGAGTATGTCCAACCCCCTAACTTAGTATAAGTATGGGACCCCAGCCATTAGGACTTTAGATTACCCTGGACGAAACTCTGAAACCGAATCCTGGACCTTCGACGATCTACTTCAAGATTAGAGGACTGAAGAATCTCCCTTGGAGTCAAGGAGTGACTCCCCTGCTTGGCAGGCACCAAAGAAGCAATTGTCCGGTCTGCATCGCTGAAGCTCCTGCCGGACGCTGAAGTCTTTGCATCACCAGAGATAGATTTCCAGACTTCCCCGAGGCTTCCCCGAGTCCCCAGTGAAGCTGAGGCCTGTAGCTGTTGTGGGTAATGTGGAACCGTGACCCCTGGGCACTGAGAACTTTTGCAAGTACATCCTCGTTCTGGACTCCCACGAAGTTGTGCTTTAGGCTCCGGGTAGCCCCTACCTCCAGCACCAACTACACCGAAGATCACTGGCCTCCACTCCACGAGTGTCCTGTGAGCCCGCTCCACGTGCGTCCACTCGAGGCTCCTTTGTGGTCGCTAGTCCATTGGCTAGTGGGCCCTCCCGAAGGCAACTCTTCTTCTGCTTGGGCTTTCCTAGTTGCTCCAGATGTGCCCTGACTTACCCTCGCTAGGTGAGTCCCCCAGACCTTGCTGGTCTGCATCAACGTCCTTTCTTTATTTCTACAAGACTTGCCATTGCCAAGGCTTGTTGGGTCCAATCCGGTCGCCAACACTGTAGCAATCGACAGACTTTGTGGGACAGCTCGAATCCAGCTCCTGGTTGTCGTCGACACCTCCTGGACCTCGTGGCTGAAGAGTCAAGATGACCATCAACCTACCTGAAGCAGCCAACATCGGTGGGCATCTGCTCATCGCCTTCCTGGTCACTGGCTAGTGACCCAGACTCTGTCCCCTCTGCTTTCAGGTTCTTCAGATTTTCGATCCACCCTTGGATCCACCCGAACACTTTCGACTTGGTCGCCAGCAGCACTTTGCAGCAGATCGCCATTGAAAACGACGACGAAACCCGACCCCGAAAGACACCTATGCACCCGGCTTCCCTGGGTGAGGTAACTCGAGTACTCCGGTGCTCCCATGGGTATCGACTCTAGAACAGCCTAGTTCTAAAGGGGTTTGCTCCAAGTCCTCCTCTAAGTGTCCTTTTTCCCTAAAACTCCAACCGCGACATTCCCTATAGAAGTCAACGGCGGCTCGCGGCTGTGTTCTCACACTGCACGCGTCCCCCGTGGGTCCCCTGTGTCACTACCTTGGGTGGTTCCTTGAGGGCCAAGCACTTCTACAGGCTCTAGGCCTTGTGTCTAGCTCAGTTGTGGTTCTTATATCACTTTATTGGTATATGGTTTGGTACGCCCCTAGGGCTCAAACGTGTATTTGTGCTATTACTGTTGATATTTGACTTGCAACTTATGTACTTCGAACTCTAGCCTCATAAAAAGACTAGAGGGGTGTGTTTAAGAATAAATACATATATTTTATATATATACCTGGTGTGGTCCTGTTTTACCAGATAATCTCAATTGAATTGATCAACTGAAAACCACTAAGGGTACCTTAGGTACATATAATAACGAGCTTAGTATACAGTAAGTTCTACTGAACTTAGAGTTGTGTGTTAAGGGCTAGCACACCCTTTCTACAACTCAAGAGAGTTTAGTAGGCCACACTAGTGTAGGTAGTGCATACACCACACCACACTAGTAATGTCTTCACTGCCAGGAACCAGTGGGCTCCTGCCATCCAGATATGACAACCTCTCATTCTTGGAATTAAGAGAGTTGTGCACGATTAGGAAGTTGAAGACAGGCAAAAGTGCCAACACCCAACGTCTCCGGGAGATGCTTCTGCTAGATGATCTTAGAAGACCCATAGGGTCTGCAAGGGTAGGCAGAGAGGGTGGGGCAGAAGAGGAGGAAGGGACCAGGGATGAAAATACCCAGGACCTGACCTCTGAAACTGGCCAGGGGGATGACAATGATCCTGACCTGGACAATGCAGCTACTCCTGAGGATGAGGAGGAGGCTCAGAATGACCTCCCCTTTGTCCCCCCAGGAAGAGTTGGGAGTGTGCCCAGAAGGTCTAGATCTCCTTCTCATGAGTCTAACCACTCCGACACCTCAGTAGGGACCTCTGTTTCTTCTCATAGGAGGAAATCCTCTCATGAGAGGAAAGAGAGACTGCTCAAGTATGAGGAAGCTCAGTTGAGAATCAGAAAAGAGCAGTTGTCTATAGACAGGGAGTCCCTAGATCTTCAAAGGCAAAGAAGAAAGTTGGGACTAGAGTCCCATGGTGGCAGCAATTTCCCTAGTGGTAGGGAAAGGTCTTATGACCATAGAAACCTGAGCAAGATTGTCCCTCCCTACCAGAGTGGGGATGACATACAGAAATGGATAACTGCTCTGGAGAGGGCCTGTAAAGTACAGAGGGTCCCTCAGGAGCAGTGGGCAGCAATCTTGTGGCTCTCCTTTGCAGACAAAGGTAGAGATAAGCTCCTCTCTGTTAGAGAAGAGGATGCTGACAATTACAAAGTCTTGAAGTGTGCTCTGATTGATGGGTTTGGCCTAACAACTGAACAATACAGGTTAAAGTTCAGAGATACCCAAAAAGCACAGAATCAAGACTGGGTGGACTTTGTTGATTGTTCTGCTAAGGCTCTGGAAGGTTGGTTAGTGGGCAGTAAGGTATGTGACTTCAAGGGATTGTACAATTTTATCATGAGGGAGCAGATTCTTAATAACTGTCAAAATCAGCTGTTGCATCAGTACCTGGTGGACTCTGATCTGACGTCTCCCCAAGAATTGGGAAAGAAGGCAGACAAATGGGTCAGAACCAGGGTGAGGCAGAAGGTACAGAACCAAGGTGGTGACCCAAAGAAGCAAAATTCTAAGAACTCTGACAAGGGTGGGGAGAAGGGTAAAGACCAGAAGTCTTCACAAGGCCCCCAAAAATCTTCTTCAGGTGGGGATTCACAGTCTAACAAGGGAAAAGGCCAAAAGAAACATTGGTGCAAAGTCTGTAAGCAAAAGACACACTGGACCAGTGATTTCACCAAGTCCAAAGACTCTATTCCAGCCACCACCAATGCCCCTAAGGCACCTGTTCCCCCTAGTACAGTTACAAATGGTGGTGGAAGTACTCAAGCTAAGGGTTTAGTAGGGTTGACCCTGGGTAATTAGATGAGCTCTGGCTTACTCAGAGAACTCACTCAGGCTGTCCTAGTCTGTGATGGAGGCATGGATGTGACCTCCTCTGTGAGTCCCAGTAATCTGGGCAAGTACAGGCAACAGCCATTGATTAATGGAAAAGAGGCTTTGGCATTCAGGGACACAGGAGCAAGTGTCACTGTGAGAAGTTGGCCTGGTATATGCTGTTCACTAATTAAAGTGGACACCTTGCACCAGAACAATTCGACTCTTATGGTAGATAGGTTTAAGACAACCTTTAAAGAAAGCTATCCTAGTGGTAGCTGTGGAGAGCAGACTTCAGGCTAAGTCTTGAAGGAATGTAAAGCAGCTTGTTTTACCACACAATCTCTTGAATCACCAAATGAAAAGACACCACACAGGTATATGTATCAAATATATATGTATTTATTTCTAAACAACTCTCTACTAATCTCTTTATGAGATTAGAAGACAAAACATATGCATAAATCAACGTTTCTCAATAAGTTAAGCACAAATATGGCTGGGGCCCAAGGGGCGTACCAGACCATATACTAAGAAAGAGACTTAGGGACAACGACTTGCAAGGAGACAAGGCCTAGGGCCTTCTGAAGTGCTGGGGCCTCACGAAACCACCCAAGGCAGGTAAGTAAAGGACCCACGGGGGACGCGTGCAGTGCGTGAACACAGGCGCGGATCGCCGTTGACTTCAAGGGGGCAAGTCGCAGTTGGAAATTACGAGTTTTAGGATACTTCGGGAGAACCTACAAGCAAGTCACTTACAGGGTAAGTAGTAGTTCTAGGGCCCACACCCACAGGAGCACCGTAGTGCTGGAGTTACCTCACCCAGGGAAGCCGGGTGCATAGGTGTCCTTTGGTGTCGGGTTGCGGCGTCGTTTTCAATGGCGAACAAAGAAGACTTGCTGCTTGTGATGTCCGAGGAAGTGTCCGGTGGAATCCAAGCCTGGATTCAGAAGATGGAAGACCTGAAAGCAGAGGGGACAGTCTTCAAAGTCACTTGGCAGTGACCAGGGGCATGGAAGATGGATGCCCACCGTCGTCGGTCGATTCAAGTCGTTTGCAGGTGCCTTGACTCTTCATCCACGAGGTCCAGGAGGCGTCGACGACAACCAGGAGCTGGATTCGGCGTGTCCCATGATGTCTGCAGCTTACTGCAGTGTCAGCAACTCGATTGGAGCCAACAAGCCTTGGCAACAGCAAGTCTCTGGGAAAGAAAGAAAAGTCAATGGCGCAAACCAGCAAGGTCTGAGGGACTCACCCAGCAAGGATAAGTCAGGGCAGGCCTGGAGCAACCAGGGGATTCCTTTGGTTCCATAGAAAAGTCTTCAGGGGATCCACAAGCCAACGGGCAAGAGATCGCAAAGATGCCTCAGGAGGATTCACTCAACAGGGGCCCACAGTCACGCGGGACATGGTAGGCCTCTGATCTTCAGAGAGATTTTTGCTGGAGGCTAGGACCACACGTGGTCCAAAGCACAAGTTTGTGGAAGTTTGTGAAGGGGTTGCACTTGACAATAGTGCACGGTACCCAGGGGTCATGGTTCCTCATCACTCTTGGGGTCCACTGGCCTCAGCTTCACTGGGGACTCACGATGGCCTTTGAGAAGTCAGGAAATCTACTTCTTGGGCTGCAGGGACTTCGGACTCCGGCGGGAGCGGCATAGTTTGCGACCGTTGTTTGTAGTTTTTGGTGCCTGCCAAGCAGGGGAGTCACTCCTTGACTCCAAGGGAGATTCTTCAGTCTTCCAAAGGTAGTGGAATGTCGAAGGGCCAGGATTCTTCTTCAGAGCATCGTCCAGGGATATCTAACTTACAAGTTCAAGGGTTCCCCATCTTATACTATAAAGAGGGGAGGGACTAGCTCTATGACCCCACCTATGGGAGGGTCAAGGGAGGGGGTGGCTACACCCACTTCCCTTTGTCCAGTTTCATGCCAGAGCAGGGGCAGGTAGCCCCTGAGCCGGTTTGAACTGGCATATGCACAGAGGAGCCTTCTGCTCCCCCAGTGCAGGACTTCAAAGCAATCTAAGAGTGCACCCACCCAGCCCCAATACACTAAACCCTGTCTGGGAGGTGGTTACACCTCCTTGTGACAGGATGCCTATTGTTGGGCTTCCTCCACTGTGAGTTTCGGTCAACAGCAGGAGGGCAGCCCAGTGTCTGTGACTGGTGGCATCCATTTTGTGATGACAGGGCTCTTCAGGATTCTACCGCGTTTCCACAGCAGGTACATGTCTGATCCCTCTAGAAGGGTGGAATGCTACCCCCGCTGCCAGGACTGGCGGGGGGGGGGGTAGTATTCCAAGATGTTTGACACCGAACACGACATGTTTTAATGCAGCCATTCCAAAGTTAGCATTTTACCGCAAGGATATAATGCACTTAAGAGTATATGGTTTAACCGCATCCACAAACAGTACCAGAGAATGGACTCTGAGAGCTGCAGAGGGGCCCTGCTCAGGCAGAGGCACCCCCTCACATAGAAGCCAAGCACCCTGCCCTCAGGATTGATAGGGCCTGCCTTAGGGGTGACTGATAGGTTTATATGTGTGTGTAGGAGAGATATAGGAAACCTATATCTCAGTGAGGAGTGCTAACACCACCTCACCCAGGCTGCAGTAGCAGGCCTGTGGTGTCAGATTTAATCTGCTTCCCAGGGGTGGCATAATACATGCTTCAGCCCCTGGTAGGCCTGTGAAGTACCTATGCCCTTGGTACCTAAGGTACCATATACTAGGGACTCATAAGGCACCACAGTATCCAATCACTAGTGCACCTAGAGTGCACTCCAAGTCATTTAGAGAGAACAGAGAGGCTGGGGCCCTGATTGGCAGGGACCCAGCCAGACTATAGCCAGAAACCAGTGTATACATCAGAAAAAAAGTGGGGGCAACATAAGAGGCAGATCCTACTCTCCTACAGTCACCATGGTGACACAAGATCTTGTGGATCCTGGGCAGATTATACTTGGTGAGATGTACCAAGTGACCAATGCTAGCAGTGTCAGAACAGACCATACTCTGGCAGTTGTTAACTTCTCCTGGGGAGGGGTAACTGGCCTTAAGAAGGTTGTGGTAAGTGCAGACCTACCAGTTGAATGCTTGCTTGGCAATGATCTAGAAACTTCAGCTTGGGCAGAAGTGGAGCTCAGGACCCATGCAGAAATGCTGGGCATCCCTGCAGATGTGTTTGCTGTGACCAGGTCACAGGACAAAATGTCTAGCACTGAACAGGCCTTGGATCCTGGAACAATGGACCAAGTGCCATCCAAGAAGAGTAGTAGTATGGTAAAGGCAGTGCCTTCCCCCTTGGCTCAGAAGGAAGATCAGTCTCTTGAGGGAGATGATTAACCCTGGGCATAATACTTCACTACGGTCACGGAGCATGCAAAGTTTATGCTACTACGCACTACGCAAATTGCACGTAGCAGAGTGAATAACTGTGCTAATTAACTTAGCATAGCAACAGTAAAATAAACACCTTCAAATGCTTTGATAAAGCAATTTTCTATGCTAAAAAGCATATAACCAATTCACAAAAAATGAACTTTGACAATAAACTATCAAGCAATGAGAGAGGTGATGATTTTGGAGTCACCCCTAACCTAGGGGGAGGACCAAGCAGATAACTTGAACACAAAAAGCATATCATGTGAACGATTCAACGGTGGTCCCTTCCTCCTAGGACCACCCCAAGCACAGTTATGGGCAAAAATACAATCCCAACCAAAGGCCCTGCAAAGCATTATGGGATGACATTAGGAGTGGCAGTGAATATTATAGTGTCCAATATCAAAATAATTCTACAAAGAGCTGCAGTTCAACTAGTCGTTACTAGATGTCCCTCACGAGTCAAATGCAAAAGCATTGAAATTATTAATACATCAAGCTGCAGTTCCACTAGTCGTTACAAGATGTCCCTCACGAGTCAAATGCAAAAGCATTGAAACCCTTTCATGAAGCTTTTGCATTTGACTCGTGAGGGACATCTAGTAACGACTAGTGGAACTGCAGCTCTTTGTAGAATTATTTTGGTATTGGATACTATAATATTCACTGCCCACTGCTAATCTCGTCCCATAATGCTTTGCAGGGCCTTTGGTTGGGATTGTATCTTTGCCAATACCTGTGCTTGGGGTGGTCCTAAGAGGATGGGATCACCACCGAATCGTTCAAAAGATGTGCTTTTTGTTTTCAAGGCATCTGCTTGGTTCTCTCCCTAGGTTAGGGAGGATCCCAAAATCATCACCTCTCTCACTGCTTGTTAATTTATCGTGTTCATTTCTGTGAAATGACTATATGCATTTTAGCATATATGAAGACAGAGATACTTATTTTAGTTTAACTTGCACTGTGCAAGATGCTTTTGGCAATTATTGTACAGTGCAGTCAAGCACACAGCTATGCACTTACGCAATTTGCATAGCTATGTGTAGTTCAAAATGTACTTCGTGAAGCTACGTGAAGTGCTACTACGCAAACTACGCCCAGGCTTAGAGATGATCTCAGTCCTGAGGAAGGAACTGTCCCAGAGGAGCTTGAGCCTGATCAGGTTGAGTTCTTAGGGACAGGGGGCTCTTCCAGGGCAGATCTGAGCCAGGAGCAGCAGAGCTGCCCCTCTCTTGAACCCCTCAGACAGCAAGCTGCTGCTGAGGCTGCTGGGAATGCTAGTGGTCCCCATAAAGTGTATTGGGATGATGGACTCTTGTACTCAGAGTGTAGAGACCCCAAGCCTGGTGCCACCAGGAGGTTGGTTATACCTCTGAAGTTCAGGGGCTTCCTATTGACCCTAGCCCATGATATTCCCCTAGCAGGTCACCTGGGCCAGAACAAGACTTGGGACAGAATTGTCCCTCACTTTCACTGGCCCCACATGTCTGAACACACCAAGGAGTTTTGTCGCTCCTGTGTAACCTGCCAAGCCAGTGGGAAGGCAGGTGGCACCACAAAGGCCCCCTGATACCACTACCTGTGGTGGGGTTCCCTTTGAAAGGGTGGGGATTGACATTGTTGGTCCCATGGATCCCCAAACAGCATCTGGGCACAGGTTTATCCTGGTGGTGGTGGACCATTCCACCAGGTACCCAGAGGCTATTCCCCTTAGGACCACTACAGCACCTGTGGTGGCAAGAGCCCTCCTGGGAATTTTCTCAAGAGTGGGCTTCCCTAAGGAGGTTGTATCAGACAGGGGGGTAAACTTTATGTCTGGATACTTGAAGGCAATGTGGAAGGAGTGTGGAGTGACTTACAAGTTTACCACACCCTATCACCCACAATGCAATGGTTTAGTTGAGAGATTCAACAAAACCTTAAAGGGCATGATTAAAGGGCTCCCAGAAAAGCTTAGGCGAAGATGGGACATACTCTTGCCCTGCCTTTTGTTTGCATACAGGGAGGTGCCTCAAAAGGGGGTTGGCTACAGCTCTTTTGAACTTTTGTTTGGTTACCCTGTCAGGGGTCCATTGTGCTTGGTGAAGGAAGGATGAGAGTTACCTCTCAAGCCCCCAAAACAGGACATAGTGGACTATGTACTTGGTCTCCGATCCAGGATGGCTGAATACATGAAAAAGGCAACTAAAAACCTTGAGGCTAGCCAGGAACTGCAAAAAGTCTGGCATGACCAAATGGCTGTACTGACTGTTTACCAGCCAGGACAGAAGGTGTGGGTGTTGGAGCCAGAGGCCCCAGCAGCTCTCCAAGACAAATTGAGTGGACCCCATACCATTGTTGAACAGAAGGGTGAGGTTACCTATTTAGTAGACCTAGGAACACCCAGGAGTCCCCAGAGGGTTCTCCATGTCATCAGATTGAAACCATATGTGGACAGGGCAGACATGGGCTTGCTCATGGCTACTGATGAGGGACAGGAGGAAGAGAGTGACCCACTCCCTGACCTGCTCTCACAGAAACCTGATGATGGGTCAGTGGATGGTGTAGCCTTGGCAGGCAGCCTCACTACCCAGCAACAAACTGATTGCAGACAAGTGCTCAATCAGTTCAGGCATATGTTCTCTCTGACTCCAAGTCAGACCACCTGGTGCACTCATGATGTTGACACTGGGGACAGTCTGCCTATTAAAAATAAGATTTATAGGCAACCTGACCATGTCAGGGACTGTATCAGGACAGAAGTCCAGAAGATGTTGGATTTGGGAGTTATTGAACCCTCAGATAGCCCTTGGGCTAGTCCAGTGGCCCTTGTGCCCAAACCTCACACCAGTGGTGGGAAAAGAGAGATGAGGTTTTGTGTGGACTACAGGGGTCTCAATTCAGTCACTAGGACTGATGCCCATCCAATACCAAGGGCAGATGAGCTAATAGACCCTTTGGCCTCAGCCAAGTATCTAAGCACATTTGACCTGACAGCTGGCTACTGGCAGATCAGACTAGCTGATGATGCAAAGCCAAAAACAGCATTCTCAACCCCTAGTGGGCAATATCAATTTGTGGTAATGCCCTTTGGTCTGAAGAATGCACCTGCCACTTTTCAGAGGTTGGTGAATACAGTCCTTACAGGTCTGGAGGCCTATAGTGCAGCATATCTAGATGATATTGCTGTCTTTAGCTCCACCTGGGAGGATCACCTGGTCCACCTCAGAAATGTTTTGGAGGCCCTGCAAAAGGCAGGCCTCACTATCAAGGCCACCAAGTGCCAGATAGGGCAGAGTCAGGTTGTGTACCTGGGCCACCTTGTAGGTGGAGGCCAGGTTCAACCACTGCAGAGCAAAATTCAGACCATCATGGACTGGGTTGCTCCAACTACCCAGACTCAGGTGAGAGCCTTCTTAGGCCTGACTGGGTACTATAGGAGATTTGTCAATGGGTATGGATCAATAGTGACACCCCTGAATGACTTAACTTCCTAGAAAATGCCCAAAAAGGTTCAGTGGACAGCTAACTGTCAAAAGGCCTTTGATGACCTGAAGCAGGCCATGTGCACTGCTCCCATTCTACAGAGTCCTGATTACTCCAAGAAGTTCATTGTCCAAACAGATGCATCTGAATTGGGGGTAGGGGCTGTACTGTCACAATTGAATGATGAAGGTCAGGATCAGCCAGTAGCTTTCATTAGCAGAAGGCTGACCCCTAGAGAGAAACGTTGGTCAGCCATTGAGAGGGAGGCATCTTCTGTGGTCTGGGCTCTAAAGAAGTTGAGGCCATACTTGTTTGGTACTCACTTCCTTGTTCAAACAGACCATAAGTCCCTCTTATGGCTAAAACAAATGAAGGGTGAAAACCCCAAACTGCTTAGGTGGTCCATTTCCCTACAGGGGATGGACTTTACAGTGGAACATAGACCTGGGAGTAACCATGCCAATGCAGATGGACTCTCTAAGTATTTCCACTTAGAACATGAAGACTCAACTGGTCAAGGTTAGTTTAATGTCCCTGCGTTGGGGGGGGGGTTGTGTGGGAGAGTAGGATCTGCTTCACATGGGTACCCCCACTTTTTGCTAATGCTTTACTGTTTTTCGACTTTAGTCTGGCTGGGGCCCTGCTAATAAGAACCCCAGCCTAGCTGCTTCCTCTCTAAAATGGTTTCCATGTACCTTAGGTACATCTTTGATTGGAATCTGGAGTGCCCTTATAAGTCCCTAGTATATGGTATACTATGTACCCAGGGCATAGGTACCTCAGAGGCCTACCAGGGGCTGAAGTATGTATTATGCCACCCCTGGAAGGCCAGCCAAAATGACACCACAGGTCTTCTACTGCAGCCTGGGTAAGGTGGTGACAGCACCCCTTACTGTGATATAGGCTACTTATATCACTACCATTGCACGCACATATAAACCTATAAGTCACTCCTATGGCAGGCCTTACCAATCCTGAAGGCAGAGTGCTTGGTTTTTATGTGAGAGGGTGCCCCTGCATGAGCAGAGCCCCTCTGCAGCATTCGGAGTCCCTCCTCTGATGCTGTTTGTGGTACAGCCTGACCATATACTCTTAAGTGCATTATATCCTCGCGGTACAATGCTAACTTTGGACTGGCTGCACCAAAACATGTCGTGTTTGGTGTCAAATATCTTGGAGTACTACCCCCCCAGCCAGTCCTGGCAGCGGGGGTAGCATTCCACCCTTCTAGAGGGAGAGACATATACACACCGGCCTGCCCGGTAACTTCTTTACAGAGCCCTGGCATCACAAAATGGATGCCGCTGCCACAGACACGGGTCTGGCCTCCTGCTGGTGACCGAAACTCCAGCAGGGGAGGCCTGGACAATAGGTTTCCTGTCGCAGAGAGGTGTAACCACCTCCCCAGACAGGATGATGTGTATTGGGGCTGGGCGGGAGCACTCTCTGGTGCTTTGAAGTCCTGCACTGGGGGCACATTTGGTGTCCCTGTGCATATGCCAGTTCAAACCGGTTGCAGGGGCTACTTGCCCCTGCTCTGGTGCAAAACTGGACAAAGGGAATGGGTGTAACCACCCCTCTTCCCTGACCCTCCTATAGGTGGGTCCCCAGAGTACGTCCAACCCCCTAACTTAGTATAAGTATGGGACCCCAGTCATTAGGACTTTAGATTACCCTGGACAAAACTCTGAAACCGAATCCTTCGACGCACTACTTCAAGATTAGAGGACTGAAGAATCTCCCTTGGGGTCAAGGAGTAACTCCCCTGCTTGGCAGGCACCAAAGAAGCAATTGTCCGGTCTGCATCGCTGAAGCTCCTGCCAGACGCCAAAGTCTTTGCATCACCAGAGGTGGATTTCCAGACTTCCCCGAGGCTGCCCTGAGTCCCCAGAGAAGCTGAGGCCCGTAGCTGTCGTGGGTAATGTGGAACCTTGACCCCTGGGCACTGAGAACTTTTGCAAGTGCATCCTCTTCCTGGACTCCCACGAAGTTGTGCTTTGGGCTCCTAATAGCCCCCGCCTCCAGCACCAACTGCATTGAAGATCACTGGCCTCCACTCCACGAGTGTCCTGTGAGCCCGCTCCACGTGTGTCCACTCGAGGCTCCTTTGTGGTCGCTAGTCCGTTGGCTAGTGGGCCCTCCCGAAGGCAACTCTTCTTCTGCTTGGACTTTCCTGGTTGCTCTAGACGTGCCCTGACTTACCCTCGCTAGGTGAGTCCCCCAGACCTTGCTGGTCTGCATCAACGTCCTTTCTTTATTTCTACAAGACTTGCCGTTGCCAAGGCTTGTTGGGTCCAATCTGGTCGCCGACACCGTAGCAATCGACAGACGTTGTATGACAGCTCGAATCCAGCTCCTGGTTGTCATTGACACCTCCTGGACCTCGTGGCTGAAGAGTCAAGATGACCATCAACCTACCTGAAGCACCCAACATCGGTGGGCATCTGCTCATCGCCTTCCTGGTCACTGGCTAGTGACCCAGACTCTGTCCCCTCTGCTTTCAGGTTCTTCAGATTTTCGATCCACCCTTGGATCCACCCGAACACTTTTGACTTGGTCGCCACCAGCACTTTGCAGCAGATCGCCATTGAAAACGACGACGAAACACGACCCCGAAAGACACCTATGCACCCGGCTTCCCTGGGTGAGGTAACTCGAGTACTCCGGTGCTCCCGTGGGTATCGACTCTAGAACAGCGTAGTTCTAAAGGGGTTTGCTCCAAGTCCTCCTCTAAGTGTCCTTTTTCTTTAAAACTCCAACCGCGACATTCCCCATAGAAGTCAACGGCGGCTCGCGGCTGTGTTCTCACACTGCACGCGTCCCCCGTGGGTCCCCTGTGTCACTACCTTGGGTGGTTCCTTGAGGGCCAAGCACTTCTACAGGCTCTAGGCCTTGTGTCTAGCTCAGTCGTGGTTCTTATACCACTTTATTGGTATATGGTTTGGTACGCCCCTAGGGCTCAAACGTGTATTTGTGCTATTACTGTTGATATTTGACTTGCAACTTATGTACTTCGAACTCTAGCCTCATAAAGAGACTAGAGGGGTGTGTTTAAGAATAAATACATATATTTTATATATATAACCTGGTGTGGTCCTCTTTCATTTGGTCACTCAAGAGATTATAGACTGGTAAAACAAGCTGCTTTACATTCCTTCAAGACTTAGCCTGAAGGCTGCTCTCCATAGCTAGCACTATGATAGCTTTCAATAAAGGTTATCTTTAACCTTTCTCCAATAAGGGGTTGTTTGGACTGGTACAAGGTGCCCACTATAATTAGTGGACAGCATATACCAGGCCAACTTCTCACAAGGGTTCCCTTACTTATACAAAAAAAAGGGGTTGGACTAACTCTGAGGACCCACCTATGGGAGGGTTTGGAAAGAGGGGTGGCTACACCCATTTCCTTTGTCCAGTTTCGCACCAGAGCAGGGGCTGGTAGCCCCTGCAACTGGTTTGAACTGGGGTAATCACGAGGACACCAAATGTGCCCCCAGTGCAGGACTTCAAAGCACTCAGAGAGTGCAGCCACCCAGCCCCAATCCACTAAGGCCTGTCTGGGAGGTGGTCACACCTCCCTGTGACAGGAAACCTATTGTACAGGCCTCCCCTGCCGGAGTTTCGGTCAGCAGCAGGAGGCCAGACTCGTGTCTGTGGCTGCAGCATCCATTTTGTGATGCCAGAGCTCTTTAAGGTTTCTACCGCTGGGCATACCGGTGGGTACATGTCTCTCCCTCTAGAAGGCTGGAATTCTACCCCCGCCGCCAGGACTGGCAGGGGGGGAGGGGGTAGGATTCCAAGGTGTTTGACACCAAACATGACATGTTTCCGTGTAGCCAGTCCAAAGTTAGCATTTTACCGCAAGGTTATAATACACCTAAGAGTATACGGTCAGGCTGCACCAGAGACAACCCCGGATAGGAGATTCTGAGGGCTGCAGAGGGGCTCTGCTCATGCATGTGCACCCTCTCACATATAACCAAGCACCCTGCCTTCAGGATTGATAAGGCCTGCCATAGGGGTGACTGATAGGTTTCTATGTGTAGTGCTTAGGTGAGATATAGTGAACCTATATCTCTGTAAGGGGTGCATGCACCACCTCAATCAGGCTGCAGTAGCAGTCCTGTGGTGTCATTTTGGATGGCCTTCCAGGGGTGGCACAATACATGCTTCAGCCCCTGGTAGGCCTCTTGGGTACCTATGCCCTGGGTACATAGTATACCATATACTAGGGACTTTTAAGGGCACTCCAGAATCGAATCTGTGATGTACCTAAAGTACATGGAATCAATTTAGAGAGGAAGCAGCTAGGCTGGGGTCCTAGATAGCAGGGCCCCAGCCAGACTAAAGTCGAAAAACAGTGTAGCATCAGCAAAAAAGTGGGGGTAACCATAAGAGGCAGATCCTACTCTCCTACAGCTGTGTCTAAAGTTTCCTATGGAAAATTACATGGGGAAAACACGTTTTGGGACCCCCCTTTTTTCTTGGCCCCTGTTTAATGAATCACACCCGAAACTTTAAAGACAGGAGCTGACCAGAGCGCCCCATTAGTTTTGAAAATTTTGCAAAGATTCGTCAAACGGCGCCAAAGTTATTGGGAAAACAAAAAACGCTTTTCCTATGGAAACAAGGTCCTAACTATAACTACCTATTGGCGACTGCCAGTAGGTAATAAATTATCTACTGGCAGTCGCCAGTAGATAGTTATAGTTAGGACCTATTTTCCATAGGAAATCCGCAGCATTCTATTTGAAATAACTTTGGCGCCGGTTGACGAATCTTTGCGAAATTTTCCAACTTGTTGGGGCGCTCCGGTCTGCTCCTATCCTGAAAGTCTCGGGGTGATTCGGCAAGCGGGGGCCGAGAAAAAAGGGGGGTCCCAAAACACATTTTCCCCATGCAATTTTCCATAGGAACCTTTAGTCGAAGTTGCAGCCCGAACTGCTGAACGGAATTACACCAAATTTGCCAAAAAGGTAGCCCTTGGTTCAGAGTCATGCCTTTTGCTTAAATGGTGTAAATCTGTTCAGTAGTTCCTGAGAAAATCAAACATAAAATCACATATATATCTGGGCGGAGCATACCACACATGTCATTGTGAGATCTGATTGGCTGTCAGCACTTCATCCTGGAATTGCTGGCAGCCATCTTGAGACCAATATACATGATAGTACCCCATTGAAATGCATTGTAGTGAATCAAAGATTTTGAGGGTTACCAAAAGGAGAACTATTAAGGGTGATAACAGACTTTAGTTACATTAGAATTCATTTGTTGATGGTACCATACTAATTTCAGGAATTGTGGTGTGTTCTAAGGTGATTTTACCCTGTGAAAAACCTTCTGCTGGGATATCATGAATCATGTTTGAGAGAAAACTATTTTCACATGCTTGTCCCATAGAGTTTTGGAAGGTGCTCCAGAAGCTAAAATGAGAGCATATTTTCTGTAAATTCACATTATCTTTCTCAGTCATGTGAGAATGAAGTTTGACATTCTCAGTAAAACATGTACATCCAACAAGGGCAGAGACTGTCAGTTGATTCCTTTGTGTTCTACTGCAGCTTCCCAGAGTGTTCTAAAGAACAACTAGAGTGCTAACAGCCTTACTTATGACAAAAGTATGGCACACCTGAAGCCATCTTGATTGGAATAAACTGGTAAAACTTAAAACATTTAATTTAAAAAGGAACAAAATGATGGGGTTCATTTTGTCATAGAAATTATGGGTAGTGCTGTAGAAAGAAAAATTAGGACATGTTTCAAGTGTGATCTCAAATATCTTCCTGTTATATTTCAACAGGAGCAGCCTGCCAGTTTATGCCTTTGTGTTCTACTGCAGCTTCCCAGAGTGTTCTAAAGAACAACTAGAGCGCTAACAGCCTTACTTATGACAAAAGTATGGCACACCTGAAGCCATCTTGATTGGAATAAACTGGTAAAACTTAAAACATTTAATTTAAAAAGGAACAAAATGAGGGGGTTCTTTTTGAAATAGAAATTATGGTTAGTGCTGCAGAAAGAAAAATTAGGGCATGTTTTAAGTGAGATCTCAAATCCTCTTCTATTTCATTAGAAAATTCAGACATGCAGACTGAAACAATCACTTTCAATACCAGCAGCAGACTTCCAGTTAACTCCCTGGTGAGCAGTAGCTTTACTACAGTGATCTAATGAGCAACTAGAGTACTAATATTCTGAATTTATGGCAAATGTGAGACACATCTGAATGCCTTCCTGATGGAATCAAAGTAAAAAACTGAAAGCATTTCCTACTGAGGAGACTGCAGTAAATGAGGAAATTAGGAAACTTCATAACAAAGAAGTCTTCCAAGATGGCCACCAGAGAAAAAAGAGCCCAAATGTAGCACAAATATTACCCAGATGTAGCCCACATATAGCCCAATGACAAAAGTGTGCAAAACACTTTTTAGTTTTATTTTTTTTGCAGTTTTATGTAGTGCAGACTGGTCAGGTATTGGAGCGTTGCATCTTAAAACATGACCCCCTACTCTACAAAAACACCACTGCACTACCCTAAACCCTAAAACACTACCCCAGCACGATCCTCTACACTACACAAGCACCATTGCACTATCCTAAACCCTAAAACACTACCCCCAGCATGACCCCCTACACTACACAAACAACACTGCACTACCCTAAACCTTAAAACACTACCCCCAGTACGACCCCCTACACTACCCAAACACCACTGCACTACCCTAAAACATGACCCCCTACACTACACAAACACCACTGAACTACCCTAAACCCTAAAACACTACCCCCAGCACGACCCCCTACACTACACAAGCACCACTGCACTACCCTAAACCCTAAAACACTACCCCCAGCATGACCCCCTACACTACACAAACACCACTGCACAACCCTAAACCCTAAAACACTACCCCCAGCATGACCCCCTACACTACCCAAACACCACTGCACTAACCTAAATCCTAAAACACTACCCCCAGCACGACCCCCTACACTACCCAAACACTACTGCACTACCCTAAAACATGACCCTCTAGACTAGAAAAACACCACTGCACTACCCTAAACCCTAAAACACTACCCCCAGCACGACCCCCTACACTGCCCAAACACCACTGCACTGCCCTAAACCCTGAAACACCAGCCCCTGCACGACCCCCTATACTGCCCGAACACCACAGCACTTCCCTAAACCTTGAAACACCAGCCCCAGCACGACCCCCTACACTGCCCGAACACCACTGCACTGCCCTAAACCCTGAAACACCAGCACCATCACAACCCCCTACACTGCCCGAACACCACTGCACTGCCCTAAACCCTGAAACACCACCCCCTGCATGACTCCCTACACTGCCTGAACACTACTGCACTGCCCTAAACCCTGCAACACCATCCCCAGCACGACCCCCTATACTGCCCGAACACCACTGCACTGCCCTAAACCCTGAAACACCACCCCCAGCAAGACCCCCTACACTGCCCGAACACCACTGCACTGCCCTAAACCCTGAAACACCACCCCCAGCAAGACCCCCTACACTGCCTGAACACCACTGCACTGCCCTAAACCCTGAAACACCAGCCCCAGCATGACCCCCTACACTGCCTGAACACCACTGCACTGCCCTAAACCCTGAAACACCACCCCCTGCACGACCCCCTACACTGCCCGAAGACCACTGCACTGCCCTAAACCCTGAAACACCACCCCCAGCACAACCCCCTACACTGGTCGAACACCACTGCACTGCCCTAAACCCTGAAACACCACCCCCTGCACGACCCCCTACACTGCCCGAACACTACTGCATTGCCCTAAACCCTGAAACACCACCCCAAGCAGGACCCCCTACACTGCACGAACACCACTGCACTGCCCTAAACCCTGAAACACTACCCCCAGCAAGACCCCCTACAATGCCCGAACACCACTGCACTGCCCTAAACCCTGAAACATCACCCCCAGCAAGACCCCCTACGCTGCCCAAACACCACTGCCCTAAACCCTGAAACACCACCCCAGCACAACCCCCTACACTGCCCGAACACCACTGCTCTGCCCAAATACCTGAAACACCAGCCCCGGCACGACCCCTACACTGCCCGAACACCACTGCACTGCCCTAAACCCTGAAACACGAGCCCCAGCAAGACCTCCTACACTGTCCGAACACCACTGCACTGCCCTAAACCCTGAAACACCACCCCCAGCAAGACCCCCTACACTGCCTGAACACCACTGTACTGCCCTAAACCCTGAAACACCAGCCCCAGCACGACCCCCTACACTGCCCGAACACCACTGCACTACCCTAGACCCTGAAACACCACCCCCAGCACGACCCCCTACACTGCCCGAGCACCACTGCACTGCCCTAAACCCTGAAACACCAGCCCCAGCACAACCCCCTACATTGCCCGAACACCACTGCACTGCCCTAAACCCTGAAACACCAGCCCCAACACGACCGCCTACACTGCCCAAACACCACTGCACTGCCCTAAACCCTGAAACACCAGCCCCAGCACGACCCCCTACACTGCCCGAACACCACTGCACTGCCCGAAAATCGGAAACACCAGCCCCAGCACGACCCCCTACACTGCCCGAACACCACTGCACTGCCCTAAACCCTGAAACACCAGCACGACCCCCTACACTGCCCGAACACCACTGCACAGCCCTAAACCCTGAAACACCACCCCCTGCATGACTCCCTACACTGCCTGAACACTACTGCACTGCCCTAAACCCTGCAACACCATCCCCAGCACGACCCCCTATACTGCACGAACACCACTGCACTGCCCTAAACCCTGAAACACCACCCCCAGCACGACCCCCTACACTGGTCGAACACCACTATAATGCCCTAAACCCTGAAACACCACCCCCAGCACAACCCCCTACACTGCCCGAACACCACTGCTCTGCCCAAAACCCTGAAACACCAGCCCCGGCACGACCCCCTACACTGCCCGAACACCACTGCACTGCCCTAAACCCTGAAACACGAGCCCCAGCAAGACCTCCTACACTGTCCGAACACCACTGCACTGCCCTAAACCCTGAAACACCACCCCCAGCAAGACCCCCTACACTGCCTGAACACCACTGTACTGCCCTAAACCCTGAAACACCACCCCCAGCACGACCCCCTACACTGCCCGAACACCACTGCTCTGCCCTAAACCTTGAAACACCAGCCCCAGCACGACCCCCTACACTGCCCAAACACCACTGCACTATCTAAACCCTGAAACACCACCCCCAGCACGACCCCCTACACTGCCCGAGCACCACTGCACTGCCCTAAACCCTGAAACACCACCCCAGCAAGACCACCTACACTGGCCGAACACCACTGCACTGCCCTAAACCCTGAAACACCACCCCCTGCACGACCACCTACACTGCCCAAACACCACTGCACTGCCCTAAATCCTGAAACACCACCCCCTGCACGACCCCCTACACTGCCTGAACACCACTGCACTGCCCTAAACCCTGAAACACCACCCCCAGCACGACACCCTACACTGCCCGAACACCACTGCACTACCCTAAACCCTGAAACACCACCCCCTGCACGACCCCCTACACTGCCCGAACACCACTGCACTGCCCTAAACCCTGAAACACTACCCCCTGCATGACCCCTACACTGACGGAACACCACTGCACTGCCCTAAACCCTGAAACACCACCCCCAGCATGACCCCCTACACTGCCTGAACACCACTGCACTGCCCTAAACCCTGAAACATCAGCCCCAGAAAGACCCTCTACACTGCCTGAACACCACTGCCCTAAACCCTGAAACACCACCCCCAGCAAGACCCCCTACACTGCCCGAACACCACTGCACTGCCCTAAACCCTGAAACACCACCTCCAGCACAACCCCTACACTGCCTGAACACCATTGCTCTGCCCTAAATCCTGAAACACTAGCCCCAGCATGACCCCCTACACTGCCCGAACACCACTGCACTGCCCTAAACCCTGAAACACCACCCCCAGCACGACCCCCTACACTGCCCGAACACCACTGCACTGCCCTAAACCCTGAAACACCAGCCCCAGCAAGACCCCCTACACTGCCCGAACACCACTGCACTGCCCTAAACCCTAAAACACGACCTCCTACACTACACAAACACCACTGCACTAAACCCTAAAACACTACCCCCAGCACGACCCCCTACACTACCCCAACACCACTGCACTACCCTAAACCCTAAAATACTCCCCCCAGCACAACCCCCTACACTACCCGAACACCACTGCACTGCCCTAAACCCTAAAACACTCCCCCCAGCACGACCCCCTACACTACCCGAACACCACTGCACTTCCCTAAACCCTAAAACACTCCCCCAGCACGACCCCCTACACTACCCAAACACCACTGCACTGCCCTAAACCCTAAAACACTACCCCTCCGCATGACCCCTACACTACCCAAACACCAATGCACTACCCTAAACCCTAAAACACTAGCACGACCCCCTACACTACCCAAAGACCACTGCACTACCCTAAAACACTACCCCGCACGACTCCCTACACTACCCAAAGACCACTGCACTACCCTAAACCCTAAAACACGACCTCCTACACTACACAAACACCACTGCACTACCCTAAACCCTAAAACACTACCCCCAGCACAACCCCCTACACTACACAAACACAACTGCACTACCCTAAACCCTAAAACACTACCCCCTACACTACACAAACCACTGCACTACCCTAAACCCTAAAAAACTACCCCCAGCACGATCCCCTACACTACCCAAACACCAATGCACTACCCTAAACCCTAAAACACTACCCCCGCCACTACCCAAAGACCACTGCACTACCCTAAAACACTACCCCCGCACGACTCCCTACACTACCCAAAGACCACTGCACTACCCTAAACCCTAAAACACGACCTCCTACACTACACAAACACCACTGCACTACCCTAAACCCTAAAACACTACCCCCAGCACGACCCCCTACACTACACAAACACAACTGCACTACCCTAAACCCTAAAACACTACCCCCCTACACTACACAAACCACTGCACTACCCTAAACCCTAAAAACTACCCCCAGCACGATCCCCTACACTACCCAAACACCACTGCACTACCCTAAACCCTAAAACACTACCCCCAGCAGTACCCCTACACTACCCAAACACCACTGCACTACCCTAAACCACTACCCCCAGCAGTACCCCTACACTACCCAAACACCATTGCACTACCCTAAACCCTAAAACACTACCCCCAGCAGTACCCCCTACACTACCCAAACACCACTGCACTACCCTAAACCACTACCCCCAGCACGACTCCCTACACTACCCAAACACCACTGCACTACCCTAACCCTAAAACACTCCCCCCAGCACGACTCACTACAGTACCCAAACACCACTGCACTACCCTAAACCCTAAAACACTACCCCCAGCACGACCCTCTTCACTACCTAAACACAACTGCACAATTTGTTACAGTCGTTGCAACGCAGGCCTGTGGTGCTTACTGGAAGTACCTGGTGGGCTAGTTGGGCCCCAGGGACCCTCAGGATTCAAGGGGACTTAATCCCGCAACTTAAAACGCGCCACAGGGCGCGTTTGCACACATGTCACCTCAGGCCCCCCTCCCTTCACCACTGTGCAAACGCGCCCTGTAGCGCGTTTTAAGAGGTAGTTTTAATCCCCCTGCCCTATTATGTACTAGGGACTTACAGAGGAGGTCATGCTAATCACAGGGGTACCCCAACGCATAGTGTTCCCAAGTGTATGTAGGTGTTTTCACTGTATTCTAAGTGTCTTTTAGCTTAGCACTGGCTCAGGTTAGTCAGAGTCAGTTACCACCAGTACCCGTCTGAAAAAGTTGTGGGCACAGGATGATTTTGCAACAAGGCCTCTTTCTGCTCCTCTGTTGGTTCTTTCTGCACATCTTTTGCTTCTTTCTGTGCGTTTTTTTTCTTCTTTCTTCACATGTCCTACCTCTGTAGGCATAGTTAGAAACTAGCATTTAAAAAACCTTTGAAATTCACTTAAAAAAATCATAGGTTTCAGGCACGTTATAGTTAGAAATTAGCATTTAAAAAACCTTTGAAATTCACTGAAAAAACCATAGGTTTTAGGGACAGTTATAGTTAGTTGGACATTTCACTCGTACAAAACCATAGAAATTCCCCTGTTATAGTTAGTTCAGCTAACTATAACTCGCGCCCTGCAATGCACTGCTGATGACGTCACATATTACATCACTCATGACATGGTCAGTGACATCACTGATGACATCACTGATGACATCTCAAATGACATCACTGATGACATCATCCATGTGATAATTTCATGCATCTTCTCACACCCTAATATAACTTTTGATACACCCACTCTAAATTACAGACTGCCATTCTCAAAACCATACACACTCCAATACCAATAACTACATACCCACTCACTGATTCTTAGGTCTACACACACACACATCTACTCACTCACCCGTACAGTCACTCATACTTACAGTCACTCAGTACAGGACTATCATATGCACTCATACACCTATATAAACACTCACACACCGCCACTCATCCATAGAGGTACTCACACGCCTAGTCAGTCATGCAAAAATTAATCACACACCCATTTACTCACCTATACAGTTATACACACACCAGCTCACTTACTCATACAAATACTAGCACATTCTTACGCTCTTACACAATAACTGATACAAGCACACACGCATCCATACAGCCACTCTCACAATCACACACTCTCACTTATAGCCATTTAAATACTCTAACACACATATATACTGCCTTTTACATATGTAGTTACTCGCACATGTACAACTGAGATATACATTCACTCACTAACACACCCATACACACACTCACCCACCCAAGCAGTCCATCACAGATGCACTCTTGAAATCATGCACCCAGTGAATCACCCACTCACACATCTATGTACAGAGTCACACACACCCCACCCACACAAACACTCAGGCAGCCATACAGATACTCAGAGAACCAATCAATAACCCATATAGACACTCATGTAGCTATTCGCAAATCCATGCATCCACTTACACACCAACAAACAGACGGATACAGACATTCACACAGTTTAGTCACTAACCCATGCATTCAGTAAGATACGTTTAATCACTCACTTGTAGAGTCAGTCACGCACGTACTAAATCATCCATTCAGACACTTATACACCCACTCATTCTTCAATACGCCTTTCCCTATATATATTAAACATATTTAAACTTTACAGAAACACACAGTCACTGGATGATGTCATCAGTGATGTCATCAGTGATGTCACTGACCATGTCATGAGTGATGTAATATGTGACTGACGTCATCAGCAGTGCATTGCGGGGTGCGAGTTATAGTTAGCTGAACTAACTATAACGGGGAATTTCTATGGTTTTGTACAAGTGAAATGTCCAAGTAACTATAACTGTCCCTAAAACCTATGGTTTTTTCAGTGAATATATATATATACTTACCTGTCATATTTTTACCACACATATACCTATATCTACGGAAATGTAAGTATTTTACAGGCAAGTATAAACCAATTGTACATATATGAAAATACAGAACAAAGAAGGGTTTATACTTACCTGCTAAATACTTATATTTTTGTGATAAAGGCATCCGTGGTAAAAACTTTTGTTGTAAAGGCAGACGTTGTTAAGACTTTATTGTTGTAAAGCCTTCGTTGTAAAGGCTTTCGTTGTTTAGCCTATCGTTGCTCCAACATACCACCACTTTTATGTCTTCACGGTTTGCCATTTGTGTGTATATTTTTATATATGGCTTTGCGTGACTATCTTCTTACTTAACTCTCTCTGAACAACGTCACCTCTTTAAATGGATAATTAAAGTAGTCAACACCCTGCCAGCTCTTTAAATGGATATTTTAAGTAGTCAACACCCGAAAGCCACCACTTAACATTAGAAACATGCCTGGAGCTCAGTACACGAGAGCCAGATGTACTAGTTTGTCACGCAGTGCAATGCAGTGCAGTGGCTGCAAATGCTGTGCTGCACTGCATGAGTGGGCGAGAGCAGGAGAGCATCATATTTACATAAATATGTCACTTTCCTCCCCGCTCACTAATGCTGGCGCAGACATGTGCGGCCGTGCACCACGGACACACCTTTGCACCATAGTGCAAGGGTGTCTGCGTGAGACAAGATGAGGTTTTGTACCGGAAGTGATACACTTCCTGTACAAAATACTATGCTTAGACTCATTTAACCCTTTCCCCGCCTTGTATTTGTGCTGTCGAGTGCAGCACACATGCAGAGTCGGAAAAGAAAAGAGAAATGAAAGCCTTATTCCTTCATAGCGCCTATCTGAATTGGGCGCTATTTTCTGACGCTAAACCTTGTCTACTTTTTTAAGTAAATAGGGCTTAACGCCAGCACCCTTGGGTAGTTGCATGGGAACGCACGCACCACCCATGGTACGGCCCCTTCGTGCTAAGTAATGAAAAGCAGCGCTGTGCGCCGCTTTGTGTTACTTTCAAGTGATTTTCCAGCGTAAAACAGGTTTTACGCTGGAAAGTAAATGGGTGGAAAAAAATTACGTCGCTTTTGCGTCACTTTTGTGACGTAAACATGACGTAAAATCCTAGTAAATAGACCCCTAGAGTGCTGTGCAGGAACATTTTACTAACTTTTAAAGCGCCGGCGCTGGAGAGGTTGTCTGTGATCATTTGATGTGCATCACAAGTCCACCCTGTGCATAACCAGTAAAGTGCTCTGACTCCGCATGAGGTGGGCGGGGCTCCATCACTTATCGAAGAATGCGCCACAATATATGCATCCTCATGTGGCACTGAGGAGTGACGTCCCGGCCGGAGCTGCCAACTTTAGAGCTGAAGAACCAGATTCGAGCCTGGGCGGGGCCTGCACATCCGGGGATTCCTGGACCTGCACCTAACGTGGAGAGGTGTGGTGCAGCGGCCAGGGCAGCTGACTTCGGAGCACAGGGTTCACGGTTCGATCCCTGGCTCCGGCGGCAGCTCAGCTCAGCACCATGTGACTCTGGGCAATAGCTCACTTAATTTCCACTACGGCCCCCAGCGCCTTGAGACCCGTAAGGGTGAGTAGCTGCGCTATATAAAAATGGACTTACCTAATCTGCCCGCGCGGCGCCCACGAATGAGTGGAATGTGTCCGGTAAAGCGCTGCGATGCCTTCGGTTCCACCCGGAGCTATAGACAGGCCCGGATCGGATGCAAGCGCCTCGGACCACGAGCAGCCACTGGAGGCCTGAGGCCCATGTCCAGAGCAGGAGGAGGCTTCTGAGGCCGGTGGGGCCGGGGCAGTGCCAGTCTGAGGCTGGTCATGCCGGGGCAGTGCCAATCTGAGGCCGGTGGGGCCAGGGCAGTGCCAGTCTGAGGCCGGGGCAGTGCCAGTCTGAGGCCAGTGGGGCCGGGGGCAGTGCCAGGCACTTGAATGACTGAATTTTGCACAATACCGGGGCCTTCGAGTGCCCTCTGCCTGGAGGGCATCTCTGGACACAGAGGCCTGTGATTATATGGCAGCCCGAGGCACATGGCATGATGGCATTTACAGCCCCCCCAGAGCCCCCCCCAGCTCAGCAGGCAGCCCTCTCCCCAAAGGATGTTCCTGCTGTGACATGACACGCACAGCAAGGAAAGACTTGTGCTTGGTTTTGAGAGTTCGCGTTTATCTCTGTCTTACATTTCTGACTTGACCCGGGCGCTGGCTGAAGAGATCCGACCTCTGGTGGTCTGCAGAAGTGGGGATGTGGGGATGGTGCGCAGAGGTGGTGGGGGGGTGGTGCGCAGAGGTGGTGGGGGGTGGTGGTGCGCAGAGGTGGTGGGGGGGTGGTGGTGCGCAGAGATGGTGGGGGGGTGTGCAGAGGTGGTGGTGGGGTGGTGGTGTGCAGAGGTGGTGGTAGGGGGATGGTGCGCAGAGGTGGTGGGGGGTGGTGCGCAGAGGTGGTGGGGGGTGGTGGTGCGCAGAGGTTGTGGGGGGTGGTGGTGCGCAGAGATGGTGGGGGGTGCGCAGAGGTGGTGGTGGGGTGGTGGTGCACAGAGGTGGTGGTGGGGGGATGGTGCACAGAGGTGATGGTGTGCAGAGGTGGTGGGGGGTGGTGCACAGAGGTGGTGTGGTGGGGGGTGGTGCGCAGAGGTGGTGTGGTGGGGGGGTGGTGCACAGAGGTGGTGTTGGGGTGGTGCCCAGAGGTGGTGGGGGGTGGTGGTGCGCAGAGGTGGTGTGGTGGGTGATGGTGAGCAGAGGTGGTGGTGGGGGGAGGTGGTGCGCAGAGGTGGTGGGGGGTGTGCAGAGGTGGTGGTGCGAAGAGGTGGTGGTGGTGCGCAGAGGTGGTGGTGGTGGTGCGCAGAGGTGGTGGTGGTCTGCAGAGGTGGTGGTGGGGTGGTGGTGGTGCGCAGAGGTGTTGGTGGTGGTGTGCAGAGGTGGTGGTGGGGTGGTGGTGGTGCGCAGAGGTGGTGGTGGTGTGCAGAGGTGGTGGTGTGCAGAGGTGGTGGTGCGCAGAGGTGGTGGTGGTGGTGAGGTGGTGGTGGGGGGTGGTGCACAGAGGTGTTGGGGGTGGTGCACAGAGGTGGTGGTGGTGTGCAGAGGTGGTGGTGGGGGGTGGTGCGCAGAGGTGGTGGGGGTGGTGGTGCGCAGAGGTGGTGTGGTAGGGGGTGGTACACAGAGGTGGTGGGGGGGTGGTGCCCAGAGGTGGTGGGGGTGGGGGTGCGCAGAGGTGGTGGGGGTGGTGGTGCGCAGAGGTGGTGTGGTGGGGGGTGGTGAGCAGAGGTTGTGGTGGGATGGTGGTGCACAGAGGTGGTGGGGGAGGTGGTGCACAGAGGTGGTGGGGGGTGAGCAGAGGTGGTGGTGGGGTGGTGGTGCGAAGAGGTGGTGGTGTGCAGAGGTGGTGGTGGAGTGGTGGTGGTGATGCACAGAGGTGGTGGTGCGCAGAGGTGGTGGTGGTGCACAGAGGTGGTGGTGCGCAGAGGTGGTGGTGGGGTGGTGGTGGTGCCCAGAGGTGGTGGTGGTCCGCAGAGGTGGGGGTGGTAGTGCGCAGAGGTGGTGGTGGTGGTGTACAGAGGTGGTGGTGGTGGTACACAGAGGTGGTGGTGGGGTGGTGGTGCGCAGAGGTGGTGGTGCGCAGAGGTGGTGGTGCGCAGAGGTGGTGGTGGTGGTGGTGCACAGAGGTGGTGGTGGTTGTGGTGCGCAGAGTTGGTGGTGGTGGTTGTGGTAGGGTGGTGTTCTCCAGCTCTACAATTCGGGTCACTGTCGTGTGGTTGTAGCTTCGGTGTCAGGGCGCACAGCCAAGTGTAGGGCCTTGCAAAGGAGGACACGCAGCACCTCCTATCTGCAGCATTGACGGGCACAGGGGTGTTGCTGCACCTCCTGGGTGCAGAGATAGAAAAGGCTGCAGCTTTGTGGGTTTCTTTTTTGCATGTCTTATTCTTCCGGTGAATGGTCCTGGCTGTGGGTTTGCCTGGAGACCCCAAGACATGGTGAGCTTGTCTACAGGTTGCATGACAGAGGCACGCATGGGTGAGCCACGAATGCATCTTTACCTCGCATGCCTTTACCACGCATGCCTTTACCACGCACACCTTTACCACGCATGCCTTTACCACGCATGCCTTTACCATGTAATGTCGTGGTAAAGACATGAATGGCAAAGGGGGACGCGTGGCTAAGGTCACGACCCCCTCCCCCCAGTAAGCTACAAACTCCCCCCACCTGCCTCCCTGCTCTTAGGTCCAAATACCCCGACCGCCTCCCAACGCCCACGCTGTCCCTAAACCTTGAACACTACCTTGACCCAACCCAACCCCCTTGCGCTACCCCTAGAACTACCCCAACCCTTTTCACTGCCATCGGGCCTAATAACATAAGCCCTAGTTTAAAAAAACTACCCCAACCCCCCCAGCCCTGAATATTACTCCTGACCCCCAGCCCTGAATATTACCCCTGACCCCAGCCCTGAATATTACCCCAACCCCCAGCTCTGCATATTACACCTGACCCCAGCCATGAATATTACCTCTGATCCCCAGCCCTGAATATTACCCCTGACCCTCAGCCCTGAACATTACCCCTGACTCCCAGCCTTGAACATTACCCCTGACCCCCAGCCCTGAATATTACCCCTGACCCCAGCCCTGAATATTACCCATGACCCCCAGCCCTGAATATTACCCCTGACCCCCAGCCCTGAATATTACGCCTCACCCCCAAGCCCTGAATATTATCCCTGAAGCCCCAGCACTGAATATTACCCCTGACCCCCTAGCCCTGAATATTACCCCCAACCCCCCCAGCAATGAATATTACCCCTGACCACCCAGCCCTGAACATTACCCCTGACCCAGCAGCCTTGATTATTACCCCTGACCCCCAGCCCTGAATATTACCCCCGATCCCCCTTAGCCCTGAATATTACCCCTGATCCCCCCAGCCCCGAAAACTACCCTGATCCCCACAGCCCTGAATATTACCCCTGATCCCCAGCCCTGAATATTACCCCTGACCCCCCCAGCCCTGAATATCACCCCTGACCCCCCCAGCCCTGGATATTACCCCTGACCCCAACCCTAAAAATTACCCCTGACCCCCAGTCCTGAATATTACCCCTGACCCTCGAGCCCTAAATATTACCCCAACCCCCAGCTCTGAATATTACACCTGACCCCAGCCCTGAATATTACCCCTGACCCCCCAGCCCAGAATATTACCCCAACCCCCAGCTCTCAATATTACCCCTGACCCCCAGCCCTGAACATTACCCCGACCTCCCAGCCCTGAACATTACCCCTGACCTCCCAGCCCTGAATAATACCTCTGACCCCCAGCCCTGTATATTACCCCTGACCCCCAGCCCTGAATATTACCCCCGATCCCCCTAGCCCTGAATATTACCCCTGACCCCCAGACCTGAATATTACCCCCGACCCCAGCCCTGAATATTACCCCCGACCCCCAGCCCTGAATATTACCCGTGACCCCATCCCTGAATATTACCCGTGACCCCCCCAGCCCTGAATATTACGCCTGACCCCCAGCCCTGAATATTACCCCTGACCCCCAGCCCTGAATATTACCCCTGACCCCAGCCCTGAATATTACCCATGACACCCAGCCCTGAATATTACCCCCGATCCCACCAGCCCTGAATATTATCCCTGACCCCCTCAGCCCTGAATATTACCCCCGATCCCCCCAGCCCTGAAAACTACCCGATCCCCCAGCCCTGAATATTACCCCTGACCCCCCAGCCCTGAATATTACCCCGATCCCCCAGCCCTGAATATTACCCCTGACCCCCAGCCCTGAATATTACCCCGACCCCCAGCCCTGAATATTACCCCCGACCCCCAGCCCTGAATATTACCCGTGACCCCATCCCTGAATATTACCCGTGACCCCCAGCCCTGAATATTACGCCTGACCCCCAGCCCTGAATATTACCCCTGACCCCCAGCCCTGAATATTACCCCTGACCCCAGCCCTGAATATTACCCATGACACCCAGCCCTGAATATTACCCCCGATCCCCCAGCCCTGAATATTATCCCCGACCCCCTCAGCCCTGAATATTACCCCCGATCCCCCCAGCCCTGAAAACTACCCCGATCCCCCAGCCCTGAATATTACCCCTGACCCCCAGCCCTGAATATTACTCCTGACCCCAGCCCTGAATATTACCCCTGACCCCCAGCCCTGAATTTTACCCCTGACCCCCAGCCCTGAATATTACTCGTGACCCCCCAGCGCTGAATATTACCACTGACCCTCAGCCCTGAATATTACCCCTGACGCCCCAGCCCCGAATATTACCCCAGACCCACCTTATCTTGCCACGGTGGCTCTAGAGACTGACCTGACTGCGCCTTATCTTGCCCTGGTGGCGATAGAGACTGACCTGGCTGCACCTTATCTTACCCCAGTGGCTCTAGAGATTCACCTGACTGCCCCTTATCTTGTCCCGGTGGCTCTAGTGATTCACCTGACTGCTCCTTATCTTGCCCCAGTGCCTCTAGTGATTCACCTGACTGCGCCTTATCTTGCCCCGGCTGCTCTAGAGATTCACCTGCCTGCGCCTTGTCTTGCCCCGGTGGCTCTAGATTCACCTGACTGCGCCTTATCTTCCCTCGGTGGCTCTAGAGACTGACCTGACTGTGCCTCATCTTGCCCGGTGGCTCTACAGATTCATCTGACTTTGCCTTATCTTGCCTCTGTGGCTCTAGAGATTCACCTGACTGCCCCTTATCTTGCACCGCTGGCTCTAGAGATTCACCTGATTGTGCCTTATCTTGCCCCGGTGGCTCTAGAGATTCACCTGACTGTGCCTTATCTTGCCCCGGTGGCTCTAGAGATTCACCTGACTGCACCTTATCTTACCTCTGTGGCTCTAGAGACTGACCTGCCTGCACCTTATCTTGCCCCGGTGGCTCTAGAGATTTACCTGACTGCGCCTTTTCTTGCCTCGGTGGCTCTAGAGATTCACCTGACTGCGCCTTATCTTGCCCCGGTGGTTCTAGAGATTCACCTTACTGCACCTTATCTTGCCCCGGTGGCTCTAGAGACTGACCTGACTGCGCCTTAGCTCGCCCCGGTGGCTCTGGAGATTCACATGACTGCGCCTTATCTTGCCCCAGTGGCTCTAGAGACTGACCTGCCTCACCTTATCTTGCCCCGGTGGCTCTATATATTCACCTAACTGCACCTTATCTTGCCCCGGTGGCTCTAGAGATTCACCTGACTGCGCCTTATCTTGCCCCAGTGGTTCTAGTGATTCACCTGACTGCGCCTTATCTTGCCCCGGTGGCTCTAGAGATTCACCTGACTGCGCCTTATCTTGCCCCGGTGGCTCTAGAGATTCACCTGACTGCGCCTTATCTTGCCCCGGTGGTTCTAGTGATTCACCTGACTGCGCCTTATCTTGCCCCAGTGGCTCTAGAGATTCACCTGACTGCGCCTTATCTTACCCCGGTGGTTCTAGTGATTCACCTGACTGCGCCTTATCTTGCCCCGGTGGTTCTAGAGACTGACCTGACTGCGCCTTATCTTGCCCCGGTGACTCTAGAGATTCACCTGAATGCACCTTATCTTGCCACGGTGGCTCTAGTGATTCACCTGACTGCGCTTTATCTTGCCCCGGTGGCTCTAGAGATTCACCTGACTGTGCCGCATCTTGCCCCGGTGGTTCTAGTGATTCACCTGATTGCACCGTATCTTTCCCCGGTGGCTCTAGTTATTCACCTGACTGTGCCTTATCTTGCCCCAGTGGCCCTAGTGATTCACCAGACTGCACCTTATCCTGCCCTAGGGGCTCTAGTGATTCACCTGACTGCACCGTATCTTGCCCCGGTGGCTCTAGAGACTGACCTGACTGTGCCTTATCTTGCCCCGGTGGCTCTAGTGATTCACCTGACTGCACCTTATCTTGCCCCGGTGGCTCTAGAGATTCACCTGACTGCACCTTATCTTTCCCCGGTGGCTCTAGAGATTAACCTGACTGCGCCTTACCTTGCCCCGGTGGCTCTAGAGATTCACCTGACTGCGCCTTACCTTGCCCCGGTGGCTCTAGAGATTCACCTGCCTGCGCCTTGTCTTGCCCCGGTGGCTCTAGATTCACCTGACTGCGCCTTATCTTCCCTCTGTGGCTCTAGAGACTGACCTGACTGTGCCTTATCTTGCCCTGGTGGCTCTAGAGATTCACCTGACTTTGGCTAATCTTGCCTCTGTGGCTCTAGAGATTCACCTGACTGCCCCTTATCTTGCCCCGCTGGCTCTAGAGATTCACCTGACTGTGCCTTTTCTTGCCCCGGTGGCTCTAGAGATTCACCTGACTGTGCCTTATCTTGCCACGGTGGCTCTAGAGATTCACCTGACTGCACCTTATCTTACCACTGTGGCTCTAGAGACTGACCTGACTGCACCTTATCTTGCCCCGGTGGCTCTAGCGATTCACCTGACTGCGCCTTTTCCTGCCCCGGTGGCTCTAGAGATTCACCTGACCGCACCTTATCTTGCCTCGGTGGTTCTAGTGAATCACCTGACTGCGCCTTGTCTTGCCTCGGTGGCTCTAGAGATTCACCTGACTGCGCCTTATCTTGCCCCGGTGGCTCTAGAGATTCACCTCACTGTGCCTTATCTCACCCCGGTGGCTCTAGAGATTCACCTCACTGTGCCTTATCTTGCCCCGGTGGCTCTAGAGACTGACCTGACTGCGCCTTATCTTGCCCCGATGGCTCTGGAGATTTACCTGATTGCACCTTATCTTGCCCCGGTGGCTCTAGAGATTCACTTGACTGCGCCTTATCTCGCCCCGGTGGCTCTAGAGACTGACCTGCCTGTGCCTTATGTTGCCCCGGTGGCTCTAGAGATTCACCTGACTGCACCTTATCTTTCCCCGGTGGCTCTAGTGATTCACCTAACTGCACCTTATCTTGCCCCGGTGGCTCTAGAGATTGACCTGATTGCGCCTGATCTTGCCCTGGTGGCTCTAGAGATTCACGTGACTATGCCTTATTTTGCCCCAGTGGCTCTAGAGATTCACCTGACTGCACCTTATCTTGCCCCAGTGGCTCTAGAGGTTCACCTGACTGCGCCTTATCTTGCCCCGGTGGCTCTAGAGATTCACCTGGCTATGCCTTATCTTGCCCCCGTGGCTCTAGAGATTCACCTGACTGTGCCTTATCTTGTTCCGGTGGCTCTAGTGATTCACCTGACTGCGCCTTATCTTGCCCCGGTGGCTCTAGTGATTCACCTGACTGCTCCTTATCTTGCCCTGGTGGCTCTAAAGATTCACCAGCCTGACCTCTTGATAGCATCTTGCAGAGTGTCAGCTCATGTTTCTTCTTCAGGATACACACACCTGATAGGGATCTGACTCGGGGAATTAGTGTATGTTGTCATCACTTGTTATCTCACCCTCTTTGTGAAAAAGACACTCTGTTTCCAGGTCTGTTTTGTATTTTACAATGCTACTAACGGAACACCAAATATACTTGTGGCAGCGACGGCCAGCATGGCTCACGGGTGGCGGGGCGGGCATGGGGGATCATGCGGGGGTCTCAATTGCAGGAGGGTGTGCATAGTAAAAAAAAATATATATTTAAATGTACTTGCCTTGCCGCCGGGTCCTGTGTCCCTGCTCCTGCTCTACTCGAGGAACAGGAAGCGCAGCCAGGCTCACTGACCAATCACAATGCTGCAATGCAGCGTTGTGATTAGTTTTGAGCGTCCTGGTTCGATGCTTAACCAGGGAATTGAGGTCTGGCCATGTTCTCCACGCAGGCTGTAATGCAGCTGCATGGAGAACAGAGAAAGTGCGCATGACTGGTTTGGGCGGCCTGAGTGTGCTGGCCAAACAGTCATGTGCACTTAGGGGTGGGCATACCACTCCTCCCCTGCCCTGCTCCGAGAGCAGAGTAGCCCCACCCGCAAAGCAGCACAAACATAAAATGATAATAACAGAAAGTTATTATCATTTTATGTTTCTACTTCTCGCACTGCTTGAAAGCAGTGGGGTGATGCTTCTCTGCCATAGCGGAGCAGCCGCCACTGCTCATGGCGCTTTCTTTTATTGGATCAATCTTTCTTCCATTGTTCTCTGAAACAACTGGGCAACATGTTTTGTGCGACATGTGAAGTCATAGTTGACTCTTTATCAGGGCCTAAAAGGTATTAAATGCACAAAAAAATGCTGAGGTGCGAATAAAGTTGATTCTTCACCCTGGTTACGGGTATCCCTCTTTCATAAGCAAAGTACTCTGTATTCCCAAGGTGACAGTGAATACTGAAAGAGTAAACGATGCGAACAAGCTTCCCCTTGTTTGTAGTATCCAGTTCTGCCAACAAGCCGGTTGTTGATAAATTAGCATTATTCATCATCAAGGGTGTAGCTCAATCAGTAAGACTGAAGGGGTGTGCTTCACGCTGGCACCTAATGTTGATATACATTATATGACAAGCAGGGCGCACAAGAGGGACTTAAGGGGCAGCAGAAAGGGAGAGGAGTGCGGATTGTTACGGGTACTAAGTAAGAGAAAGCACATTATTTTGTAAAATAACAAACATTTTTTAAGTCTTTCCAAACAGATAGAGTGAAAGTGTGTGCTTTTGTCTGTGTAAACTTTCCTGCAGAAATCCGACAGACACCTCACCATACCAGACTGAAAGCACCTGCACCCAACTATTTATTACAAAATACTTCTACTAGGGGGGTGTAACACACTAAATACCCCCAAACATGTTCACTCTCCCAGTAATCCCTGTTGGAAATACAGAATACTTTGCACATGAAAAAGAGAGAGACCGGTAACCAGGGTGAAGAATCTCGATTATTTTGCAAATAAGAATGTTTTTTGGCCTCGATTAAGTGACAACTATAACTGAACTGGTCGCGAAAAACACGTGTTGGCCAGTTGTTTCAGAGAAGAATAAAAGACAGATTTATTCAATGAAAGAATGTGTCATGAGTATATTTGGTGTTCTTAGTTGCATTGTAAAATACGAAACAGATCTTGAAATAGTGGGTCTCTTTTTCTAGATATTTAAATAGCGCTAGGGGAGTTTAAGCGCTATATCAGTTTTTAGGGGTTTGATAGTCTCTTCACATTGAGCTCCTATCTCCCTCTTTCAAAGCAGTGTTGGTCACAGGTGTTACCTGATATGAGCCCCTCGAACGTTCTTGCGCAACTGCTTCTGCATCAGGATTCAGTCTCCAGCACTGAGGTTGTGGCACATTCCTTGCCCTGCAGATCGGGTTACAAATCGACCTGTCGAAAGATAGAATTCACCACATAAGACATGCCTCTGTGTTATTCAGGAACAATGTCTTCTGTGATGTTCATGACTGCAGAGGCATCAACACCTCATAGGGTGAGAATACTTCTGAGACTCATCAAAACAAGTGGGAGTGCATCTGGCCATATGAAGGAAGTAGAAGTGCATGCTTTGGTGAGTCTGGATTTCAATGTACTATTGACCCGTTCCACTACTCCTGATTCTTCTGGTCTTTAACTGCAATGAAACTTTTGATCTATGCCAAGTGCTAGGCAGAGTAACTCCATGACATTATTTTTTAAATGGGCACCACGATCTAATCCGAAAGAATCAGGCTTGCTAAAACTGGGAACCAATTCCCTCAACAACAACTTGGCTACAGTGAGGCTGTCACTCTTTCTAATGGAGGATGCCGCAACCCAGCGGGAGAAAAGGCAGACATCAACAAGGATGTACCTCAAGTCCTGGCAAAAAGGCACAACAAAATCAATCAAAATGTGGGTAAAAGGGTCTCTGTCTTTCCTATGTAATTTATGGTCACAACTGTTTTCTTGCCAGCATTTAACAACTGGCATGTAAAGCATCATTCACAAAAACCCTCTGCCTTGGACCTGAACCTGGTGTTGAACCAAAACCTCTGGAAGGTACAGATCATTTTATCCCTGCCGACATGGGTAGGGCCATGAAAGTGTTGCACCATTGTGGGCAATAGAGAATCTGGCAACACTGTTCTTCCATCACTTGAAACCTAGGTGTTGCTCTCATCCCTGATGCATCCGTCTCTGACCATCCTTTACTTTTCACTGTCAGATGCCTCATGTTGAATGTCTTTGAGTTCATTTAGGGTATTCACCATAGCCAGTAAGATCTGTCACATAGTCATAGTTAGTTTAGGTGTACATTGTTTATTTGAACTGAACGAGCTGGACTCAAGAGAACTGTACCTGGCCGGCATATCAATCGCCTGATGTGACCGTGTCTTCACCACTCCTGGGTGCAGCTCATTTCCCAACAGCAACTTCTTTGGGTAACTGCAGTACATCTAGAAGATTGAGAATGTGAATCCCATACCTGACAGGGGAACCCGAGGATGTCACAGAACCCCTATTTGACCCCAACTATCCAAAATCATAGAGCACACCAAATCCGTACTGCCTGTCAGTGTAAACGGTAATGCTTAATTTATTGGCCACAGAGCATGCTCTTGTAAGTGAAATTAAATTGGTACCTGTGCAAAAGTTACATTGCTCAAGTAGGATGCTTCCACGAAACCAAACCTGGTACAGATTGCAAATGTGGCTCACAAAGTTCCCGAGCGGTCTCTTAAACATAAGCCGTCAACAAATAAGGTAATTTCTGCCAATTCAACTGACGCATCCAATATGTCAGGTCTTGGTTTGGTAGATAATTCTGTGACATCCACACAATCCTGGTCAAAATCACCCTCCTCATCATTGGGATCCAAAATGAGAAAAAGTGTTGCAGAGGTTCAAGATACTACATCTGAGGATGGAAATGTTTTCGGCTGACATGATTATTTGCTCATATGGAGTCAAATGGCTCTTTGTCGTGCTGAGTTTGTGCGAATCAGCAAAATTTCAACTGAGTGAGGAACCATTGTAATAGGGGTAGAACCCATTCCGATCCCCTCCCTCTGCTGGATTCAACGCTCACAGCAGCAGCAGCTTTGAGACAACCAGGAAGTGCTTTGGCCACAGGATGCAGTGTGGCTGAAAAGTAAGCCAATGGCCATTTCGCTTCTCCGTGGGTCTGTATCAACACAGGCAGTGCACACCCGTCACATTTGTGACAGAACAGGATGTCCTTCTTAGAGTCTGGCCTTCTGGTGCACTATACAGATTGTTTCTAAGCTCTAGGAAAGCACTTGTGCATTCATCATTCCAGGGTACCGGATCGCTCACATCAATGTGTGTAAGCCTCTATAGAGGCTTTACCACTAGAAAAAGTTTGAATCTACTGGCGACAGTAGCCCACCATTGGCAGAAACATCTTGACTTCTCTTTGCATTGTGGGCAGTTACAATTTCAGGCCTGCAGAGATGTGTTCTTTGGACAACTTTCTCACTCCCTTGTCAGCATGCTGTTTCACATATATGACCCCTTTCTGACAGAACAAGAGTTTAGTTGGAGATACCTTGTGTCCATTCTCAGTGAGCACCTGTGGGCGGAGCTTATGCGAAGCTTCCCTACTTTAACTGCTCCGGAGGTCGGGGACACAATTTAACAATAAAATTGCATTCCTGATGACTTTCGAGCAGCAAATAGCGCAAAATATCACATCGGAACCACTACACGACGCGAAGCTGATGTTAAATGCGTAGAATATTGTGCCATAGCTAAGTAAATCGGCTTTCAAGGAGAAGCATAGCAGACTCTGAAGCCGAGACAAAATGGCGGAGACGAACGCAGCGTTATCGGAGAAGGCGATACTGGAATACAACCACCGCACCAGTCATCTCTAAGAGCTACTGCGGACCCGCTAAACGATCCATACCTCCACTTCCTGGTGGTCTACAAATGTGCAGCTATTCCCTGTTCCCACTGAAGGGAAATCTGGGACCCCAGAATATAGCGGTCGACGGCCGTGGTGAATGGCGGTGGAACACAGAGGCTGAGGCACTGCTGACCTGCGCCTTAGGAAAACGGCCCCATAACGCCCAGAAATCGGGAAGCGGTTTCCTGAAACCGCACTTGGGTAGACGAGGTACTCCAGGCTGCCTCGAGCAAAGAGAAGACCCTTACAAATTCAGGCAAGGGCCTCGCTAATATAAATTGATAGACCACAGCACTCCCGATAATAAAATAACACGGCGCCGCTTTCTGAACGATGCGCCCGTGATTGTAGACTTTGCGGGGATTGTCTCAGATCGAGCCTGACTCCAAGATGGTAAAACACACAAGATGATGGACGGAATGTTGCACAATGGCAAACATTCACCCCCAGTCACAGATCTGGGTTTAATCCATCGTTATTTTGCTTCACCACGCCACCCCAGTTCAGACATGGCCATATGCAAATCAGTCTTGACCCTGTGCCTCATGGGAACAGTCCAGACCGAACTGCCAAGCCATGTCTTCCCTGGACCGGAATCAAGCATCCTAGGACCGGTTTCGGGCATTCAGCCCTCATCAGCCAGGATAGCCTGACTCCAGTGGCGCAGTGAGCAAGGGACCCACGTCTGGGCATACCCATCCCACTTGGGGCGAATTGCAAAACACACAAGATGATGGACGGAATGTTGCACAATGGCAAACATTCACCCCCAGTCACAGATCTGGGTTTAATCCATCGTTATTTTGCTTCACCACGCCACCCCAGTTCAGACATGGCCATATGCAAATCAGTCTTGACCCTGTGCCTCACGGGAACAGTCCAGACCGAACTGCCAAGCCATGTCTTCCCTGGACCGGAATCAAGCATCCTAGGACCGGTTTCGGGCATTCAGCCCTCATCAGCCAGGATAGCCTGACTCCAGTGGCGCAGTGAGCACGGGACCCACGTCTGGGCATACCCTTCCTGTTAGACCTGTCAGCCCTAGGGTGGTCTTGCCCTGTTTTTTTTCCCTTTTGCGCCTCAGTTTTGCCGCCTTTAGGAGGGTCACCTGACCTAGGGGTATAAGAGGCTTGGAGGGAAAACCTTTTAGTCAGTTAGGTTGAGGCACCGCTGAACCTGGGAGAACCTGCGCCGGAGTATAGGCTTTCGGGCCTAGGGGGAGACCTACACTACTGCTGCTGACAGGGCTGAGGCCCTGCTGAAGTAAGATAGCTGAGGAACGCCCACCACCCACTGACCTTGCCCAGTGTGAGGGGACCCAGGGAACCACCTTCAGCGTGCTGGGAGGAACATCAAACAACCCCAGAACCACCAACTCACAAAACCCCCCCTCATAAGAAGAAGAACTTTCTGACAGGAAACGTTTGTCACGGACATTATACTAAAACCAAGAGTAACTGGAACCCATAACCGGACAGTCAGTCAACCCAAGCTGAATCTTCGAATGGGGATCACGAGGTGAAGCGCTGTGTCCTAAGCGCTAGACCTTCACCCCCTATCTCCCCTGCCTGCAGCTGGACTGTCCCCCCGAACCCTTCCCACGCAGCCCTGTGTATCGGCTGCCAGCGCGCCCCGCGCTTCAACTCCACGTGGGAGAAATTGTCACTGACCTCGTGACTGAATCGCCGCCGCGTGAAGAGAGGTGCTGAGGTGAGGGAGACCTCCCCCCTCGAGTGCGTGTGGTGAGGTGCGCCGTCCGCGCCCTCACCGAGCCCCCAAAGATCACCGCCGGGCCCGAGAGCCCTACCGCCGAAGTCGCGGCCGAAAAGGACGCCGCCGCAGCCCAGGAGGGCCGCGTGAAGAGGACAGCTGCCTTACACATTGCCTTCGCGTGCCTTCCCCGCTTTGCGCCATGCTACCGTAACGGACTCGGTAACCCCATTTCCAACATTGGTGTTCAGCGGTGGGATAAGGACTGGTGTTTGTGCAGCACCCTACAGTGACTCAGTGTGCGCCGCAATTCGACACCTAGTGAAAAATAAGAACAAGGAATTCTATTGTGATTGCCGATTGTATTAGTCCTGCGTTAGACCTGCTACCTACCATTTAGAACCCCTTCCTTAAATTGTCTGGAACCCCACCTAGGAGGATGGAGTTTGAGTTAGCCGACCTAGAGAGGTACACGGTGACACAGCTCAAGGAGTTCTGCCTAGAGAGGGGGGTGGCCGTCAAGCGAGGTGCCAGGAAGGAGGTGCTTCAGAAAGCTTTGAGGGCATGGGTAATGGCCCACCTGGGGGAAGAGGGGATGAGGAGCAGAGGGAGGCAGACGACCCAGGAGAACTGAGCCTACTGAACATTGACGTCAGCGAGAATGTGTTGCCAGGAAGACGTTCCAGGGCAGGCAGTAGTGCGTCAGGGGGGAGTTTGTCAGCAGAGGAATTCGAGGACAGGAGGGAGCAGAGGCAATTGACATTAGAGTTGGCTAAGATGGAAAGGGAGCGAGACCAGGCAAGGCTAGCCATGGAGGAGAGGAGGCTTGCACATGAGCTTAGCCTGAAAGAACTAGAGCTCCGAGCCTTGCAGATGGAGATGGAAGGCAAAGGAAATGGTGGCAGCGTACCTGCTGGGGTTCCACAGGAGCCCAAATTTTATCTACCCAGGGAGGTGATAGCCAGCTTTAGTGTGGGTGATGACATCGACAAGTGGTTGACGGCGTACGAGGTAGCTTTGGTGGCCCATAGAGTTCCTGAGAGCTACTGGGGAGGAGGACTTTATAGGTACATACCTCCACTAGTAAGGGACACACTTTTAACCTTAGAAAAGGGGGATCGGACCAACTACCCTATCATGAAGGAGGCCCTGCTCAGGAAGTTTGGCCTCACCCCAGAGAAGTACCGCCAAAAGTTCCGCAACAGCCACAAGCTCACCACACAAAACTGGGTGGATTTTTATGATTATGCCCGGAAGGCATTGGAGGGTTGGGTGCGTGGCAGCGAGGTTGATGATTACAAAGGGCTGTACGACCTGTTCTTGAGAGAGCACCTCCTCGAGAAATGTTTTCCGGAGCTGCGCCAGTACTTGGTGGACCGCAAGCTGACCAATCCAAGGGAGCTTGCAGAGGAGGCAGACACGTGGGTCAGCACTCGGGTGTCCCACAAGGGAGCCGGGGCGGATCCCCCGAAAGGTGGACAGGGGTTCCCCAGAAGAAAGAGGGGGGAGATAAAAAGAGGGAGTTCTTTAAAGGTCCCCAAAATAGACCGCCTGGGAGAGGGGTAGGTTCCCCATCCCAATCTGGATACCAGAAACCCACTTACCCTGACAGGAGTCAGCAGCCCAGAACTGTCCGGTGCTACGAGTGCGGGGAGGTTGGACACTACAAGGGGGATCCCCAGTGTCGCAAGAGAACCCCAGCCCCCACAGGAGGTAAGAGCCCCGGGGTGGCCAGTGTAGCGCTGGGGGAGGAGTTGTCCCTAGGTAGGGGAGGTGAGTGGACAGGCTTGACCTTAGTTTCCCTGGGGGATAGAGAGATCATCCCACGGGTTCAGGTACCTGAGAACACTGCCAAGTATCGGCAGAGGGTCCTGGTGAACGGGGAGGAGGTGGAGGCTCTGAGGGACACAGGTGCCAGCATGACGATGGTGAGACGTCAGCTGGTGTCCCCAGAGCAGGTGATTCCTGAGGAGTTCCACCCGGTTGTGATGGCTGATAATAGCCTGGGTCATTACCCCGTGGCCCAAGTTCCCTTTGAGTGGGGAGGAGTGTCAGGTCTGATGAAGGTTGCGGTGAGCCCTGCCATGCCAGTTGACTGTCTGCTGGGCAACGACTTGGAACATACTGCCTGGAGAGAGGTAGAGTTCAATGCCCATGCTGAGATGTTGGGGTTACCAGGATGGACTTGCGTTATCACGCGGTCCATGGCTGCCCGACAAGGAACTCAGCCCGGGTTGGAGCCTGAAATAATGGCCCAGCCCACTGCTGGACGAGGAGATGTCCGGGAGGAGACACCCGGTGAGATGGATGGGGAGCCCGCGGAGGTGACCCCGGAGTCCGCTGAGGTGGTTAGTTTTCCCGTGGGGGACCTGCCGACCCCTGCAGTGTGGCAGGTGGAAGGAGGACCTACCCGGGAAGAATTTTGCCGGGCACAGAGGGAGTGCCCTACGCTTGATGGCATACGGCAACAGGCCGAAGCCCAAGCAGCTGGAACAGAGACTGGTAATTACCATGTCTACTGGGAGGATGGCCTCCTCTACAGTGAGCCTAAGGCTCCGGTGCATGGGTCCTCAAGGGCCGTGGTGGTCCCCCAATGCTACCGAGCCTTTCTGCTAGAGTTGGCACATGAAATACCACTAGCAGGACACCTGGGCCAGGACAAGACGTTTGCACGTTTGGTCCCACATTTTTACTGGCCCAGGATGCGAGTCACTTCTGACACGTTTTGCAAGACCTGCACCACTTGCCAAGCGAGCGGCAAGACAGGGACTAAGGTGAAGGTCCCTCTAGAACCTCTCCCAGTGGTCGATACCCCTTTTGAGCGAGTGGGGATTGACATTGTCGGGCCGTTGGATCCGCCGACTTCTGCTGGGCATAGGTTCATTTTGGTGCTAGTAGAGCACGCCACCTGGTACCCAGAGGCAATCCCTCTGAGGACCATCACAGCACCGGTAGTGGCGCGGGCCCTCATGGGGATTTTTACCCGAGTGGGATTCCCAAGGTCGTGGTGTCAGATAGGGGCACGAATTTCATGTCGGCCTACATGCAGGCCATGTGGAAGGAGTGTGGAGTGACCTACCGGTTCTCCACTCCTTACCACCCCCAGACGAACGGGCTCGTGGAGCGTTTTAACAAAACCTTGAAGGGGATGATCAGGAGCCTACCCGAGGACTTGAGAAGAAAGTGGGACGTCCTCTTACCCTGTCTGCTCTTCTCCTACCGAGAGGTGCCGCAGAAGGGGGTCGGTTTCAGCCCCTTTGAGCTGCTCTATGCCACCCCGTTCGGGGGCCCCTCAGTCTTGTCAAAGAGGGGTGGGAGAAGTCTTCCTCGAAGCTTCCCCGTGATGTGGTCAGCTATATGCTGGCGTTCCGCAGCCAAGTGGCCAAGCTGTGGAAGGAGGCCTCGGACAACTTAGAGGCGAGTCAGGCCGTCATGAAGCAATGGTATGACCGGAACGCGCGGACGGTAGAGTTAGACGCTGGACAGAAGGTGTGGGTCATGGAGCCAGGAGAGCTTAGCGCCCTCCAGGACCGGTGGACTGGGCCGTTTGAGATCTTGGAAAGGAAAGGCCAGACCACGTATGTCGTCGACATGAAGACCCCCCGTCAACCCCACAGGGTGCTCCACGTCAACCGCCTGAAGCCACACAGGAGCGTTCCGAGCTCACTCTCTTGATGATAACGGATGGAAGTGAGGAGGAGGAGAGTGAGCCTCTGCCAGACCTTCTGGCGGCCCATGAGAAGGATGGTTCGGTAGAGGGAGTAGTCCTCGCCCCATCCTTGACCCCAGAGCAACAGAGGGACTGCCGCCAGGTCTTGGGGCAGTACGCCTCGTTGTTTTCCCTCACGCCTGGAATCACGCACCTGTGTATCCATGATGTGGACACAGGGGACAGTCCGCCAGTGAAGAACAAGTCTTACCGGCTGTCCGATAAGGTCAAGGCTAGTATCCAGGGTGAGGTTGTCAAGATGCTAGAACTGGGGGTGATTGAGCCTTCCAGTAGCCCTTGGGCTAGTCCGGTAGTGTTGGTGCCGAAAGCGGCCCCTCGGGCACCACACCAGAACTTCGGTTCTGTGTGGATTACCGTGGACTCAACTCAGTCACCAAGACCGACGCTCACCCGATCCCTCGGGCGGATGAGCTCATTGACCGGCTGGGAGCAGCCCGGTATCTGAGTACCATTGATTTAACATCAGGCTATTGGCAGATCGCCATGGCGGAAGGAGCAAGGGAGAAGACTGCGTTCTCCACCCCCGAGGGCCACTTTCAATTCCAGGTGATGCCCTTCGGGTTGAAAAATGCTCCAGCTACTTTCCAGCGGTTGGTGAACCAGGTGCTGTCTGGCCTAGAGGCCATCTCGGCTGCCTACCTGGATGACATAGCTGTCTTCAGTAGCAGCTGGGAGGACCATCTGGAGCATCTCCAGGAGGTGCTACAGGCTTTGCAACGGGCTGGTCTAACCATCAAGGCCAGCAAGTGCCAGATTGGACAGGGATCTGTCGTGTACGTGGGACATCTGGTGGGCGGAGGTAAGGTGCAACCCCTCCAAGCCAAGATTGAGACCATCATGGCCTGGGAGCCCCCAAGACCCAAACAGAGGTCCGAGCTTTCCTCGGCCTCACGGGATACTACCGCCGGTTCGTCAAGGGATATGGAACCATCGTGGGCCCATTGACGGAATTGACTTCAAAGAAGCAGCCACGCAGAGTCATCTGGACGGCTGCCTGCCAGGAAGCCTTTGAGACCCTTAAACGTGCCATGTGCACCGCACCGGTGCTCAGGACTCCAGACTTTGGACGGGAATTTATCGTGCAGACAGACGCTTCTGAGCATGGCATAGGAGCTGTGCTCTCGCAGCTGAATGACGATGGCCAAGACCAGCCAGTGGCCTTCATCTCCCAAAGACTACTCCCCGGGAACAGCGGTGGAGTACCATCGAGCGGGAAGCCTTTGCTGTGGTTTGGGCTGTGAAGAAGTTGAGGCCATACCTTTTGGTTGTCACTTCTTGATCCAGACCGACCACAGACCCCTTCGCTGGCTCATGCAGATGAGAGGCGAAAACCCCAAATTGTTGAGGTGGTCCATTTCCTCCAGGGGATGGACATTCGGGTGGAACATCGACCCGGTGTAGACCACGCCAACGCTGACGGTCTCTCCCGGTTTTTCCGCCTTAGCGAAGAGAACTCCCTAGAGGTTGGGAAGCTCTCCCCTCTTTCGGCTGGGGGGGACGCGTGTTAGACCTGTCAGCCCTAGGGTGGTCTTGCCCTGTTTTTTTCCCTTTTGCGCCTCAGTTTTGCCGCCTTTAGGAGGGTCACCTGACCAAGGGGTATAAGAGGCTTGGAGGGAAAACCTTTTAGTCAGTTAGGTTGAGGCACCGCTGAACCTGGGAGAACCTGCGCCGGAGTATAGGCTTTCGGGCCTAGGGGGGAGACCTACACTACTGCTGCTGACAGGGCTGAGGCCCTGCTGAAGTAAGATAGCTGAGGAACGCCCACCACCCACTGACCTTGCCCAGTGTGAGGGGACCCAGGGAACCACCTTCAGCGTGCTGGGAGGAACATCAAACAACCCCAGAACCACCAACTCACAAAACCCCCCTCATAAGAAGAAGAACTTTCTGACAGGAAACGTTTGTCACGGACATTATACTAAAACCAAGAGTAACTGGAACCCATAACCGGACAGTCAGTCAACCCAAGCTGAATCTTCGAATGGGGATCACGAGGTGAAGCGCTGTGTCCTAAGCGCTAGACCTTCACCCCCTATCTCCCCCTGCCTGCAGCTGGACTGTCCCCCCGAACCCTTCCCACGCAGCCCTGTGTATCGGCTGCCAGCGCGCCCCGCGCTTCAACTCCACGTGGGAGAAATTGCCACCCCAGTCACTGACCTCGTGACTGAATCGCCGCCGCGTGAAGAGAGGTGCTGAGGTGAGGGAGACCTCCCCCCTCGAGTGCGTGTGGTGAGGTGCGCCTTCCGCGCCCTCACCGAGCCCCTAAAGATCACCGCCGGGCCCGAGAGCCCTACCGCCGAAGTCGCGGCCGAAAAGGACGCCGCCGCAGCCCAGGAGGGCCGCGTGAAGAGGACAGCTGCCTTACACATTGCCTTCGCGTGTCTTCCCCGCTTTGCGCCATGCTACCGTAACGGACTCGGTAACCCCGTTTCCAACACTTCCCACTTGGGGCAAATTGCAAAACACACAAGATGATGGACGGAATGTTGCACAATGGCAAACATTCACCCCCAGTCACAGATCTGGGTTTAATCTATCGTTATTTTGCTTCACCACGCCACCCCAGTTCAGACATGGCCATATGCAAATCAGTCTTGACCCTGTGCCTCATGGGAACAGTCCAGACCGAACTGCCAAGCCATGTCTTCCCTGGACCGGAATCAAGCATCCTAGGACCGGTTTCGGGCATTCAGCCCTCATCAGCCAGAATAGCCTGACTCCAGTGGCGCAGTGAGCACGGGACCCACGTCTGGGCATACCCTTCCCACTTGGGGCGAATTGCAAAACACACAAGATGATGGACGGAATGTTGCACAATGGCAAACATTCACCCCCAGTCACAGATCTGGGTTTAATCCATCGTTGTTCGCCCTAAGTTGGCAGGGTATGCCCAGACGTGGGTCCCTTGCTCACTTTGCCACTGGATTCAAGATAGCCTGGCTGATGAGGGTTTTGAACCCGAAACCGGTCCCAGGATGCTTGTTTCCGGTCCAGGGAAGACATGGCTTGGCAGTTCGGGCTGGACTGTTCCCATGAGGCACAGGGTCAGACTGATTTGCATATGGCCATGTCTGAACTGGGGTGGTGGAGTGAGCTAAAGAATGATGATGGATTAAACCCAGATCAGTTGACTGGGGGTGAGTGTTTGATTGGCTCAAACGCTCCGTCCATCATCCCCTTTGTATCGCTTTGTTCGCCCTAAGTTGGCGGGGTATGCCCAGACGTGGGTCCCTTGCTCACTTTGCCACTGGATTCAAGCAAGCCTGGCTGATGACGGCTGAAATGCCAGAAACCGGTCCTAGGATGCTTGTTTCCGGTCCAGGGAAGACATGGCTTGGCAGTTCGGGCTGGACTGTTCCCATGAGGCACAGGGTCAGACTGATTTGCATATGGCCATGTCTAAACTGGGGTGGTGGAGTGAGCTAAAGAATGATGATGGATTAAACCCAGATCAGTTGACTGGGGGTGAGTGTTTGATTGGCTCAAACGCTCCGTCCATCATCCCCTTTTGTATCGCTTTGTTCGCCCTAAGTTGGTGGGGGTATGCCCAGACGTGGGTCCCTTGCTCACTTTGCCACTGGATTCAAGCAAGCCTGGCTGATGACGGCTGAAATGCCAGAAACCGGTCCTAGGATGCTTGTTTCCGGTCCAGGGAAGACATGGCTTGGCAGTTCGTGCTGGACTGTTCCCATGAGGCACAGGGTCAGACTGATTTGCATATGGCCATGTCTGAACTGGGGTGGTGGAGTGAGCTAAAGAATGATGACGGATTAAACCCAGATCAGTTGACTGGGGGTGAGTGTTTGATTGGCTCAAACGCTCCGTCCATCATCCCCTTTTGTATCGCTTTGTTCGCCCTAAGTTGGCGGGGGTATGCCCAGACGTGGGTCCCTTGCTCACTTTGCCACTGGATTCAAGCAAGCCTGGCTGATGACGGCTGAAATGCCAGAAACCGGTCCTAGGATGCTTGTTTCCGGTCCAGGGAAGACATGGCTTGGCAGTTCGGGCTGGACTGTTCCCATGAGGCACAGGGTCAGACTGATTTGCATATGGCCATGTCTGAACTGGGGTGGTGGAGTGAGCTAAAGAATGATGATGGATTAAACCCAGATCAGTTGACTGGGGGTGAGTGTTTGATTGGCTCAAACGCTCCGTCCATCATCCCCTTTGTATCGCTTTGTTCGCCCTAAGTTGGCGGGGGTATGCCCAGACGTGGGTCCCTTGCTCACTTTGCCACTGGATTCAAGCAAGCCTGGCTGATGACGGCTGAAATGCCAGAAACCGGTCCTAGGATGCTTGTTTCCGGTCCAGGGAAGACATGGCTTGGCAGTTCGGGCTGGACTGTTCCCATGAGGCACAGGGTCAGACTGATTTGCATATGGCCATGTCTGAACTGGGGTGGTGGAGTGAGCTAAAGAATGATGATGGATTAAACCCAGATCAGTTGACTGGGGGTGAGTGTTTGATTGGCTCAAACGCTCCGTCCATCATCCCCTTTTGTATCGCTTTGTTCGCCCTAAGTTGGCGGGGGTATGCCCAGACGTGGGTCCCTTGCTCACTTTGCCACTGGATTCAAGCAAGCTTGGCTGATGACGGCTGAAATGCCAGAAACCGGTCCTAGGATGCTTGTTTCCGGTCCAGGGAAGACATGGCTTGGCAGTTCGGGCTGGACTGTTCCCATGAGGCACAGGGTCAGACTGATTTGCATATGGCCATGTCTGAACTGGGGTAGTGGAGTGAGCTAAAGAATGATGATGGATTAAACCCAGATCAGTTGACTGGGGGTGAGTGTTTGATTGGCTCAAACGCTCCGTCCATCATCCCCTTTGTATCGCTTTGTTCGCCCTAAGTTGGCGGGGGTATGCCCAGACGTGGGTCCCTTGCTCACTTTGCCACTGGATTCAAGCAAGCCTGGCTGATGACGGCTGAAATGCCAGAAACCGGTCCTAGGATGCTTGTTTCCGGTCCAGGGAAGACATGGCTTGGCAGTTCGGGCTGGACTGTTCCCATGAGGCACAGGGTCAGACTGATTTGCATATGGCCATGTCTGAACTGGGGTGGTGGAGTGAGCTAAAGAATGATGATGGATTAAACCCAGATCAGTTGACTGGGGGTGAGTGTTTGATTGGCTCAAACGCTCCGTCCATCATCCCCTTTTGTATCGCTTTGACTCCAAGATGGTGGCGGCGGTGCTGTGTACACGGCCATCTGAACACCCGGAACGCTGGTAAGAGGCAGGAAACTTATTTATACAGCCATACTTTGTTGAGGCAGCGCGAGTGTCCTACAGTTAGCGTTGTCTGGAGGGGACTGTAGGAGAGTAGGATCTGCTTCACATGGGTACCCCCACTTTTTGCTGATGCTTCACTGTTTTTCGACCTTAGTCTGGCTGGGGCCCTGCTAATCAGAACCCCAGCCTAGCTGCTTCCTCTTTAAAATGGTTTCCATGTGCCTTAGGCACATCTCTAATTGGAATCTGGAGTGCCCTTGTGAGTCCCTAGTATATGGTACACTATGTACCAAGGGCATAGGTACCGCAGAGGCCTGCCAGGGGCTGCAGCATGTATTGTGCCACCCCTGGAAGGCCATCCAAAATGACACCACAGGTCTGCTACTGCAGCCTGGGTAAGGTGGTGCATGCACCCCTTACTGTGATATAGGTTACCTATATCACTACAAACCAACACACATATAAACCTATAAGTCACTCCTATGGTAGGCCTTGTCAATCCTAAAGGCAGAGTGCTTGGTTCTTATGTGAGAAGGTGCCACTGCATGAGCAGGGCCCCTCTGCAGTACTCAGAGTCCATTCTCTGGTACTGTTTGTAAATGCGGTTAAACCATATACTCTTAAGTGCATTATATCCTCGCGGTAGAATGCTAACTTTGGGATGACTGCATCAAAACATGTCGTGTTTGGTGTCAAACATCTTGGAATACTACCCCCCCGCCAATCCTGGCAGCGGGGGTAGCATTCCACCCTTCTAGAGGGAGAGACATGTTCACCCTGGTCTAACCGGTGACTTCTTTCTAAAGCCCTGGCATCACAAAATGGATGCTGCTGCCACAGACACAAGTCTGGCCTCCTGCTGCTGACTGAAACTCCGGCAGGGGAGGCCTGGACAATAGGTTTCCTGTCACAAGGAGGTGTGACCACCTCCCAGACAGGATGATGTGGATTGGGGCAGGGTGGGTGCACTCTTAGAGTGCTTTGAAGTCCTGCACTGGGGAAGCAAAAGGCTCCTCTGTGCATATGCCAGTTCAAACCAGATCAGGGGCTACCTGCCCCTGCTCTGGCGCAAAACTGGACAAAGGGAAGTGGGTGTAGCCACCCCCTCCCTTGACCCTCCCATAGGTGGGGTCATAGAGTTAGTCCCTCCCTGTTTTACTGGATAAAATGGGGAACCCTTGCCATAGCAAATTAGATATTCCTGGACTAAACTCTGAAACTGAATCCTGGACCTTTCGACGCTCTACACTGCGATTAGAGGACTGAAGAATCTCCCTTGGAGTCAAGGAGTGACTCCCCTGCTTGGCAGGCACCAAAGAAGCATCTGTCCGGTCTGCATCGACGAAGCTCCCGCCGGACGCCGAAGTCCCTGCATCCCCAGAAGTAAATTTCCTGACCTCCCTGAAGCTACCCTGAGTCCTCAGCGAAGCTGAGGCCCGTAGCTGCCGTGGGTAACGAGGAACCGTGACCCTGGACACCGTGCACGTTTGCTAAGTGCAACCTCTTCTGGGTCTCTCCCGAAGTTGTGCTTTGGGCTCCGAGTAGCCCCAGCCTCCAGCACCGACTGCACCGAAGATCGCTGGCCTCCACTCCACGAGTGTCCTGTGAGCCAGCTCCACGTGTTCTGTCTTGAGGCTCCTTCGCGGTTGCTAGTCCGTTGGCTAGTAGCCCTCCACAAAGGCCAACACTTTTCTTCTTGGGCTCCCTGGTTGCTCCAGGCTTGCCCTCACTTACCCTCGCTGGGTGAGTTCCCCAGACCTTGCTGGTCTGCACCACCGCCATCTTCTCCTTTCCACGAGACTTGCTGTTGCCAAGGCCTGTTGGGTCCAATCCGGTCGCCGACACCTCAGCAAGCCGCAGACGTCGTGGGACAGTCCGAATCCTGCTCCTGGTCGCCGACAACGCCTCCTGGACATCGTGACTGCGGAGTCAAGACGACCGTCAACTCACCTGAAGCAGCCGACATCGGTGGGCATCCGTCCATCGTCCTCCTGGTCACTGGCTAGTGACCCAGACTCTGTCCCCTCTGCTTTCAGGTTCTTCAGATCCTCGATCCACTCTTGGATCCACCCGGACACTTTTCTCCTGGTCGCCAGCAGCACTTTGCAGCAGATCTCCATAGGTATCGACGACGAAACCCGACCCCGAAAAGCACCTATGCACCCGGCTTCCCTGGGTGAGGTAACACGAGTACTCCAGTGCTCCCGTGGGTAGAGACTCTTCAAAGTCCTAGATCTCAAAGGGTTTGTTCCTAGTCCTCCATTAAGTGTCCCTTTCCTCTAATTTCCTGACCGCGACTTTCTCCATAGAAGTAAACGGCGTATCGCGGTTGTGTGTTTACACTGCACGCGTCCCCCGTGGGTCCCCTGTGTCACTACCTTGGGTGGTTCCTTGTGGTCCAAGCACTTCTAGAGGCTCTAGGCCTTGTGTCTAGCTCAGTCGTGGTTCTTATACCACTTTATTGGTATATGGTTTGGTACGCCCCTAGGGCTCAAACGTGTATTTGTGCTAGTACTGTGTTTAAATAACTTATAACTTGTGTACTTCGAACTCTAGCCTCATAAAGAGACTAGAGGGGTGTGTTTAGTAATAAATACATATATTTTGAATATATACCTGGTGTGGTGCTCTTTCATTTGGTCACTCAAGAGATTATAGGCTGGTAAAACAAGCTGCTTTACATTCCTTCAAGACTTAGCCTGAAGGCTGCTCTCCACAGCTACCACTAGGATAGCTTTCTTTAAAGGTTGTCTTTAACCTAACTCCAATAGGGGTTGTTTGGACTGGTACAGGGTGCCCACTATAATTAGTGGACAGCATATACCAGGCCAACTTCTCACAGGGACGTCTCCTTGTTACCTGGGGAATTATTAAAATCAAGTGCCTGACCCTAAAATGGAGATCAGATTGTGGCGAAGGGATCTATTTGTAAGTCCCGGAGGTGCCGAACGAGGCAGTATTGCAGTGGCTACAGCAGCAACCATTGGAGTAGTGCCCTTTGCCAGCAAGAAGAGATCCATCGTAGGATCAAGGTGTGCTGCTTATATATTTATCTTTGATCTCAAGCCATAATGCCTACCTGATGCCCTGGACAATATAAAATTGTGGAACACTTCCTATCGATCACAAGGCCATACTGAGGTGCTCGGAAAGAAAGTGATGTTCACTAACATTTGTTGGTCCTTGTTCTTTGGACTGTGGCCTTTTCCTCATTTCCTCTCCACCAACTTGGTCTGCATTCCGATTGCTTGGAGGTCCTTAGCTCTGATCTCTAGGTGGTACAGAGTTATCCCCACTCGTGGAGACAGTCAGATCTGATCCCGATGCAGCGTGACCCCCCTGCTCGCTGAGACTGGCCTCTCCTCTCCCCGGATGCTATGCCTCGCCGGTGCCAATCACAAGATGGCCGCCCGGGGCTCCGAATCTCAACCTGAAAACAATGCCTCACCGGTGAGAGGAAAACTCTCCCCTTGGATATGACCTCAGCGTTGACCACTGCCTGGCCCCGAGAAGCAGGTGTAACGCGCCCACCCCTTCCCCCATGTTCGTCATCGTGACCTCTTCACACCCCAGGTGCTGCACCTCACAACTGCCTGACACCAAGATGGCCACCCGAGGCTCAGAACCCATCCAGACAAGCGAAAACTTCACCGGTGAGACACAAACTCCTTCTACAGTCGTGACCATAACGCTCTCAGCCTCTGCTTTACCCGGAAAACCAACCCAAACCCTATAGTGCATAGAGCCCGAACGCTCCAGAGACAGCTCTGGAAACACTTTCCCACCTTTCCTAAAGGGAGCTCGACCCCCTTCCCACCTAGACACAATGCCTTCCGCCACATCAGCCCATACCATCCCCCTTTCAATGAAGCACTTAAAACCGCACGGCCTGAACTCCTTCTCGATCAGTGTCCCGCCTAACCTCTCACCCAAAGCGAAAAAGAACTTTAAGCAAAAACTGATCAGACAACATCCTTTATCACTATTCGCGGACACCTACCACTGCTCATCCAAAGGACAGGTAAAAATGGACCTCATTTTCTACACCGAAAGGCCCGAAATTTGGAACTCCATCCTCAGATCGCAACTCAATATCTCCAAAACTACCAACACTTCACATAGCTCCAAACTGACACTATCAGCTCCTAACCGCACTAGACGTACTGGTAACACCACTGTGACCATCTACTCCAACGCACAGTCCTGATACAAGCCAACAACGACAATCTAGAGTCCTTCGACGCCCTCATCCCATCCCTCTGGACTGCCCCCTCTCACGCCCTCCTCCCCTTCCTGCCCCTGCCCCTCCCCCCGAAGAACCGGACCCGCCACCAGAACTCACCCACCACCCCAGTGCTCCCTAGTAACTACACCCGCCCTTTGCCACGCGACCTCACCCCTACCAGAGAGAACAAGACCCCACGACTCCCCCCGCCGGCATTCACCCCATCCCACCACCTGGCCTCCACCCCCCTCAACCCACCTCGAGCGACTTCAACTCGCAATCTCTGACTCCCAACCACCTCCCCAATCCCACATGTAATAAAACACTGACACCCCTACACGGGTGGGGGTCCCAGCACCCTGCACCCACGGCCCCGCCCAAAACCCACACGGCTAACTCACCCACAAAAAAGCAACCCAACAACGTAAGTCTCTCCCCCCTCAGGTCTAACGTACCCGCCCAGAACACCCACACCGACTTAGAGACTGGGCAGCGACTCACCATGCTTGAAACCCAGATAGCAACTATAATCCAGGGTTTTAGCGAAATCCTAGCCAACCATGCCGCGCTCCATAAACCTTCGCATATCCCCGCCCTCCCCGCCTATACTCAACAAAGTCCCTCAAAGGACTCCCACCAGAGATGGATCTCTACCCCCCTCTCCAAGCAGACACAGAGGCCCAAAAGAACCAGAGATGCAATGTCGGAGAGTGAATTGGCAGACCTCGCCACCCCGTACGACAACCCCATTACTGTCACCCTCCAATCCAAAATCCAGGTGATCACTGGACGAGGCAGAGACCAGACCCGTCCAAAATCCCCCAGACTCCCGGCCGCCCGCACTATCATACCCACGGCCCAAAGTGAGAAGAAACCCAAAACAGAGACGACCCCCACCAACTGCATGCTCATAAACTGCAGATCAGCCACCAAGCACGCCACAGAGCTAGCGGAATCCATCCTCACTCACGACATAGACATAGCATTCATCACTGAAACCTGGCTAAATGATTCCTCCCTACCTCTTCTGAATACTCTTGTCCCCCCAGGCTTTACAATCACCAACAAAGATAGAAAAGACCAAAGAGGGGGGGGGCATAGCAATCATCCACAAAAACACTATTTCCGTGACGGAAATAGACTCCTTCAACACCTTTGAATGCTTAACCGTAAACAGTAACACCAGCAACAACAAAACACTAATCTGCCACCTTATCTACCACCCCCCAGGCAACACCACCACATTCGCCGAACACCTGCCTAACCTGATTGCCCACTGCTCTCTCCAAGATGCAACAATTTAATTCTGGGCGACCTCAACCTACACTGGAATGAAGAAAACAACCTGCTAATCCAGAACCTGAACTAGCTGCTACACAACAACAACCTTACCCAACACTGCATAGAGGAAACTCACAACAAAGGAGCAATCCTAGATGCCATTATCGCCAAACGCGACACAATCACGATAAACCACACCCTACCCGTGGATTGGTCAGATCACCACTTAATCCTCTTCCACCTCACTCAACCGACCACTCTCCAACCCCCACCCAAGACCCTCCCAAATGGACCAGAAACCTCACTCAGATCAACATCAATGACCTTGAAAAAGGGTTAATTCTCTCCTCACCTCCTCCGCGGATGATCTATCCACCACTGATCTCACTGCCCATTACAACACAACCTTGACATCCATTCTAGATCAAGTAGCCCCACTGAAACTAAACAAAAAACAGGAACATCCCATCTAGATCCTGGTTCAACACGGATATTAATAACGAAAGGAGACAACTTAGAGCTACAGAAAGACTATGGAGGAGCAACCCTCAGCAAGCCTACTCGAACAACTCAAAGCAGCCCGAAGAAAGTACAAAAATACATCAGCAGTGAGAAATCCTCCTTTTTCTGCTCTGCCCTCGACAACGCAAAAAATAGACCCAACGAACTGTTTAAAATTATCAAGCAACAAACCTCCAAGCCCCTCGATTCCTCAACACAGGCCTCCAAAGATCTGTGCGAAAACTTCGCCGTCTTCTTCCAAGAAAAAATCACCAAGATTGAGCTCTCACTAGACATCAATGCCAACCCCGCCTGCAAAAGTTTGCCCCCAGTGACAACAGACTGCACGTGCATGCACCCCATGAAAACTTGGAAGTCCTTCGACCCCATCACGGAAACCGACATCCTCAAGCTGATATCCACCTCCAAACCCGCCTCCCACGTCCTTGACCCGATACCCACCCAACTGACCAAAAAACTGAAACTCTCCATAGCCCCTTTCTGGTGCAGAATAATAAACCGCTCCCTGGAAACCGGCATCATACCTGAATGCCTCAAAGTTGGCCAAGTCACGCCACTTCTAAAAAAAACAGGCCTTGACTCCAAGGACCTCAATAACTTCAGACCCGTCTCCAATCTCCCCCTCCTATCCAAAATCCTCGAAAAATGCGTCCTCTTGCAACTTACTCAGCACATGGACAACATCAACCTTCTGGACCCCCACCAATCGGGGTTCAGAAAAGGCTATAGCACTGAGACCGCGATCCTCATCACAGACGATATCCACAAATCCCTCGATGCCGATCAATGCTGCCTACTCATTCTCCTGGACCTATTGGCAGCCTTTGACACGGTTGATCACCAACTTCTCATCAAGGCTCTACAAGAGAGTGTAGGTGCTGATGAGGTGGTCCTACGCTGGTGCTCCTCCTTCTTACACAACCGCTCGCAAAGGATAAAAATCAAAAACTTTACTTCCGACCTGCACCCCGTCAGCAGAGGCGTCCCACAAGGCTCAGTGCTCTCACCACAACTGTTCAACATATACATGGAACCCCTCACCACCATTCTTAAAAATGCCAACATCCCTTTCCACCTATATGCGGATGACACCCAGATCTATCTAGAAACCTCCTCCTTAGATGACATCCACAGACTAAATGACACTCTAAAATAGATCCAACATTGGCTGTCTCTAAATCACTTAAAACTCAATCAAGACAAAACTGAGATACTCCTCATCTCCAACAAAGAAGAGAACCCTCAAATTGCAGAATGGCTAAAAGGGATGGATGCTCTCAACGGGAATCTCACTCTGGCAAACTCAGTAAAATCACTAGGAATCACCCTAGACCCAAAACTCGGCATGGCCAAACACATCAAAAACTCTGCCAAGAGTGCCTTCCTCAATCTGAAGCTACTCAACAAAATTAAACCATTCAACCCTACCAAAGATCTCAAACAAGCCACCCAAGCACTGGTATTATCCAGACTTGACTATGGGAATGCAACCCTCACTGGTACAACAAAATCCCACCTAGCTCCCCTCAAAACTACACTCAATGCAGCAGCCAGAATGGTCACTGGAATTAAGAAATACGATCACATTTCACCAGCACTCAGAGAACTAAAGTGGCTCCCAGTCGAACTGCGTGCCAGCTTCAGAACTGCCTGCCTCACGCACAAAGCCCTACACACAGGAAAACCCGACTACCTGGCCGCGAAACTCAATAGGGCTGGTAAAACTAGAAACCTCAGGAGTTCAAACACCCTACTTCTCATCCCTATGAAAACATGCAAACAAAAAACAGCTGCACGATCCTTCGCCCGGAAACGCGCCCAAAATCTGGAACTCAATCCCAGCAGATATCAGAACTATCACGTCCTTCACAAAATTCAAAAAACACCTAAAAGTCCTCTTCCTCAACCGCTCCCTCCCGAAGGGATAACCTCCGCCTCAATGCAAATCTCTACTCGTCGTGGCTCCCTGACATTTTATCACAAAGACCTACCTTCTACCTGCTCCCTGACCACCTCCTGATCCTCTCCCCCCTTAGGGTCCATCCCAAGACAAAGTGCACTAATCGAGGTTATCTCAGGTCACATGTACTACCTCAATACTGCACAGCAAACTTGGACTTCCCTATCCTATATCTATAACTCTGCTCTCTAACCCCTCCAGTTCCTCCGCCTCTCCCTTAAAGGTTCACCCCAAGACAAAGTGCACCAATCGAGGTTACCTCAGGACTCACAAACTACCTCAATACTGCATAGTACTCTTGGACCTCCGAACCTATATGTATTACGCTGCTCTACTTTATGACTCTTGCGAAAAACTGCTGTGGTTCAACACAAGACAACGTGCACTAATCGAGACTAATCTCAGGACTCACGTACTACCTCAATACTGCACAGCACACTTGGACTCCCGAACCAATATGTATAACAAGACAACAGGCTCTATTATATGACACTTGCGAAAAATCTGCTGTAAAGCGCTCCGATGCCCTCGGGTCCGGCCAGCGCTATATAAAACTCCTCGAATAAAAATAAATAAAATAAAATAAATAAGTGAGGTGATTCAACAGGGCAATCGTGTCTGATCTGCATCTTTCTGCCATCATAGACACCATCAATAAGTCTCTATATATTGCACTCGCACGGATTCACCGCGCGACTGTAAGGTCTCCAGATTGTGCCTCAGTTACTTATTAAAGGGCTCTCAGTGTACTCTTGTTGAACCTTTAGCAAACTAGGGTTTCACCCAAAAATTTGAACGCACAAAGAAGATGACTGTCCTCATATGAAGGAATGGAAAAGAATACTAGGCACAAGTCGATGACTGTGAACCACTCTGCATCTGCGGACATCTGAAGCTAGATTACGTCAGGATTCGGTCACACAGGACAACATGGGATCACAATCTGCTTGATTTTTCTCAGGTCTTGCACTATTCTCCATTTTGTATTCACTTTTCAAAGTCCCATTTTAGGGTAGTTGCAAGGACTTCCCAAGACTTCCTTGAAAATGCCCCGGTCTGCTATTTACTCAATCACTGGAGTTATTCCAGCGACTACCTTCGGGGGTTTATACTGGGATGTTCGGGGCTCAGCTGCATCCGGCTTTACCTTTATTTCAACGGGCCCTACTCCTTTTATCAATCCAGTATCTTTGCCTATAAAATCCCAGACTTTCTCCTTCGTTGCGCATTTTAAGTCCGGAGGTAAGTCTTCCTTTGTCAAAGCGGGAGAAGCCGACTTCCGACTCTTGTGATTTTATTTAAAGTTCAGCATCTGGGTCTCGGGTCGGCATTACCACAGCATCCGGTGTACAGTACATTGTGCAATTCATCCTGCACATGAGGTCCCTTCCCAGTAAATTGACATGACTCCTGTCACATATTATAAACTCATGTGCATCCTCAGTAAGGGCCAATCTTTTCAGTGGCATTTGCTGAAACTTGATTTGTAATCTGCTTGTTGGAGATTCCTACATCTTGGGTTTCTCTTCTCAAGAGGGGTAGGTGTGGAACCTATGTTGTATGAGCCGTGGAACAGGTAGCCCCTCTACTGATCAAAAACAATACTTGGTGGTCATTCACCTCACCTTCTACATATGGGCCACTCTGGGCTACTTCTAACAGTGCACCAAGCATACAATCCTCCGCACCCTCAGCCACTGGCATTGTGGTAGATGAGAGCCAGAGTCAATCATAAAATGGGGGAAATTGTCATTGATTATCAAAGAGTTCTGCTGATATTTGGGGCCCTGCTGAAAAGTAAATCCTTTATTCCACATGTGTTGCTGCACCAATGAGGCTTCTGCCAATTTTGCAAGATTTAGTGTCTGATTTTGCATGTTCTGCACAGAGGCCAGGTGGGCTGGAGCTGCTGACTGCGTCGCCCCACTCTGTGACATCACATTCATGTTCTGTTAATTCATATGGTTATCATTCTGAACTCTGTTAGGATTCTGTCTACACTCCAGTGTCCAACCTTGTTGCAAATATGGCATGGGGTGCTCTTCAAAAGCGTTAATGTTCACATTCGTATTTGAGTTATCAACAAACCCTCAAACTCTTTGAGGAACAATAGTCACTCTCGCCGCGTACTGAACCCCACCTTGAATACCAACTCTTTGCATGCCCTTGTGCATAGTTTAAACAGGTCCAAAACCTCTGGCATGGAAGAACTCCTCTGCTGCCCACTTCTCTGTGCCAACGTCGCCTGTGCCACAAAGTGCCTCTCTTTAATCTTTCCCTGTTTGACCTGTTGACTATCACTGCAATCTTCAGGATCTCGTCTGCAGACTTTGTCTGCTAACACATCACATTCTGCTGTATTTGAGAGCTAAAGCTCCATGCACAACCCAAACACAAATGCCAAAACAAGACTATTAAGGCCTTCGGACGTCTGATCTTCTATTCCACTGTCTGCAAATCTGCATTAGCCTTTCATAATAAGTAGGCACCGATTCTTTGGGCTCCTGGGCTGCCCTCATAATCTTGGACAGTTTGCCTCTTTTTGTGGGACCCTCCGTTTCAAGTGGTCAATAACCTTTCTGTATTTAGTAATCACTTCAGAAGATGAACCATTTTGGGCTGTTCTCATGGGCTCTTCTGTGGGCCAATTCACAACTCCCTTGCACTCCATCCACAAACCCCTGGGGATGACAACACCAAACAACATATTCAAGTCTTCCCAAAGCACCTTTGGCACTGTAACCATACTCTTTACTTCTTCGTCCTGTTTGTCTGGCTCCTTTCCCAACTTGGGGAAGTTCTTAGTAAATGAAAGTAGATTGGATTGACTCCAAGCCGCACATACAGTACTACAGTCATTTCTCTTATAGGGTACTCAGCAGTCTCTCCAGCTTTGGACTCTCACCTCCTTCAGCCCCACCCGCTGCCCTTTTCTTTCTGGCCTTAACTCCTTCCTTCTTTATGTAGCTCTTTTTGTGGGGCAAGCTCAGCCCTATTCGGGTACAAGTGTCAGCTCCTCCCTCCCATCTAGCTCAGGAAGGCCCATCAGCCCAGTGATGGCCCCTCGGGATGTGAATGGCACACCTCAGTGCCCCCTGTGTGTGACTGTCTAGTGGGAATGCACAAAGCACAGCTGTCACCCACCGAGACATGTATTCAGAGAGAGGCATAGGCCCAGAATGGTTAAAGTAATAAAATATCTATTTTCTAAACGTGGCATCTTCAGACTCATAATTTAATTTAAAATCCGACTTCACCATAAGTTGTGATTTTAAATTATGAGCTCAAAGACACCAAACTGAAATTTCTATCTCGACTGAATCGGAAATTACACTTATAAGATGTAATAAAGTAATCCCAATGATAGCCAATGGGCAAGATAGGCCTTACAGTAGTGAAAAATGAATTTTAGAGTTTTTCAAAACCTGGGCATGTAAAACTTAAAAGTATATGTCCAACCTTTTAAATACACTGCACCCTGCCATTGTGGGCTGTCTAGGGCCTATCTTAGTGGTGACTTATATGAATTTAAAAAAAGGAAGTTTTGGGCCTAGCAAGTGGGTTAACCTGCCAGGTCGAAATGGCAGTTTGAAACTGCGCACACATGCCCTGCAGTGGCAGGCCTCAGACAGGTTAGGAGGGCTACTTAAGTGGGTGGCATAAACAGTACTGCAGGCCCACTAGTAGCATTTAGTAGGCAGGCTCTGAGCACATGTAATGCACTTTATTAGGGACTTATAAGTAAATTAAACATGCCAAATGTGGATAAGCCAATTTTGTCATGTTTTGGGGAAAGAGCACCTGCACTTTAGCACTGGTCAGCAGTGGTAAAGTGCCTGGAATCCTAAGGCCAGCAAAAATGAAGTCAGCAAAACAGGAGTCAAGAGAAAACACACCAAGGGTGCCAGTTATGTTATGTGATCTTCTGTGATGTTATGGTATGGTATGGTATGTGTATTTATAAAGCTCACTATCACCGGTGAGGCTATCCTGGCGCTGAGCAGGTGGGTGTGCCCTGGATGTGTGTGGGTTGGTTAATTGAAAAGACAGGTCAAAAGCAAATAGGCACTAAAAGTATAAAGAAGAACAAGTGAGTCGGATTTCTCTTGCACCTCAGCTAGACACCCTGTAGACTACTCTAAGATTTAAAGGTTGTCCACTTCTACTCAACCATCCTTCACAGCCCCAGGCATTTCCCCCACCCCAAACCAGAGTGTACCCCAGTTCACCACCAACAACCTCAATTGCCCCTTAACATGCTTCTAGGCACTGTAACTTCAGCCTCAGTAGCACCCTTAAAGTAATTCCAGCCCCAACTGCCTCTTGTAGGTGGCTCTCTGAAACCATTTCCTTCGAGCCCTAGCTGCCCCTCTCCTGCCTCTCAGTAGAACCTCGGTCCCCAAGACATCCCCGTCTGCCACAACGCACTGCTCCTGTCGTCACAAACAGCCAGGTTGCCCACGTGGCTCCAACCAAATTGTCCTCTGCCAATATCCCAGGCACTATGCAGCCAGCACCAACCCCTTCCTTTTGGGCAGACACCAGATGCATTCTCAAACTGTCCCTCCATTTACCCGATGCCCCTCACGTGCTACTAGCTTTGTGACCTCAGTTCCAGTCTTACCTTCCACAAACTATCTGACATTGTGCCTCTCTCCTAACTCCCCCTCAGGTGCAGCTTCACTGTTGCCCTTCTTGCTTAAGTACAGTCAACATGCCTCAGTCCCATTTACCCCCTCTGAGTTAACTTGGACACCTCAGCCATCTGGGCCTCAGATGCACTTTCCCCACTAAAAGCTTTTGGTATCCTTGAAGAGTGGGGCACTCCACTGACCATCCCCGATTGCAAGTGTCAGCAGGCCTAAGTGCCCCCTCAAGTGCTGGATCTCCAGCCCGAGCACCCCCTTCAAGAAAGCCCAGGCACTGTCCCTTAGTCTATATGGCCTTTTACGAGTGTCCCAGACGCGACTCTCCTTCTGTCTCTCGTTCCGTGCCCCCTCCAACTGCTGCCAGGCCGGTGCCAGTCTGTCATGCTCAAGGCGCCCTGTGCATCCCAGACATGATTTGTGGAGAGCATGGCTGCCCTAGCAATGGGGCTTCCTAGAGCTGAAACCCAGTAGACTGGCAGAAAACACCAAGAAAGGCAGGGCTACCGAGAGGCACAGGAAGCAAACAGCCAAGTTTTAAGTTTTTTCCTGAAGCAAAGATGACTCTGAGTATTTCTTAAATCAAGAGACATACTGTTCCAAAGGGCAGTCACCAGCACTCAGAAGGAGCGACCTCCAAGTTTTCTCTTGAATCGAGGGACACGGCCAGGTTTAGTTCTGCAGAGCGAAGTGCTTTGATAGAGGAAGAGGGTAGCATCAGTTCTGAGAGAACGGGGGCTCTTTAGGAATGCATGATCTTGTGGGCACTATTAAGAGCTTTAAACTGGATGTGCTGATCAGTGGGCAGCCAGTGAAGCATCTGAAGGACCCCAGAGGAAGAACAAAGGTTAGGAAAGGAGAACAGTAGTCATGCTGCAGTGTTTTGAAACAATTGCAACCTCTATACAATTGATTTCTTGCAACCCAGATACAAGATGGTACAGTAGTAAAGGTGTGACAGGATGAGGGATTGAATAATCACCTGTTGGATGTGAGGTTGGATAAAGCCGATGATGGGTTTGATGCTTCTCAGGAGACCAAAGCATGAGCCTACTAGACTCCCTTGACTTTTGAGTCCCGTAGCGTAGTTGGACGAAGGCACAGTTGCGCCAGAAAAATCAGCTTTTGCTGGAACAACTGTGCATTCGACTGACTATCGGCACACTACGGGACTCAAAATTCAAGGGACACGCTTTTGACTTATTTTTCCTGGAATTATTTAATCTCCCAGGTATCTTTTTCACAAGCCAGATGGATTTAGAGATGTGATCCTTCGTGTAGAATAACACTTACGTTCACATTGGACTCAATTTCTGATCATAGGAGGCATACGTTTCTGCTGGATTCATTCTGCCCTGAAGAAGTCCCAATGATCTGGGGACGAAACGCGTTGGCTGTGGTTGTTCTATAATATAACTTGTGGAATCAGAAAATAAAGAAAGTTTGTTTTCTACGAGAGGAAGCAGCTTGTGTTATTTTGTCTTATATGATACAAATAATATGGTTATTGTTGTTTAGAGACTCATGACTCATGTTTGTTTGGGCCTTTCTAGGACGGTGAACACAGAGAGTGAGCACCCAGTAAAATGTGTTTGAGAACTGTACAGAGTGCGGCAGTCTATACCATAACCGTTCTTTCTTTTCTAATGATTAGTGATGGATGGAATGCTTGAATTAATCTCAACCACAGGCAATCGCTTGGGTCGCATCATAATCCTTTGTTTTTCACCCACCATGCCACCTCAGTATGGACCCAGCCATATGCTATCAGCCATGACCCTGCTCATCATGGGTACAGTCCAGCCCGAACTGCCAAGCCAGGTCCTCTCTGAACTGGAATACCAGCATCCTGGGACCGGTTTCGCCCTGATAAGGGCTCATCAGCCAGTTACAGCTTGATTCCCCAAGTGTGCCAGGCATGCCCAGGCATGGATCCCATGCACACTATGCCACTGGAACCAAGCTATACCTGGCTGAAGAGCACGTATAAGGGCAAAACCGGTCCTGGATTGCTTGTGTTCCAGTTCTAGGAGGACCTGGCCTGGCAGTTCGGGCTGGACTGTACCCATGAAGAGCAGGGTCAAGACTGATTTGCATATCTGAGGTGGCATGGTGGGCGAAAAACTATGGATTGGGAACGCAGCTCGAGCGATTGTCAGTGGCTGAGATCAATTCAATCATTCCATCCATCATGTTGTTTTTTGCATTTGAGGTCTAACACCTGGCAAAAGTGTTCAAACCAGCCCAACAGTGCAGAAGGCCAGTATGGTGGAATAGGGGTTTTATGGCTAAGTCATGGCAGCCCATGAATCTCTGAAAGCAGCCCCAATCCTGCAGCCTAGTAGGAAAATGCCAGAGAGGATGGACAAACAGGCCCTGACGTTGTGTCCCAAGTGCACCCTCTCCATGTCCACTCTTTGTGTAATGAAGCTGTCCTATGAGGTCCACCGCTGCCCCTCTGAGCTTGACAGATGTTTCTGCCCAGGCTCGGTTTGTCTATCCAGCCTTACCCCTCAGATCCTATCTGCCAGTGATGATTGCATCTCTGCCTGTCTCCAAGTTTCTTCAACCCTTCTTCTCAGGCCTGCCATCCTGCAGCTGGTCATCAGATGCCTGTCGGCCTTCAGACCCCCTCTTTTGACACCACTCAGGGCCCTCTGCCAATGCTCTGACCACCTGTTCCAACCTCTGCTCTCAGCGCCACCTCTGCTGACCATATGTCAATCGTCTCTGGACCCGCCTGTGCCTGCTCTCAGAGCCCCAGACTCCACTTCAACATTTAGTCACATTTGCCAATGCTGACCTCAGCTCTCAGAGCTTTCTCTAGCCCCTCTGCCAGTCCTCAGCGCTGCAAGCCTCTGCCATCTTGATTCTCTCCTTTGCCAGCCTTTAACCCCTACTCCCCCACTCCTCTAGGCCCTTTGGTCTGTGCTCACAGATCTCTGATCCCTTCAGGGAGCCCTTGCTGATGTCAGAACACCTCTAGTGCCACTCGCAACCCCACAGCAAACTGAAACCTCCTTTCAGCCCATGACCCCTTTCATCTGTTCTTGGGCCCCTCTCTCCGCCCTGGCTGTGCCAGTTACTTTCCTGTCAGGACTACAATCATTACCCTCCATTCTTTACAAATACAACTCCACCCGTCCAAGGATCACCCTCCAGTGAGGAGGGAAGAATGAATGAGTTAAATAAGTCATTAATTAATACATGTGTATTGCACTCACTCACTGTGCAGTGTCACTGAACTGACTATCAGGCCTAGTGTCTGGCTGCAGTGTGCATAACTGTAATTGTAAATTGTATTTATATAGCACTTCATACCCTGACAAGACTGTGAGGCACTTTGTGGCGAGTAGTACGGTACTCTGGAATGCAAGATTAGAGTTCAATAGTTAGTAGCTCTGTTGTATGAGCTTTCTTTTTCCTTGTGCATTAGTTGTGGTACGTTTGTGCTCTTGAGTTCTTGTGGGCTTAGTAGTGTTTTGAGTAGGGATAGCATAATAGGAACTGGATTAGAATAGGAGGAATTGTAAGTTGTTAGTGTGCATCGTGGTCATGTGCACCTGCTCGTAGGCTGAGAATGAGAGGAAAGTTTCAGAAGGCTGTTTGGGAGTTCACAATAGTCGGAGCCAGCGCTAACAGGAGCTGCCTCCTGACGAGAGCCCCGCCACTTATTTTGGTGAGGGATGTGGCCTAATGGACAGAGCTGCTGATTTCGGAGCTGGAAAACCAGGTTCGAGTCTCGGCGTCGGCTCAACATCCTGTGATTCCGGGCAAATCACTTAATCTCCTTGTGCCTACAAAATGAGTGTGTACTTAGCAGATGCTATAAGCGCCGGTGTTGATGACCACTGGCTCAAATTAAGCACTGGTTAGGGACAAAGTTTGAAGGTAGTATATTTGTTTTCAAACACCTAAATATAATTAACTTATACACACATATACACACATGACACAGAGTGAAGTTTTAGTAGCAGGCATTAACCACACTATTTACACCTCATATGTACATATAGCTTTGGGGCTGGACTGGCATGAAAAGGGTGATGGGGCGGTATAAGGGTGTGGGATGGGCTCCTGCTAATGCTGTTTGTGGCTTCAGTGCATTCTTGTAATTCTGTGCTCTTGTTTGTCTTCTGTTTCACACTAACCGGAAGTTCCAATAATGGTGTTGAGATCAAACCCCTGTTTGACGCCATCACTGTCTCAAGTTGCAACCGTAAGTACCAGCCTTACCTTGCTTACATTATTGTGTGTGTCCGTGTGTGTCCAGGCCCTTCCTTGTCTTGTTTACATTGTGTGTGTGTGTGTCCATGTGTATCCAGGCTCTATCTTATTTTTGCTTACATTATTCGGTGTACGTTTTGGCACTGCCCTAGGTTTACGTGACTTTGTAAATCTGGGGCAGCATCAAATCCATGGGTGCTGTGTGGGAGCACCCACGCAACACCCATGGAGCGCCTCCTTGACAAAGAGTAAGGCAGCGCAGAGATTCGCGCTGTGTTGCCTTACTCCTTATCCATGAGGCCGTACGAAGCCCCGCAGGGTGGCTTTGCATCGCCTCACAGGTAAGATTGAGAGGCCTGCGCCACCGAAGCATCAAAAGAAGTGACGCTCAGCAGCGCAAGCCTCTTGTAAATAAACCTGTATATTTTTTAAACACGCCGGTGCCACTGTTCCAGAAAAGATTTCTTTATGTGAGGAATAAGATTATGGCAGGTATGGCAATACAGGTTTAGAAAAACATGGCTGCAGCGCTGAGATCTTGTGCTGTTTCATGTACCTGCATTTACGTCTTTACGGTTTGCCATTTGTGTGTATATTTTTATATATGGCTTTGCGTGACTGTCTTCTTGCTTTACTCTCTCTGAACGACGTCACCTCTTTAAATGGATAATTAAAGTAGTCAACACCCTGCCAGCTCTTTAAATGGATATTTTAAGTAGTCAACACCCGAAAGCCACCACTTAACATTAGGAACATGCCTGGAGCTCAGTACACGAGAGCCAGATGTACTAGTTTGTCCCGAAAATTAAATGAAAGCCTTATTCCTTCATAGCGCCTATCTGAATTGGGCGCTATTTTCTGACGCTAAACCTTGTCTACTTTTTTAAGTAAATAGGGCTTAACGCCAGCACCCTTGGGTAGTTGCATGGGAACGCACGCACCACCCATGGTACGGCCCCTTCGTGCTAAGTAATGAAAAGCAGCGCTGTGCGCCGCTTTGTGTTACTTTCAAGTGATTTTCCAGCGTAAAACAGGTTTTACGCTGGAAAGTAAATGGGTGAAAAAAATTACGTCGTTTTGCGTCACTTTTGTGACGTAAACATGACGTAAAATCCTAGTAAATAGACCCCTAGAGTGCTGTGCAGGAACATTTTACTGACTTTTAAAGCGCCGGCGCTGGAGAGGTTGTCTGTGATCATTTGATGTGCATCACAAGTCCACCCTGTGCATAACCAGTAAAGTGCTCTGACTCCGCATGAGGTGGGCGGGGCTCCATCACTTATCGAAGAATGCGCCACAATATATGCATCCTCATGTGGCACTGAGGAGTGACGTCACGGCCGGAGCTGCCAACTTTAGAGCTGAAGAACCAGATTCGAGCCTGGGCGGGGCCTGCACATCCGGGGATTCCTGGACCTGCACCTAATCTGCCCGCGCGGCGCCCACGAATGAGTGGAATGTGTCCGGTAAAGCGCTGCGATGCCTTCGGTTCCACCCGGAGCTATACACATCCCAGACAGGCCCGGATCGGATGCAAGCGCCTCGGACCACGAGCAGCCGCTGGAGGCCTGAGGCCCGTGTCCAGAGCAGGGCGAGGCTTCTGAGGCCAGTGGGGCCGGGGCAGTGCCAGTCTGAGGCTGGTCATGCCGGGGCAGTGCCAATCTGAGGCCGGTGGGGCCAGGGCAGTGCCAGTCTGAGGCCGGTGGGGCCGGGGCAGTGCCAGGCACTTGAATGACTGAATTTTGCGCAATCCCGGGGCCTTCGAGTGCCCTCTGCCTGGAGGGCATCTCTGGACACAGAGGCCTGTGATTATATGGCAGCCCGAGGCACATGGCATGATGGCATTTACAGCCCCTCAGCCCCCCCAGAGCCCCCCCCCAGCACAGCAGGCAGCCCTCTCCCCAAAGGATGTTCCTGCTGTGACATGACACGCACAGCAAGGAAAGACTTGTGCTTGGTTTTGAGAGTTCGCGTTTATCTCTGTCTTACATTTCTGACTTGACCCGGGCGCTGGCTGAAGAGATCCGACCTCTGGTGGTCCGCAGAAGTGGGGATGGTGTGCAGAGGTGGTGGGGGGTGGTGGTGCGCAGAGATGGTGGGGGGGTGCGCAGAGGTGGTGGTGGGGTGGTGGTGTGCAGAGGTGGTGGTAGGGGGATGGTGTGCAGAGGTGGTGGGGGGTGGTGCTCAGAGGTGGTGGGGGTGGTGGTGCGCAGAGATGGTGGGGGTGCGCAGAGGTGGTGGTGGGGTGGTGGTGCGCAGAGGTGGTGGTGGGGGGATGGTGCACAGAGGTGATGGTGTGCAGAGGTGGTGGGGGGTGTGAGAAGTTGGCCTGGTATATGCTGTCCACTAATTATAGTGGGCACCTTGCACCAGTCCAAACAACCCCTTATTGGAGATAGGTTAAAGACAACCTTATTGAAAGCTATCCTAGTGGTAGCTATGGAGAGCAGCCTTCAGGCTAAGTCTTGAAGGAATGTAAAGCAGCTTGTTTTACCAGTCTATAATCTCTTGAGTGACCAAATGAAAGCGGACCACACCAGGTATATATTCAAAATATATGTATTTATTACTAAACACACCCCTCTAGTCTCTTTATGTGACTAGAGTTCGAAGTACATAGGTTATAAGATCTTAAATCACAGTAATAGCACAAATACACGTTTGGGCCCTAGGGGCGTACCAAACCATATACCAATAAAGTGGTATAAGAACCACGACTGAGCTAGACACAAGGCCTAGAGCCTGTAGAAGTGCTTGGACCACAAGGAACCACCCAAGGTAGTGACACAGGGGACCCACGGGGGACGGGTGCCGTGTGAGAACACAGCCGCGAATCACCGTTAACTTCTATGGGGAAAGTCGCGGTTGGGAATTTAAAGAAAAGGGACACTTAAAGGAGGACTTGGAGCAAACCCTTTGAGAACTAGGTCGTTCTGGAGTCTCTACCCACGGGAGCACCGAAGTACTCGTGTTACCTCACCCAGGGAAGCCGGGTACATAGGTGCCTTTCGGGGTCGGGTTTCGTCGTCGATTTGAATGGCGATCTGCTGCAAAGTGCTGCTGGCAACCAGGTCGAAAGTGTCCGGGTGGATCCAAGAGTGGATCAGAGATCTGAAGAACCTGAAAGCAGAGGGGACAGAGTCTGGGTCACTAGCCAGTGACCAGGAAGGCGATGAGCAGATGCCCACCGATGTCGGGTGCTTCAGGTAGGTTGAAGGTTGTCTTGACTCTTCAGCCACGAGGTCCAGGAGGTGTTGTCGGTGACCAGGAGCAGGATTCGGGCTGGTACATAATGTCTGTCGAGTGCTGAGGTGTCGGTGACCAGATTAGACCCAACAAGCCTTGGCAACGGCAAGTCTCGATGAAGATGAAGATTGACGATGGTGCAGACCAGCAAGGTCTGAGGAACTCACCCAGCAAGAGTAAGTGAGGGCAGGCCTGGAGCAACCAGAGAGTCCAAGAAGAAAAGGATTGGCCTTCGTGGAGGGCTACTAGCCAACGGACTAGCAACCACGAAGGAGCCTTGAGACGGTGCACGTGGAGCTGGCTCACAGGACACTCGTGGAGTGGAGGCCAGTGATCTTCAGTGCAGTCGGTGCTGGAGGCAAGGGCTACTCGGAACCCAAAGCACAACTTTGTGGGAGTCCAGGAAGAGGATGCACTTGCAAATGTGCTCGGTGTCCAGGGGTCAGGGTTCCACGTTACCCACGACAGATATGGGCCTCAGCTTCGCTGGGGACTCAGGGCAGCCTCGGGGAAGTCTGGAAATCTACATCTGGTGATGCGAAGACTTCAGCGTCCGACGGGAGCTTCAGTGATGCAGACCGGACAATTGCTTCTTTGGTGCCTGCCAAGCAGGGGAGTCACTCCTTAACTCCAAGGGAGATTCTTCTGTCCTCTAATCTTGAGTAGAGCGTCGAAGGTCCAGGATTCTGTATCTATGTTTCTTCCAAGAGTATCTAAAGTTCTAAGGACTGGGATCCCCTACTTATAGTAAGAAAGGGGGTTGGACTTACTCTGTGGTCCCACCTATGGGTGGGTCAGGGGAGAGGGGTGGTTACACCCCTTCCCCTTTGTCCAGTTTTGCACCAGAGCAGGGGCAGGCAGCCCCTGCAACTGGTTTGAACTGGCATATGCACAGGGACACCAAGTGTGCCCCCAGTGCAGGACTTCAAAGCACCAGGAGGTGCTCCCGCCCAGCCCCAATACACACTATCCTGTCTGGGGAGGTGGTTACACCTCCCTGTGACAGGAAACCTATTGTCAAGGCCTCCCCTGCTGGAGTTTCAGTCAGCAGCAGGAGGCCAGACTTGTGTCTGTGGCAGCAGCATCCATTTTGTGATGCCAGGGCTTTAGAAAGAAGTTACCGGGTAGACCAGTGTGAACATGTCTCTAACTCTAGAAGGGTGGAATGCTACCCCCGCCACCAGGACTGGTGGGGGGGTAGTATTCCAAGATGTTTGACACCAAACACGACATGTTTTGATGCAGTCATTCCAAAGTTGGCATTCTACCGCGAGGATATAATGCACTTAAGAGTATATGGTTTAACCGCATTTACAAACAGTACCAGAGAATGGACTCTGAGAACTGCAGAGGGGCCCTGCTCATGCAGTGGCACCTTCTCACATAAGAACCAAGCACTCTGCCTTCAGGATTGATAAGGCCTGCCATAGGAGTGACTTATAGGTTTATATGTGTGTATGTATGTAATGATATAGGTAGCCCATATCATAGTAAGGGGTGCATGCACCACCTTACCCAGGCTGCAGTAGCAGACCTGTGGTGTCTTTTGGGTGGCCTTTCAGGGGTGGCACAATACATGCTGCAGCCCCTGGCAGGCCTCTGAGGTACCTATGCCCTTGGTACATAGTATACCATATACTAGGGACTTATAAGGGCACTCCAGATTCCACTAGAGATGTGCCTAAGGCACATGGAAACCATTTTAGAGAGGAAGCAGCTAGGCTGGGGTTCTGATTAGCAGGGCCCCAGCCAGACTAAAGTCGAAAAACAGTGAAGCATCAGCAAAAAGTGGGGTACCCATGTGAAGCAGATCCTACTCTCCTACACAACCCCCCAAACGTAGGGACATTAAACTAACCTTGACCAGTTGAGTCTTCATGTTCTAAGTGGAAGTACCTAGAGAGTCCATCTACATTGGCATGGTTACTCCCAGGTCTATGTTCCACTGTGAAGTCCATCCCCTGTAGGGAAATGGACCACCTAAGCAGTTTGGGGTTTTCACCCTTCATTTGTTTTAGCCATAAGAGGGGCTTATGGTCTGTCTGAACAAGGAAGTGGGTACCAAACAAGTATGGCCTCAACTTCTTCAGGGCCCAGACCACAGCAAAGGCCTCCCTCTCAATGGCTGACCAACGTTTCTCTCTAGGGGTCAGCCTTCTGCTAATAAAAGCTACTGGCTGATCCTGACCTTTTTCATTCAATTGTGACAGTACAGCCCCTACCCCCAATTCAGATGCATCTGTTTGGACAATGAACTTCTTGGAGTAATCAGGACTCTGTAGAATGGGAGCAGTGCACATGGCCTGCTTCAGGTCATCAAATGCCTTTTGACAGCTAACTGTCCACTGAACCTTCTTGGGCATTTTCTTTGAAGTTAAGTCATTCAAAGGTGTCACTATTGATCCATACCCTTTGACAAATCTTCTGTAGTACCCAGTCAGGCCTAAAAAGGCTCTCACCTGAGTCTGGGTAGTTGGAGCAGGTCAGTCCATGATGGTCTGGATCTTGCTCTGCAGTGGTTGAACCTGGCCTCCACCCACAAGGTGGCCCAGGTACACAACCTGACTCTGCCCTATCTGGCACTTGGTGGCCTTGATAGTCAGGCCTGCTTTTTGCAGGGCCTGTAAAACATTTCTGAGGTGGACCAGGTGATCCTCCCAGGTGGAGCTAAAGACAGCAATATCATCTAGATATGCTGCACTATAGGCTTCCAGGCCTGTAAGGACTGTGTTCACCAACCTCTGAAAAGTGGCAGGTGCATTCTTCAGACCAAAGGGCATTACCACAAATTGATAATGTCCACTAGGGGTTGAGAATGCTGTCTTTGGCTTTGCATCATCAGCTAGTCTGATCTGCCAGTAGCCAGCTGTCAGGTCAAATGTGCTGAGATACTTGGCTGAGGCCAAAGTGTCTATTAGCTCATCTGCCCTAGGGCAAAGAGGATTCTTTTGTGGCTGCCACACCCTTCTGCTTACCGACTCCAGAAAGCCTGACCCCTCCGCCGTTCGTTCACTTGGAAAGAAGAAACCACGATGTAAAACAGTGACCTTTTATTTAAGCAATTCAAAAAGCATAAAAGCACTTCAATTTAAATGTTGTCCATCACACATGAACAGAATGAAAAATAATGCATTGACAATGTTCAAACTCATTTATTCAAAGAAGCAAATATGTGACTAAAATATTATGCTATAAGCAGCTGCCTAAGGAGCAGCCCTAACTCTAAAGAGGATGGATAGGCTAGTGCCTAGAAGGCTAATCTTTTCTTATGAAAGCAACACCATTCAAAACTACGCAGTTTAAACTAAAATAAATGCAATGGCTTGGGTTAGGATGAGCTGAATTAGATAGACTGTCAAAGCCAAAAGGCTAAATTATTAGACAGGCCGAATAAGCTAATTGTGAAATAATTAGATGGGCTGACAAAGCCAATAGTGAAATGATTAAATAGGCTGACAAGGCCAATAGGCTATGCCATCAGATGGGCTGTCAAAGCCAATAGGCAGAATTATCCGAAAAGAGTATTACCACCTTGGAAGTTGAGGCTCTAGGCCCAGTCACAGACGGACGATCGATCGCTCGGGAACCCTCTGAATGCAGTCAGCTCTGATGCAATGGAGAGTTCGAAGCTCTAGTCTGGGTGGGGCTCTTTTATATGGTTGAATGCAGAACTTTATCGTTAAATGCAGAACTTACGCCTACATTTGCACGAGGCTTGACACGAGATCTGACGCAGGCCACTTGGCCACCTGCTCTACTGGAAAATTTTATATGAGAAGTGGTATCATGCTGAAACAGAACTGGTGACAGAAGGTCAGAGTTCTCTGACCGCAAAAAGTAAACAATGGATAACTTTCACCGTAAAAGAGGCTTAGAATTAATATTAAATATTTTAACTTCTTGTTCAAGTTCCTGCCTTGGGTTCCACTTTACTGGCAGCGCGGAAAGTCCCATAGCTAAGAATATCATAAATCTTGCATGTGACACTGCCAGATGTACCATCAGGATGTCATGTGGGTGGGGGCCACCCTTATTCTTGTAACTGTGGAAAGTTACAAGACAGGCTAATGTTGTATCTGGGCGGATGGGACAGATTTCTGCTGGCAGATCAGTGAGGCCTACGAGGTCTGTTTCATTATTATTATAAAAATGAGAGCAAGAGTCACTTGCTTTTGGGCCTACACATTTGTATCTTAGGAAGGTATACTTGGTCCTATGTAAGATATGGTTTATCTAGGGAGCTGGGCTGGGGCCTATGTGAGATGTGCTACCAGGACAAGGGAGAGTGGACAATTTAAGACATTCTATCTGAGCCTGCCTGGCAGGGCCTATCTAGGAGTATCATGTTTGGTGGATAGGGCAAAATCAGAAATGGGTTTCTTGTTAAATGGTACTACGGGATTTTTGGGACCCTCCATCATCTCCCTGCTCTTGTTCAATTTTGAACACATGTCGGACAGAATACTGGGGAGGACTCTCAGGAGTCGGGTGCATGCTGGGTCACTGGCGTAGGGGCACGCAACCGGGAGTTGCAATTCTGATGGTAGGGTAACATACTCTCCATCATTGTGGCTCAACAATTCGTCATACTTGTGAGCGTCATGCTCCTCCCTCAAACTGTACCTATTCTGTGGAACTGGGGGAAGTGGGGGAGTGTTGGGTGAAACCTCAGGGGCACCTAGTTCTATGAGTTGTATGTGGACCTGTCCATCCCCATCCCCAGGGGCACGGTGCATATCCTGATAGTCTGCATTGCTGTAAACTTCTGTTTTAACGTAATTTATCCCAACTGCCTTGACGGTGCATCTGCTGACACACCTCATTATTACCTGTGCACCGCAACACATTAACATGATGACACAACAAATAGGTAACACTGTTTTCAAGATAGCAGATAGCCATGAAGGCATCCAGTCCAAGTTGAACCAGCCCGTAATAGGGTCTGCAGCGGCACCGCCCTCATCACGCATCCCTTTTCCCAAATTGTCCAAGTCCTCAATGGCCTTAGCGAGAGACCCGTTGCCCGCATCATTAGATGGTATGAAAGTGCAGCAGCTCGATCCGATGGAACTGCATACCCCTCCCTGCATAGCTGTGAGCTGATCTAGAACATATCTATGCTCTAGAACCATAAGTCTTATTGGTCGCAATTCTTCCTGTATTGCGTTGAACCCATCTCGGGTGTTGTTGATCATAGTCATTAGTTCATAGCGTGTGACCTGCAGCCACCGGGCGTTAGCAGATGTTTGCCAGATGGGCCACAGGCCCCCAAAGAATTCCTGGGCGCGATTGAACAGGCGAAACTCGTCAGGAATTTCCTTAAAGGCGTCGTTAGCAAAATATTGAGCACTCCTTCGGTGCCGATGAAGCAGGGTGACATCACCTGTCATGGGGTGTTCAAGCACTTGGGAAATGTTGGATGCCGGGACAACGAGATGCAGTTCATGCATGGTGACCATGGTGCATAGGCCCTTCCATCGAGGAGGCAACTGGGCGAAGATGCGCTCTCCGCAGGCCCAAAAGATGTCCATGAGGCCAGCGGTGCCGTCTTGGAGGTCCAAATTAAAAATTGTTGTGTTACAGTTAGTGTTGCTGCCCACAGGGCGGGTACCGTTACCTAGGAAGCAAAGGACAGGATTTTTTAGTTTATATGCTCTTTTCCATGGATAGGTGCTGTCCTTACTAAAGGTGTACCTTCTACTTTCTTGTGTCCAGACCTCCCCGCACCCATCCTCAACACCCCTATCGGTCTCTCCGTCATTGATTGTTGTTACAAAGGGCGCTCCTAAGGAAGCAGCTCTACAATTGAAGTTGCATGGCCCACTCCATTTGTTTTCAACATAGACGTTGGCCGATAATTTTAGCACAGGCCTGTACACACAGGGGCTTTTGTCTCTTTGGTCATAACATACTGATTCTGGTTTTGAAAAGGTAAAGTAGCATAACTGGGCAAAGGTACGCACCCAACGCTGTATCTCTTCTTTAGACTGACCCTGTATGTCTCTGTCAAATTCATGTTTATCAGTTACAATTTTGAATGTGACAGGATTATGATCCCATATGGTGGTATTTACATAAATTGTTTCGATAGTTGCTGACAGGAGCTGGATCTGGCCGTATATACGGCAAAGGAACAGATGGAGGAGACACTCAGCTTTTGGGGGTGGTATTTCTTTTGGGAAAATCATTTTGTCTGCGCCTACTGCATGGGGGATATGTGAGCACACAAAACATGCTTCTTTTGTTGTCTTTTTTCCTATTTCGGACATGTGCCGGTACCACATGTTATCTAGCAGGGCACCATGGGCTCCATGATGTGGATCAGATTCGTCAGGACGTGTGGAGTGGAAATCGGGCATGGGCATGGGTTTAGGTTGTGCCACGTGAACCACTGTGTCCTGAAGAGCAGTGGCCCACTCTTGTGTAACCTCAAGTCTTTTCTTGTTGTTGCGGGCCGAGGCCCTTGCTCTACCTCGTTTAAATCCTCTTTTGAATCTACGGTTACTGCTAGGAGGGGAACTGCGGGGCAACTGGGGACCTATTGTAATATTCGGAACGTCATCCCCTGGGGTAGTAGCGCTGCTTGGGATCTGTTCAGTAACTGTGGATGTGGGGTGTGTGCTAGTGTGTGCTGTGTCAATGGTACAAGGTGGGAGTGGTGGACTTTTGATCTTATCTCTATCTGGTGACACAACTGGCTGTCCTGAACATTGTGTAATAACATCGGGAAGGTCACATTGAGCAATTGTTGCCAGATAAAACAGATACCAGGTTAGGGCCGCTATGGCCAAAGCACAAATTAGTAAGACAAGTGGAATACATAACTTTGCATTTCCTTTAGCAATCTTGACTGTAAGTACTCGACGCTCATCGTGTTCTTCATCAGAGGAGGATGGAAGGCCGCTGTCTTCATGGAGTTGTACTGATACCAAGTCCGGTCCTTCTCTTAGTCTATTGGCTGAGGTGGTGGTGCAGGGTCTAGGCGGACGTGGCTGCGATGGATCCATGCTTTCCTCTCAGCTATGCGCACTGCAGTGGGTGATGAGTCTATGACTGGGAAGGGGCCCTCGAATTTAGGATCCTTCCAACGTCTGACGTTTTTTCGGATGAAGACCAGTGTCTCGGGACGGATTGGTGGGAGCTCAGGATCGGTGGGGCCCTTGTCTCTCCTCTTGGATACCTGGGTAGAAAGGAACTGCGCTGCGCTTGTTAGTTGGCACAAGTAATTGTAAAGTTCTGCCTTAACTATCTCAGGTGATGACTCACTATCTGTTTTAGAGCGTGTGGATGGAATTGTTATATTTATGGATCGTCCAGTGACAAGCTGATGGGGCGTGAGGTGGTGATCCGAACTTGGGGAGTTTCTTAGTGCAAAGAGTGCTATAGGCAGGCAATAAAGCCATTTCTTTCCTATTGTAGCACTTATTTTGCTTATTTTAGTTTTGAGCAAGCCGTTGAGGCGCTCACAGATGCCGTTACTTTGTGGGTGGTAAGCTGATGTCAGTTTGTGCTTAATGCCTAGCATTGTGGTCAGGGAGGAAAAGATGGCGTTTGAAAAATGACTTCCGTTATCTGTCCGGATGGCATCTGGAATGCCCCAGCGAGTAATGACATCACGGAGTAGGAATGTGGCAGCTGCCTTGGCGTCGCAGTGGACACAAGGTCCAGCTTCGATCCAGCGTGAAAAAGGACACACTACTACAATGAGATAGCGGTAATTTTGGCAGCGGTCGATCATGTCGACAAAGTCCATGTGCAACTCTTTGAAGGGGCCAGATGGTCTAGGAATGGTGGAAGCAACTGTTTTAAGAGTAGGGTTTGGGGAATATTGTTGGCAAATGAGACATTTATTAACATATAATTGTATCTGTTCATGGGCATTTGGGATGAACCAGTCTGTTTGCAAGGTGGTGGACATGTTATCTCGAGTGACATGTGTGGGAAGGTGGAGTTGATCTAATGCCACTTGTAACAAGGCCTGTGGCATCACAGGTTTCCTGTTACTGTCTGTCTGTATATGAAATCGGCGGAGTCCTGTTGTACTCCCTCTTCTTCCATAACTCTTTCTCTTGATGTGGTGCACTTTCTTGCATTTGTCTGAGGTGTAGCTGTGCAGTTTGATCATATTGTTGTGTTTTGTCAATGTCAAATGGTGTTGGTAATTGGGGTAATGTATCTGAAATGTGTTCATTGTGGCTGTCATGCTCTATTGGAGGTACTGTTTGGGAAAGTAAAATGGGGGCAAATGGAACTTCTGTTATTGTTTCGGTTGGGGGGCTTATTGCTGGGGGGGCCTCTGGCTGCAGCCTTAGCTGCCCAGTCTGCCAGGGCGTTACCTCTGGAGACAAAATCTTGGCCATTGGTGTGCGCATTTGACTACGGCTACTTCAGCTGGTAGTGTAAGGGCCTCAATAAGTTCCTCTAGTAACGTTTTGTGAATGACAGGTGTACCATCTGATTTAAGGAAACCACGCCTTTTCCAGCGGAGGATGCTGGAATGTGTTGTTGTGGTGACATATGCAGAATCTGAATAAATTGTAATGCGGTCATCTGCTCCAATGTTTAAGGCAGCTATGAGGGCTACCAGTTCAGCTGCTTGAGCAGAATAATGTGATGGTAATGTAAGTTGCTGTACAATGTCTAGGGAATCAGAGGAATCGTTCTGCTGTGCTTTGACTACGGCTGCTCCTGTGTACCTGACTCCTGTGTCTTGATCAATGGTAGAGGAGCCATCAACAAAATACACAGTACTGTTTGGCAAGGGGTCCTCTTTTGCTGCTCCAGACTCATCTGGTGAGTATGTGGCACAATCATGGGTGTCATCATCTGAGGTGGCTATTGGGTGGGCAAAAAATGTGGCAGGATTTACTGTATGGCATTTTACAATCTTCAGAGAAGGTAGTGACAGTATGACTTCGTAACCTGACACTCTTTGTGTTGTTAAAGTTGTCTTGGCTTTTTGTATTATTGCAAAGACAGCATGTTCTGTGTACATAGTGAGTGGGGAACCCATTACAATGGGAGTGCTTTTCTGAACAGCAAATGCTGCGGCAGCAAGGGCCTGCTCGCAGGGGTAATGACCTTTCATGACAGCGTCCAGCATGCCGCTGAAGTAGGCAATGGGCTTATGGCCCATTGGGTATTTCTGAGTGAGTACTGCTGTCATGACTAAACCATCACAGTGAGTGAATAGGTAGAATTCTTTAGTGTAATCAGGTGATCCTAACACTGGTGCATTTGTTATCTCATCTTTGAGCTGGGTGTAGGCTGTTCTCATTTCAGGTGTCCACTCAATTTTATTGTGTCGGTCTTTGCCCATTTTCACAGCTTTCAGCAATGGGGCGGTTATTGTTGCAAAATCAAAGACCCATTGACGGACATAATTAACCAGGCCGAGGAATTTTTGCATGTCTTTAACTGTTTGGGGTTCAGGAGTGTCTTTTATTGCCTCAACTCGACCTGGAGTGACTCGTCTGCCTGATGCAGACAGTAGCTGTCCTAGGTAATGTACCTCTCTCTGACAGTACTGTAACTTCTGTTTGTCAACTTTATATCCTCTTTGTGCTAGTGTGGTGAGTAAGAGGATGGTGTCTTGCCTGCATTGTTGTTCTGTGGGGCTGCAAAGCAGTATGTCATCGACATATTGCAATAGGGTGCTGTCACATTGGAAATTGGACAAGTCTTCTTTGACGACCCTGTTGAAGACGCTAGGGGACTCACAGTACCCTTGAGTGAGCCTTGTGTACGTGAATTGCACATTTCTGAACGAGAACGCCAGGAGGTATTGGCTGTCTGGGTGCAAAGGAATGCTGAAAAAGGCATTTTTCAGGTCGATGACAGAAAAGTACTGTGCATCGGGGGGGACATTGGTGAGGATGACAGAGGGGTCTGGGACAATGGGGAATTCAGGTACAACTATGTTGTTAATTGCGCGCAGATCATGTACTAGCCTCCATTGATTTGTCTTCCCCTTCCGCACCGGGAAAAGGGCTGTGTTACACGAAGAAATACAAGGATATATTACTCCCTGCTCTAGCAATGCTTGTATGGTAGGGGCTATGCCCTCTTCTGCTGCTTTAGACAAGGGATACTGTTTTATTCTGGGCAAGATAGCACCTTGTTTGAGAGTTATTTTGAATGGCCTGGCAGAGCTGATAAGGCCTACATCATTTGGGCCTGTTGTCCAAAGATGTACTGGTACTTGAGCCAAATCTGCTTCTCGTGCAGAGTCATAGTTGGGGGTGACCGTTGGTGTTCTAATTTCCACTGTCACTGAGATGGGCACATTATTATCATAGATAATCTCTGTTTTAGAATGTTCCTCAGGGGATCCAAACAACTGGGCATCTGAAATGTTTCTAACTAATCCTTCTGGCTCAATAAAAATGACACAAGCCCAAGTATGAGCGTTGTCATCGCATGCCAGGAATGCGCCATAGGTAGGTGTTATCTCAAGGGCGCAGATGTCAAAAGTGAGATGTTTGTCTAATACCGGCGAATCAGGTAATTGGGGTCTGAAAAGAAATTCTTTTGGTAACTGAACTGTGCGGCCTTGTAATTCGGGAGTGGTGGCGACAATTGTGTGGACAGCTGCAGAGAAGGCGTGCTCATCCACTGGGCGTGCTCTGACCTGGCTATCTAAGGAAGACTGTGCAGTGACTGCCATTATCCTTATTTAGTGTGGTACCTGGTATGGAGCAAATCATTGTTCCATTGTCATCGAAGTGGATAGTCATGTTTAGTTTGGCCATGAGGTCGCGTCCTAAAAGATTGACTGGGGACCTAGGTGAATAGAGCAGAGGCTGCTCCACTACATGGCCTCCTATCTCCATTGAGACTGGCTTGGTGAAGGGGACCCTCGCTATTGCCCCAGAAAATCCCTGTGTGTCTGCTGTTTTGTTTGAAATGGGCAGAGGGCCACCTGTAATGCAGGAGTATGTGGCACCTGTGTCAACAAGAAAACTATATGTTTTGTTATTTATCACAACACTTGCAATAGGGTCCTCTTCAGTATTGCTCGTGCATGACAAAATTGGGCACACAAGGGTTGTCTGTGGGCTGTCCTAGCCAGTGTATTCTCCATGCTGATATTGCTGGATGGTGCCCTGGGTAAAGGGGTTGCTGGAGGCAACAATTGTTCCTCCTAGAGGGACACTGTTTTGTGTTTGAGGGACCACCTGATAAACATGTTGTTGCTGTGGCTGTAGCTGTTGCATTGGAACCTGCATTTGTTGGACTGCTGGCTGAGCCTGGGTGATTGGGGGCGCTTGGAGCTGCACTTGTTGTTGCTGTGCTGGTTGTGCATAAGAGTATAGTATTTGGGGCTGTTGAAGGTGTTGTTGTGGGTGCTGCTGTTGTTGGAATGGTGCTTGTGCTTGGTAGCCTGGACGCATATATTGCTGACCCATGTCGCGCTTTTTGCTGTTGCAATCTCTCTGTATGTGGCCTGGTTTCTGGCAATAGTAGCAGATGATCGGTGGTGTTCCCTGTCCTGGCTGTTGTGGAAACCTTTGCTGTCCCATCCCTCGCCCTCTTCCTTGTCCACCCGTGTTCCAGTTCATATTTTGTCTGTTATTGTAATAGGGCTGAGTGTTGGTGCTGTAAGCGGGTGGTGCTGGCATGTATTGTACCATTGGCTGTGGTTGTGGCTGCTGGACATACTGTATGGCAGGTTGGGGTTGAGCTTGTATGTACTGTACTGCAGGTGGTGCTTGAACCTGCTGTGGGGCAGGTTGGGCATTGCCTGTAAGAGCATTTATGGCAGCCTGGGGGAAGGATGTTACTGCTGTCATTTGAGTGACGGGTGCTGCAAGCATGACTGTGTCAATATTGTCTTTTTTCTTATTAAGTTTCTGCTGTACCAATTTGGCAGCGGCATTCTCTATTGCCAGCTGTCTAGTCTTTTCCTGTTCCTGTCTCTTTTTGCAGTAATGTACAATGTGGTCTTGTATTTCAGCCCATGGCTTGCATTCCATTGCTACAATGCCATCTAATTTTTCCTGCACTTCAGTAGGTAAACCCTTCTTTACTGTGTGATAAAATAGTCTCCCATAGCCTCCTGCATCCCATCGTTGTCCTAACTCCTGATGCCATTTTTCTTTCATTCTGGAAAGGTAGGTGGCAGGGTCTTCATTTGGTTGCATGGTCTGTGACAGTAAAGCCCCAATGTCAGGGACATCAGGGAATTTCCTGCGTAACTCAGCCCAAGTTTTTGTTCTAATTTCATTAAAGGAAACACCATCATGTTTGGTGTTGGTTTTTGTCAGGTTGATATGGATATGCGTAAAGAGATCTTCTGCGTCTTCTCCCATGAGGGAGATCAGCAGGTTTTTGACATCACCTATGGCTATAATGTTACCTGTGGTGCAATTTTCAAAAGCTGCAATCCATTTTCCCGCACCCTCGGTGAGGGGTGGGAGTGCTTTTTTGACATTTTCTTTGTCTAATGTAGACCATGTGATGTAGATGGGGGGATCAGCGATATTTTTGTAGAGCAGTGGCATCTGGCGCGTGACCCCAGGGCGTTGCTCTGTGGGTCCTGTATAGGGATGTTGGCGAGCATGTTTTTGACAGACTTTCTGGCGCATGATCCCAGGGCGTTGCGGTGTGGGTCCCGTATCGTCATGCTGGCGAGCATATTTTTGCCAGACTTTGAGGCTCTCCCTCATGTAGTCATAGTCCCAATTCTCATCTCCTGATCCTTTGAGGATGCATTCAACTGCTATTGCCATGTACTGAGGCTCAAAAGAGCCTTCTCTTGGCCAAGGGCGCATTTGTGGCGCCAAGGGCTCTGACCAACCTGCCAAATCGTCTGAAAAGGGGTTAACTGCATAGTCTGAGCCTTCCCCTAATGTCACTATCTCATTGGGAATGAGATCATTGCTAGTTTTTGGTGGACATTGTCTGCTGAGAGCTATGTTATGTCTATTTTTCATCCTAGTAGTGCGCAAGGAAGCAGAGCCCGAGACGTCATATAGTATGTCGTCTGGGCATCCATGTGTCCCCAAGACTTTAAGTCTCTGTGCTTCGGTGGCCCTGACCTTACTTTTTACCACTGGGTCTCGCTCCTGTGGGAGTTCCCAACATATTGGTATTTTACCAAACATTGGATTGAGATCTTCTAGTCCCAATTGTGGTCTCTCTTCTGACCCTCCTGCTGTTTGGTATGGGTGGGCTTGGTGTGTGTCAGTGAATTCTTGTGTTATTCCAGAGGTGGCAGCGTCATAGCGGTAGGGGTGCTTATCAAAGAGATATTGTCCCGTCCCTTCCCCATTCCTACTAATAGCTGTCTTTGGGTGGTGTCGCACGAGGTGATGCATTGTGGGCGAGGGTGGTGTTGGAATGTTGATCTTTGACATCATGTCCGACATGCTTTTGTTCATGTTCTCTAATTTTAATGACAAGCGTCTGATTGAGTTTACCTCCGCTGCGTGAGAAGGTGGGGGACGCCTGGGTGTCTGTTTGTCTTCAAACTGCTGTGGTGAAATACTTTCCGAGCTAGTGCTTTTGCTCAAATCTGCCTCCTGTCTATAATTGCCATATGAGGAAGGTAGATCAGTGAGAGAAACACACTGTCTCTCCGTTATACCCAGTGATGGTGGTGGGAACTCAATGAGCTGCTGCTCCCGGTCTGTCCTAAGGCCAGGTCCTGGTACCTCTCCAGGGGGTGCAGCAGGCATGAAAGGCATGCTAGTTTGTGACGGGAGGTGCGAAGTTGGGAACAGGTGTGTGTCGGTGTTGGAAAAGGGGTTAGGGCCATGTTGTTGTTTAGTGTCAGTGTCACGGAAAGGGTTAGAGTCAGAGGCTTGTTGAGTGCCGAGGTCACGGACGACAATGACGGGTGAGCGCAAGGAGCGAGATGTTACTTGGGGGACAGAGTCATGCGAGTGACGAGACGATGCTTGAGAGACAGAGTCAGAGGCTTCCTCATCTTCTTCACCTGAGTGTAATTGTGCAGGATTGACTGTTGGTGTGAATTTTAGTGATAGGTGTGCATCTATGAGGCCTGGGATACCTGATACTGCTGTCTCCCTTACTGTACCGTTGGGGAGAGGCAAGTGTATGCTACGCAGTTCTGTCAGGTCGGGGTATGCATTACCGGGGGCCACTGGTGGGGTCGGTGGTCTCTGCACGGGGTGGTACGGGTGGCTGGGTGATGTGTAGGAAGTCTGAAAATCTTCAATCTGTGTGGTGAGTAAATCTGGGCCGAGGTGCGGTGAGGAAGATACCTCATTTGGTAGTGGTTGGGAGCCAGCAGCCGGATAATCATTAGTGGTGACTGGTAGCTCCGGTTGCTCCTTACTAGTGCGCTCGGTATACATACCGCTGAAGTGATAAGGTGGTGGGGGCGGAGCATTGGGTATAACTGGGGGTGTGGAGTCAGAGTGTGGTTGAGCCTTGTCTTTGAAAATGCGCCAGAGATCTAAAGTAGCCTTTCTCTTCTGTAACTTAGTGCCAGAGTACTTGGTGTCTAGAAAGGTGGTGGCATGCTCTAGTATTATTGGGTCAAAGCTTCCCTCTGAGGGCCAAGGATGAGTCATTTTCGCTGTACGCTTATGAAGCTCACGGCAGTGCTTTAGTATATGGTGTTCTTGACCCCCAAATGTTTTTAAGACATGTTGGAGGGGAGTAGCCATGTTGGTGTGTCTAACACGGGGCGCTCTAGGCAAGGCCTAATTTACAAGAGCGCGCTTTTCAGGTGCTAGGGACAATGTCTCTAATTAGTTCTTGTGCTACTGCCTGAATGACAATATCATACACACTGTCCTGCAAGTCTCGCTCTTGTGCTGGGGTATAAAGGGGAAAGCAGAGCCGACCGCCAAAGCAAGCTTCAGCAATATAGCTTTGGAGAGGGTGCCTTGGCCAAGTGCTAGATAATATGGCAGTTACTGGCGCTCCAGGGGGATGTATGATAAAAAAGATGTGGAAGTGGGTAGACGTTTTATATACTGTAGAGCTCAGTATGCCATTCATGAGAGTTGTTTTAAGGCACAATACTTTGGGGGTGAATGTCGCTTGTTTGGGAAGGAATGTAATTAGGTGTCAAAGGTGTGTTCAGTGTCAGGAGTGTCTTCTACGTCAATAGTGTGTTGTGCGTCAGGAATGTGTTCTGCGGCAGAAGTGGACTCAGTGGTAGGGGTGGGCTCGTTCGCAGAGGTGGGGGGAATAGCGTCTATTATCAATTCCTCTCCTATTGCACTACTGATAACGTGATACAATGCCTGTCTTAATTCTAGTTCCTGTGGGCCGATGTATATTCCGTTAGGGGAGAAGTCAGGAAATTGGAGCCGGCTATGGGAGAGACCAGCAATTACTCTGCTTTGTAGCGGGTTGCGTGGATAATGTATGACGAGTGTGGAGGGTATGTCCAAACCTGGCGCTATTAGGCGAATGCGTATGTGAATGTAATCCGATGTCCTATGGATCATGGTACCTATAATCCTATTCATGGGAACCAGTAATTGTGGAGTGTTCCCTAAAATGTCAGTGCTTGGAATGTTTTTGGTCTTTGGGTTTAGTAACAGTGGGATGTGGAAGGTGCGGAAACGATGGTGCTAGTGAAAGCGTTATCTGCTGTGGCTGGGTATAGTCAAGGCCCAAAGCTTGAAATATAGTGAGAAGGACAGTACTTGCTAAGGGTGTAACGTGACAGAAGGAGGATGGATGTCCAGTGGAAAGACCGACAACGATATTGTTAACCAAATATACAAAAATAGGAGAAGCTGTACTGTCAGGAGACGGGGTACTCATTACCTATAGTGACTGAAATTGGGGTGGTGGGCTTGCCGGGGGAGGCACAATTAAGATGTCTGGGACAGAGTCCTCTAGATCCACTGAATAGTCCTGCAGGAGTGCCGAGAGAAATGGGTACTCGTCAGCAGGAGACGGTGGTCGGTGGAGAACAATACTAGGTACTGATGCTGATACCGTAGGGGGGGCAGGGGCAATAATGCTAGGGAGTGTTGCCTCTTCAGAGGATGCCGTGGACTGTGCAGAGTCAGTATTGGAGTCGTCGTGTATGACGACGGTAATAGGAGAATTAATAAGAGAGACAGAAGACCCTAAAGAGGGTGGGGAGCGCGGAGGTGAATTAGAGGAGTGGGCAGGCCACAAAAGGTCCGGGCGGGTGGTGTCTGGTGGTAGTTGGGAAGATGCGGTGCCTGAGGTAGGTAGGTCCACAAGAGACAAGAGTGAAAGCCGAAGTTCAGTATTGGGTGTAAAGTCAATCTCAAAGATGTCCCAAGTAGCAGCAAGAACTTCGCTTTGATGGCGCGTGAGGGGGATAAATTGATCAAGACCTGTGTGGTACACTGCTGTGGCAGTACCATGTACTGAATGAATAAGGAGATTAATAATTATTGGGGGATCAGAGGACATACCGGGGGGTTTGTTTAAAGGGTCGGTACAAGAGGAGTGGAGATACACCTCCAACCCCCTGTGGCTACCAATTGACGTAGGCAAGTGGTAGGCAAAATGTATTAAAGACAGAAAAGAGGCGCAAGGTGTGTGCAGTGTGTACTGAAGGTAAGTGCAACTACTTAGCGGGATCGCTGCTAGGAGGTACAGACAAAGCAATCCAGACAACAGCTACTTAGCGCAGTTGCCGCTAATAATGTGGAAAAATTGGAGGCAACTGAGTCACCATAAATAACTAGCAGGCTGCCAGTCTGCTAAATGAGTGTTGAGCTGGTAGCCAGCAACAAATTGAGGGTGGGTGAGGGAACTGCAGAAGTGCTACTAATGTTTAAAAAGCACAAGAAACAGACATAACGAACAACAAATAAACAATAATTAAATAAATGAAATGCATTTCAAAAAGGAGTACGTTTTAATGTAACATGAGTTGCTGAGAAAGCAGCGTGGAAGGACAGAAAGAGGAGGGGTGAGGGCGCTCACAGCGGAGCTGCGAGGCCTGCTTCCTGATTTAGCGGAGAGAGTGAAAAGAGGAAGGCTGACGGGAGATCAAACTGGGCTAGTGACTTCGAAGATGTATGTTCCTCCTTTCGTAGTGGCGCAGTTAACAAAAGTGAAAGGCGCCGATGAGAGAGTGAGAGACACTTAAGAGTTAAAAAGAGAAAGGCACCCAAGCAATGCAAAACGGAATCAGAGAGGGATCTACTAGAAAGAGCGAAGAATGAATGTGTGAAGAGACAGGAGAGACACCTGAGGAAAGAGTGGCGCATTGAAGCCTAAAAGTAGAATGGTGTTGCAGTGAAATATACAGTGTTGAAAGAAAAATAGAAAATGGCGGCAAATGTATACAAAATGGCGGCGGGGCACACCCTAAATAGAAAAGTGCGACAAGACTACAGACACACATGCCACATGCGCACCGTGTGAAGGGCACAACAGCCCACAACCAAAATAAAGTAGTCTGGTGAGAGACAGCGCCAAGAGCCTTCAATAATGATATGCCAAAAAGTGTGCGTTAAATAGTAAAACACCTTAAAAGCCGCAAATGCATGTGCACAATGCCAGAATTCGGTAGAATCACACAAAGGTGATTTCCCAGGACTCAAACCTCAAGCCTTACTGTGCCAATTCAACTAAAAAAAGCACACGTAAATAAATATAAAAACAATAATATCTGCAGAAGCAGTTGTGCACAATGCCAGAATTTGATCAACCAACACGTGATCCGGACTCAAACCGTAAGCGCCATCTAGAAGCATATGCAAAGGAAAAGTCAAAGACAGAAACGGAGAAGTGAAAGCAGCATTGAAAAATGAGAGCACAATATTTATAAAAAAAACAACGGCAAAGAGGCCAAAGAAAGTAGGGGCAAGAGAACGGAACCAAAAGGGAAAGCACGTCAAACTAAAAGTAGCAGAGAGAAGAGCACCACAGAGCCTCGGGAAGATGTGACCAGCCAGAAAAAGGACGTTGTGGTATGTCAGTCAACTACACGTGGGCAAAGGAGCACACACAGAAAGGAGACCCCTGTTGGCGAATACAGGCTGACTCAGCACCCCACACACGCCACAACCCTGAGGCAAATGCAAGGAGAAAAAAATAAAATATCCCTGACTTACCCCAGTGGACGTGGGGAGAGGAGAGCCCGAGAGATAGCCAGACAGGTGTAACCCCAGCATGCGTCCCAAAACCTCACCGCAGATGATTTCTTCACGAGTCCATACTTCGTGGTCGCCAGATGACAAAGAGGATTCTTTTGTGGCTGCCACACCCTTCTGCTTACCGACTCCAGAAAGCCTGACCCCTCCGCCGTTCGTTCACTTGGAAAGAAGAAACCACGATGTAAAACAGTGACCTTTATTTAAGCAATTCAAAAGCATAAAAGCACTTCAATTTAAATGTTGTCCATCACACATGAACAGAATGAAAAATAATGCATTGACAATGTTCAAACTCATTTATTCAAAGAAGCAAATATGTGACTAAAATATTATGCTATAAGCAGCTGCCTAAGGAGCAGCCCTAACTCTAAAGAGGATGGATAGGCTAGTGCCTAGAAGGCTAATCTTTTCTTATGAAAGCAACACCATTCAAAACTACGCAGTTTAAACTAAAATAAATGCAATGGCTTGGGTTAAAATGAGCTGAATTAGATAGGCTGACAAAGCCAAAAGGCTAAATTATTAGACAGGCCGAATAAGCTAATTGTGAAATAATTAGATGGGCTGACAAAGCCAATAGTGAAATGATTAAATAGGCTGACAAGGCCAATAGGCTATGCCATCAGATGGGCTGTCAAAGCCAATAGGCAGAATTATCCGAAAAGAGTATTACCACCTTGGAAGTTGAGGCTCTAGGCCCAGTCACAGACGGACGATCGATCGCTCGGGAACCCTCTGAATGCAGTCAGCTCTGATGCAATGGAGAGTTCGAAGCTCTAGTCTGGGTGGGGCTCTTTTATATGGTTGAATGCAGAACTTTATCGTTAAATGCAGAACTTACGCCTGCACGAGGCTTGACACGAGATCTGACGCAGGCCACTTGGCCACCTGCTCTACTGGAAAATTTTATATGAGAAGTGGTATCATGCTGAAACAGAACTGGTGACAGAAGGTCAGAGTTCTCTGACCGCAAAAAGTAAACAAAGGATAACTTTCACCGTAAAAGAGGCTTAGAATTAATATTAAATATTTTAACTTCTTGTTCAAGTTCCTGCCTTGGGTTCCACTTTACTGGCAGCGCGGAAAGTCCCATAGCTAAGAATATCATAAATCTTGCATGTGACACTGCCAGATGTACCATCAGGATGTCATGTGGGTGGGGGCTACTCTTATTCTTGTAACTGTGGAAAGTTACAAGACAGGCTAATGTTGTATCTGGGCGGATGGGACAGATTTCTGCTGGCAGATCAGTGAGGCCTACGAGGTCTGTATTATTATTATTATAAAAATGAGAGCAAGAGTCACTTGCTTTTGGGCCTACACATTTGTATCTTAGGAAGGTATACTTGGTCCTATGTAAGATATGGTTTATCTAGGGAGCTGGGCTGGGGCCTATGTAAGAGGTGCTACCAGGACAAGGGAGAGTGGACAATTTAAGACATTCTATCTGAGCCTGCCTGGTAGGGCCTATCTAGGAGTATCATGTTTGGTGGATAGGGCAAAATCAGAAATGGGTTTCTTGTTAAATGGTACTACGGGATTTTTGGGGCCCTCCATCAATGGGCATCAGTCCTAGTGACTGCATTGAGACCCCTGTAGTCCACACAAAACCTCATCTCTCTTTTCCCACCACTGGTGTGAGGTTTTGGCACAAGGACCACTGGACTAGCCCAAGGGCTATCTGAGGTTTCAATAACTCCCAATTCCAACATTTTCTGGACTTCTGTCCTGATACAGTCCCTGACATGGTCAGGTTGCCTATAAATCTTATTTTTAATAGGCAGACTGTCCCCAGTGTCCACTTCATGAGTGCACCAGGTGGTCTGACTGGGTGTCAGTGAAAACATGTGTCTAAACTGATTGAGCACCTGTCTGCAATCAGTCTGCTGCTGGGTAGTGAGGCTGCCTGCCAAGGCTACACCATCAACTGACCCATCATCAGGGTTCTGTGAGAGCAGGTCAGGGAGTGGGTCACTCTCTTCCTCCTGTCCCTCATCAGTAGCCATGAGCAAGCCCATGTCTGCCTTGTCCACATATGGTTTTAACCTGTTGACATGGAGAACCCTGTGGGGACTCCTGGGTGTTCCTAGGTCTACTAAGTAGGTAACCTCACCCTTCTGTTCAACAATAGTGTGGGGTCCACTCCATTTGTCTTGGAGAGCTGCTGGGGCCACTGGCTCCAACACCCACACCTTCTGTCCTGGCTGGTAAACAGTCAGCACAGCCTTTTGGTCATGCCAGGCTTTTTGCAGTTCCTGGCTAGCCTCAAGGTTTTTGGTTGCCTTTTTCATATACTCAGCCATCCGGGAGCGGAGACCAAGTACGTAGTCCACTATGTCCTGCTTTGGGGGCTTGAGAGGTAACTCCCATCCTTCCTTCACCAAGCACAGTGGACCCCTGACAGGGTGACCAAACAAAGTTCAAAAGGGCTGTAGCCAACCCCTTTTGAGGCACCTCCCTGTATGCAAATAAAAGGCAGGGCAAGAGTATGTCCCATCTTCGCCTAAGCTTTTATGGGAGCCCTTTAATCATGCCCTTCAAGGTTTTGTTGAATCTCTCAACTAACCATTGCATTGTGGGTGATAGGGTGTGGTGAACTTGTAAGTCACTCCACACTCCTTCCACATTGCTTTTAAGTAACTAGACATAAAGTTTGCAGCTCTGTCTGATACTACCTCCTTAGGGAAACCCACTCTTGAAAAAATTCCCAAGAGGGCCCTTGCCACCACAGGTGCTGTAGTGGTCCTAAGGGGAATAGCTTCTGGGTACCTGGTGGCATGATCCACTACCACCAGGATAAACCTGTCCCCAGATGCTGTTTGGGGATCCATGGGACCAACAATATCAATCCCCACTCTCTCAAAGGGCACCCCCACCACAGGTAGTGGTATCAGGGGGGCCTTTGTAGTGCCACCTGCCTTGCCAGTGGCCTGGCAGGTTACACAGGAGCGACAAAACTCCTTGGTGTCTTCAGACATGTGGGGCCAGTGAAAGTGAGGGACAATTCTGTCCCAAGTCTTGTTCTGGCCCAGGTGACCTGCTAAGGGAATATCATGGGCTAGGGTCAATAGGAAGCCCCTGAACTTCAGAGGTATTACCAACCTCCTGGTGGCACCAGGCTTGGGGTCTCTACACTATGAGTACAGGAGTCCATCATCCCAATACACTGTATGGGGACCACTAGCTTTCCCAGCAGCCTCAGCAGCAGCTTGCTGTCTGAGGGGTTCAAGAGAGGGGCAGCTCTGCTGCTCCTGGCTCAGATCTGCCCTGGAAGGTCCCCCTGTCCCCAAGAACTCAACCTGGTCAGGTTCAAGTTCCTCTGGGACAGTTCCTTCCTCAGGACCGAGATCATCTCCCTCAAGAGACTGATCTTCCTTCTGAGCCAAGGGGGAAGGCACTGCCTTTACCCTACTACTCCTCCTCTTGGAAGGTCCTTGGTCCATTATTCCAGAATCCAAGGCCTGTTCAGTGCTAGACATTTTGGCCTGTGACCTGGTCACAGCAAACACATCTGCAGGGATCCCCAGCATTTCTGCATGGGTCCTGAGCTCCACTTCTGCCCAAGCTGAAGTTTCTAAGTCATAGCCAAGCAAGCATTCAACTGGTAGGTCTGCACTTACCACAAACTTCTTAAGGCCAGTTACCCCTCCCCAGGAGAAGTTAACAACTGCCAGAGTATGGTCTGTTCTGACACTTCTAGCATTGGTCACTTGGTACATCTCACCAAGTATAATCTGCCCAGGATTCACAAGGTCTTGTGTCACCATGGTGACACTTGCCCCTGTGTCCCTAAATGCCAAAGCCTCTCGTCCATTGATTAAAGGCTGCTGTCTGTACTTGCCCAGGTTACTGGGACTCACAGAGGAGGTCACATCCATGCCTCCATCACAGACTAGCACAGCCTGAGTGAGTTCTCTGACTAGGTCAGAGCCCATCTCTTTACCCAGGGTCAACCCTACTAAACCCTTAACTGGAGCATTCCCACCACCAACTGTAACTGTACTAGGGGGAACAGGTGCCTTAGGGGCATTGGTGGGGGCTGGAGTAGAGTATTTGGACTTGGTGCAATCACTGGTCCAGTGGGTCTTTTGCTTACAGACCTTGCACCATGGTTTCTTTTGGCCTTTCCCTTTGTTAGACTGTGAATCCCCACCTGAAGCAGATTTTTGGAGGCATTGTGAAGACTTCTGGTCTTTACCCTTCTCCCCACCCTTATCAGAGTTCTTTGCATCTTGCTTCTTAGGGTCACCACCTTGGTTCTGTACCTTCTGCCTCACCCTGGTTCTGACCCATTTGTCTGCCTTCTTTCCCAATTCTTGGGGAGAGGTCAGATCAGAGTCCACCAGGTACTGATGCAACAGCTGATTTTGACAGTTATTAAGAATCTGCTCCCTCATTATCAGATTATACAATCCTGTGAAGTCACACACCTTACTGCCCATCAACCAGCCTTCCAGAGCCTTAGCAGAACAATCCACATAGTCCACCCAGTCTTGAGTCTGTGCTTTTGGGCATCTCTGAACTTTAACCTGTATTGTTCAGTTGTTAGGCCAAACCCATCAATAAGAGCACTCTTCAAGACTTTGTAATTATCAGCATCCTCTTCTCTTACAGTGAGGAGCTTATCTCTATCTTTGTCTGCAAAGGAGAGCCACAAGATTGCTGCCCACTGCTCCTGAGGGACCCTCTGTACTTTACAGGCCCTCTCCAGTGCAGTTATCCATTTGTGGATGTCATCCCCACTCTAGTAGGGAGGGACAATCTTGCTCAGGTTTCTATGGTCATATGACCTTTCCCTATCTTTATGGGAAATGCTGCCACCATGGGACTCTAGTCCCAACTTTTTTCTCTGTCTGTAGAGATCTAGGGACTCCCTGTCTATAGCCAGTTGCTGTTTTCTGAGTTCAAGCTGGGCTTGCTCATACTGAATCAGCCTCTTTCTCCTCTCATGAGAGGATTCCCTCCTATGAGAGGAGACAGAGGTCCCTACTGAGGTATCAGAGTGGGTAGACTCCTGAGAAGGAGATCTATCCCTTCTGGACACACTCATAATCCTTCCTGGAGGGACAAAGGTGAGGTCATCTTGATCCTCCTCCTCATTCACAGTAGGATTTGGGTCTTCCAGGTCAAGGTCATTGTTACCTTCCTGGTCAGTTCCAGAGGGAGGGGTGGGGGTGTTGCCACCCCTGGCCCCTTCCTCATCTTCTGCCCCACCCTCTGCACCTACCCCCTCAGACCCTAGAGGTCTGTTGAGATCATAGGCCAGTAACATCTCTTTCAGATGTTGGGTGCTGGCACTTTGGCCCGTCCTCAACTTCCTAATGTTGCATAATGCTCTCGATTCCAAGAATGGGAGATTATCATACTTGGAGGGAAGAAGCCCAGGGGCTTCTGGCAAGGATTCTCTAGGTCCTGCCTTTGTAGACATCACTAGTGTGGTGTGGTGTATCACTAGTGTGGCCTACTAAACTCTCTTGAGTTGTAGAAAGGGTTGTGCTATCCCTTAACACACAACTCTAAGTTCAGTAGAACTTACTGTATTCTAAGCTTGATTTATATGTACCTTAGGTACCTTTAGTGGTCTTCAGTTGATCAATTCAATTGAGATTATCTGGTAAAACAATAGCAAGCTGGAATCCCACACGCTGCACACCAATGTGAGAAGTTGGCCTGGTATATGCTGTCCACTAATTATAGTGGGCACCTTGCACCAGTCCAAACAACCCCTTATTGGAGATAGGTTAAAGACAACCTTTTGTGAAAGCTATCCTAGTGGTAGCTATGGAGAGCAGCATTCAGGCTAAGTCTTGAAGGAATGTAAAGCAGCTTGTTTTACCAGTCTATAATCTCTTGAGTGACCAAATGAAAGAGGACCACACCAGGTATATATTCAAAATATATGTATTTATTACTAAACACACCCCTCTAGTCTCTTTATGTGACTAGAGTTCGAAGTACATAAATTATAAGCAAGTTATTCACAGTAATAGCACAAATACACGTTTGAGCCCTAGGGGCGTACCAAACCATATACCAATAAAGTGGTATAAGAACCACGACTGAGCTAGACACAAGGCCTAGAGCCTGTAGAAGTGCTTGGACCACAAGGAACCACCCAAGGTAGTGACACAGGGGACCCACGGGGGATGCGTGCAGTGTGAGAACACAGCCGCGAATCACCGTTAACTTCTATGGGGAAAGTCGCGGTTGGGAATTTAAAGAAAAGGGACACTTAAAGGAGGACTTGGAGCAAACCCTTTGAGAACTAGGTCGTTCTGGAGTCTCTACCCACGGGAGCACTGAAGCACTCGTGTTACCTCACCCAGGGAAGCCGGGTGCATAGGTGCCTTTCGGGGTCAGGTTTCGTCGTCGATTTGAATGGCGATCTGCTGCAAAGTGCTGCTGGCGACCAGGTCGAAAGTGTCCGGGTGGATCCAAGAGTGGATCGGAGATCTGAAGAACCTGAAAGCAGAGGGGACAGAGTCTGGGTCACTAGCCAGTGACCAGGAAGGCGATGAGCAGATGCCCACCGATGTCGGGTGCTTCAGGTAGGTTGATGGTCGTCTTGACTCTTCAGCCACGAGGTCCAGGAGGCGTTTCGGCGACCAGGAGCAGGATTCGGGCTGGTACACAATGTCTGTCGAGTGCTGAGGTGTCGGCGACCGGATTGGACCCAACAAGCCTTGGCAACGGCAAGTCTTGATGAAGATGAAGATTGACGATGGTGCAGACCAGCAAGGTCTGAGGAACTCACCCAGCAAAGGTAAGTAAGGGCCAGCCTGGAGCAACCAGGGAGCTCAAGAAGAAAAGGATTGGCCTTCGTGGAGGGCTACTAGCCAACAGACTAGCAACTGCACAGGAGCCTCGAGACGGTGCACGTGGAGCTGGCTCACAGGACACTCGTGGAGTGGAGGCCAGTGATCTTCGGTGCAGTCGGTGCTGGAGGCGGGGGCTACTCAGAGCCGAAAGTACAACTTCGTGGGAGTCCAGAAAGAGGATGCACTTGCAAATGTGCTTGGTGTCCAGGGGTCATGGTTCCACGTTACCCACGACAGCTATGGGCCTCAGCTTCGCTGGGGACTCAGGGCAGCCTCGGGGAAGTCTGCAAATCCACCTCTGGTGATGCGAAGACTTCGGCGTCCGACGGGAGCTTCAGTGATGCAGACCAGACAATTGCTTCTTTGGTGCCTGCCAAGCAGGGGAGTCACTCCTTGACTCCAAGGGAGATTCTTCTGTCCTCTAATCTTGAGTAGAGCATCGAAGGTCCAGGATTCTGTATCTATGTTTCTTCCAAGAGTATCTAAAGTCCTAAGGACTGGGATCCCCTACTTATAGTAAGAAAGGGGGTTGGACTTACTCTGTGGTCCCACCTATGGTTGGGTCAGGGGAGAGGGGTGGTTACACCCCTTCCCCTTTGTCCTGTTTCACGCCAGAGCAGGGGCAGGCAGCCCCTGCAACTGGTTTGAACTGGCATATGCACAGGGACACCAAGTGTGCCCCCAGTGCAGGACTTCAAAGCACCAGGAGGTGCTCCCGCCCAGCCCCAATACACTTCATCCTGTCTGGGGAGGTGGTTACACCTCCCTGTGACAGGAAACCTATTGTCCAGGCCTCCCCTGCTGGAGTTTCAGTCAGCAGCAGGAGGCCAGACTTGTGTCTGTGGCAGCAGCATCCATTTTGTGATGCCAGGGCTTTAGAAAGAAGTTACCGGGTAGACCAGTGTGAACATGTCTCTCCCTCTAGAAGGGTGGAATGCTACCCCCGCCGCCAGGACTGGCGGGGGGGTAGTATTTCAAGATGTTTGACACCAAACACGACATGTTTTGATGCAGTCATTCCAAAGTTGGCATTCTACCGCGAGGATATAATGCACTTAAGAGTATATGGTTTAACCGCATTTACAAACAGTACCAGAGAATGGACTCTGAGAACTGCAGAGGGGCCCTGCTCATGCAGTGGCACCTTCTCACATAAGAACCAAGCACTCTGCCTTCAGGATTGATAGGGCCTGCCATAGGAGTGACTTATAGGTTTATATGTGTGTATGTATGTAATGATATAGGTAGCCCATATCATAGTAAGGGGTGCATGCACCACCTTACCCAGGCTGCAGTAGCAGACCTGTGGTGTCTTTTGGGTGGCCTTTCAGGGGTGGCACAATACATGCTGCAGCCCCTGGCAGGCCTCTGACGTACCTATGCCATTGGTACATAGTATACCATATACTAGGGACTTATAAGGGCACTCCAGATTCAAATTAGAGATGTGCCTAAGGCACATGGAAACCATTTTAGAGAGGAAGCAGCTAGGCTGGGGTTCTGATTAGCAGGGCCCCAGCCAGACTAAAGTCGAAAAACAGTGAAGCATCAGCAAAAAGTGGGGGTACCCACGTGAAGCAGATCCTACTCTCCTACAGGGGGGTGGTGCACAGAGGTGGTGGGGGGGTGGTGCGCAGAGGTGGTGTGTTGGGGGGGTGGTTCGCAGAGGTGGTGGAGGGGTGGTGCCCAGAGGTGGTGGGGGTGGTGGTGCGCAGAGGTGGTGTGGTGGGTGGTGGTGAGCAGAGGTGGTGGTGGGGGGAGGTGGTGCGCAGAGGTGGTGGGGGGTGCAAAGAGGTGGTGGTGGGGTGGTGATGCGAAGAGGTGGTGGTGGTGCGCAGAGGTGGTGGTGGTGCGCAGAGGTGGTGGTGGTCTGCAGAGGTGGTGGTGGTGGTGCGCAGAGGTGGTTGTGCTGCACAGAGGTGGTGGTGCGCAGAGGTGGTGGTGGTGCCCAGAGGTGGAGGTGGTGGTGGTAGTGCGCAGAGGTGGTGGTGTACAGAGGTGGTGGTGGTGGTACACAGAGGTGGTGGTGCGCAGAGGTGGTGGTGGGGTGGTGGTGCGCAGAGGTGGTGGTGGTGGTGTGCAGAGGTGGTGGTGGTGGTGGTGCGCAGAGGTGGTGGTGGTGGTGGTGCACAGAGGTGGTGGTGGTTGTGGTGCACAGAGTTGGTGGTGGTGGTTGTGGTAGGGTGGTGTTCTCCAGCTCTAAAATTCGGGTCACTGTCGTGTGGTTGTAGCTTCGGTGTCAGGGCGCACAGCCAAGTGTAGGGCCTTGCAAAGGAGGATGCGCAGCGCCTCCTATCTGCAGCATTGACGGGCACAGGGGTGTTGCTGCACCTCCTGGGTGCAGAGATAGAAAAGGCCACAGCTTTGTGGGTTTCTTTTGCATGTCTTATTCTTCCGGTGAATGGTCCTGGCTGTGGGTTTGCCTGGAGACCCCAAGACACGGTGAGCTTGTCTACAGGTTGCATGACAGAGGCACGCATTGGTGAGCCACGAATGCGTCTTTACCACGCATGCCTTTACCACGCATGCCTTTACCACGCACGCCTTTATCACGCACGCCTTTACCACGCATGCCTTTACCACGCATGCCTTTACCATGTAATGTCGTGGTAAATGTGAGAAGTTGGCCTGGTATATGCTGTCCACTAATTATAGTGGGCACCCTGTACCAGTCCAAACAACCCTTATTGGAGTTAGGTTAAAGACAACCTTTAAAGAAAGCTATCCTAGTGGTAGCTGTGGAGAGCAGCCTTCAGGCTAAGTCTTGAAGGAATGTAAAGCAGCTTGTTTTACCAGCCTATAATCTCTTGAGTGACCAAATGAAAGAGCACCACACCAGGTATTTATTCAAAATATATGTATTTATTACTAAACACACCCCTCTAGTCTCTTTATGAGGCTAGAGTTCGAAGTACACCAGTTATAAGTTATTTAAACACAGTACTAGCACAAATACACGTTTGAGCCCTAGGGGCGTACCAAACCATATACCAATAAAGTGGTATAAGAACCACGACTGAGCTAGACACAAGGCCTAGAGCCTCTAGAAGTGCTTGGACCACAAGGAACCACCCAAGGTAGTGACACAGGGGACCCACGGGGGACGCGTGCAGTGTAAACACACAACCGCGATACGCCGTTTACTTCTATGGAGAAAGTCGCGGTCAGGAAATTAAAGGAAAGGGACACTTAACGGAGGACTAGGAACAAACCCTTTGAGATCTAGGACTTTGAAGAGTCTCTACCCACGGGAGCACTGGAGTACTCGAGTTACCTCACCCAGGGAAGCCGGGTGCATAGGTGCCTTTCGGGGTCGGGTTTCGTCGTCGTTTTGAATGGCGATCTGCTGCAAAGTGCTGCTGGCGACCAAGTGGAAAGTGTCCGGGTGGATCCAAGAGTGGATCGAGGATCTGAAGAACCTGAAAGCAGAGGGGACAGAGTCTGGGTCACTAGCCAGTGACCAGAAGGACGATGGACGGATGCCCACCGATGTCGGCTGCTTCAGGTGAGTTGACGGTCGTCTTGACTCCGCAGTCACGATGTCCAAGAGGCGTTGTTGGCGACCAGGAGCAGGATTCGGACTGTCCCACAACGTCTGCGGCTTGCTGAGGTGTCGGCGACCAGATTGGACCCAACAGGCCTTGGCAACAGCAAGTCTCGTGGAAAGGAGAAGATGGCGGTGGTGCAGACCAGCAAGGTCTGGGGAACTCACCCAGCGAGGGTAAGTGAGGGCAAGCCTGGAGCAACCAGGGAGCCCAAGAAGAAAAGTGTTGGCCTTCGTGGAGGGCTACTAGCCAACGGACTAGCAACCGCGAAGGAGCCTCGAGATGGAACACGTGGAGCTGGCTCACAGGACACTCGTGGAGTGGAGGCCAGCGATCTTCGGTGCAGTCGGTGCTGGAGGCTGGGGCTACTCGGAGCCCAAAGCACAACTTCGGGAGAGACCCAGAAGAGGTTGCACTTAGCAAACGTGCACGTGTCCAGGGTCACGGTTCCTCGTTACCCACGGCAGCTACGGGCCTCAGCTTCACTGTGGACTCAGGGTAGCTTCAGGGAGGTCAGGAAATCCGCTTCTGGGGATGCAGGGACTTCGGCGTCCGGCGGGAGCTTCGTCGATGCAGACCGGACAGATGCTTCTTTGGTGCCTGCCAAGCAGGGGAGTCACTCCTTGACTCCAAGGGAGATTCTTCAGTCCTCTAATCGCAGTGTAGAGCGTCGAAGGTCCAGGATTCAGTTTCAGAGTTTAGTCCAGGAATATCTAATTTGCTATGGCAAGGGTTCCCCATTTTATCCAGTAAAACAGGGAGGGACTAACTCTATGACCCCACCTATGGGAGGGTCAAGGGAGGGGGTGGCTACACCCACTTCCCTTTGTCCAGTTTCACGCCAGAGCAGGGGCAGGTAGCCCCTGATCTGGTTTGAGCTGGCATATGCACAGAAGAGCCTTTTGCTTCCCCAGTGCAGGACTTCAAAGCACTCTAAGAGTGCACCCACCCTGCCCCAATTCACATCATCCTGTCTGGGAGGTGGTCACACCTCCCTGTGACAGGAAACCTATTGTCCAGGCCTCCCCTGCCGGAGTTTCAGTCAGCAGCAGGAGGCCAGACTTGTGTCTGTGGCAGCCGCATCCATTTTGTGATGCCAGGGCTTTAGAAAGAAGTCACCGGTTAGACCAGGGTGAACATGTCTCTCCCTCTAGAAGGGTGGAATGCTACCCCCGCCGCCAGGATTGGCGGGGGTAGTATTCCAAGATGTTTGACACCAAACACGACATGTTTTGATGCAGTCATTCCAAAGTTAGCATTCTACCGCGAGGATATAATGCACTTAAGAGTATATGGTTTAACCGCATTTACAAACAGTACCAGAGAATGGACTCTGAGAACTGCAGAGGGGCCCTGCTCATGCAGTGGCACCTTCTCACATAAGAACCAAGCACTCTGCCTTCAGGATTGATAAGGCCTGCCATAGGAGTGACTTATAGGTTTATATGTGTGTATGTATGTAATGATATAGGTAGCCCATATCATAGTAAGGGGTGCATGCACCACCTTACCCAGGCTGCAGTAGCAGACCTGTGGTGTCTTTTGGGTGGCCTTTCAGGGGTGGCACAATACATGCTGCAGCCCCTGGCAGGCCTCTGACGTACCTATGCCATTGGTACATAGTATACCATATACTAGGGACTTATAAGGGCACTCCAGATTCAAATTAGAGATGTGCCTAAGGCACATGGAAACCATTTTAGAGAGGAAGCAGCTAGGCTGGGGTTCTGATTAGCAGGGCCCCAGCCAGACTAAAGTCGAAAAACAGTGAAGCATCAGCAAAAAGTGGGGGTACCCATGTGAAGCAGATCCTACTCTCCTACAGGGGGTGGTGCACAGAGGTGGTGGGGGTGGTGCGCAGAGGTGGTGTGTTGGGGGGTGGTTCGCAGAGGTGGTGGAGGGTGGTGCCCAGAGGTGGTGGGGGGTGGTGGTGCGCAGAGGTGGTGTGGTGGGTGGTGGTGAGCAGAGGTGGTGGTGGGGGGAGGTGGTGCGCAGAGGTGGTGGGGGGTGCAAAGAGGTGGTTGTGGGGTGGTGATGCGAAGAGGTGGTGGTGGTGCGCAGAGGTGGTGGTGGTGCGCAGAGGTGGTGGTGGTCTGCAGAGGTGGTGGTGGTGGTGCGCAGAGGTGGTTGTGCTGCACAGAGGTGGTGGTGCGCAGAGGTGGTGGTGGTGCCGAGAGGTGGAGGTGGTGGGGGTGGTGGGCAGAGGTGGTGGTGTACAGAGGTGGTGGTGGTGGTACACAGAGGTGGTGGTGCGCAGAGGTGGTGGTGGGGTGGTGGTGCGCAGAGGTGGTGGTGGTGGTGTGCAGAGGTGGTGGTGGTGGTGGTGCGCAGAGGTGGTGGTGGTGCACAGAGGTGGTGGTGGTTGTGGTGCACAGAGTTGGTGGTGGTGGTTGTGGTAGGGTGGTGTTCTCCAGCTCTAAAATTCGGGTCACTGTCGTGTGGTTGTAGCTTCGGTGTCAGGGCGCACAGCCAAGTGTAGGGCCTTGCAAAGGAGGATGCGCAGCGCCTCCTATCTGCAGCATTGACGGGCACAGGGGTGTTGCTGCACCTCCTGGGTGCAGAGATAGAAAAGGCCACAGCTTTGTGGGTTTCTTTTTGCATGTCTTATTCTTCCGGTGAATGGTCCTGGCTGTGGGTTTGCCTGGAGACCCCAAGACACGGTGAGCTTGTCTACAGGTTGCATGACAGAGGCACGCATTGGTGAGCCACGAATGCGTCTTTACCACGCATGCCTTTACCACGCATGCCTTTACCACGCACGCCTTTACCGCGCACGCCTTTACCACGCATGCCTTTACCACGCATGCCTTTACCATGTAATGTCGTGGTAAATGTGAGAAGTTGGCCTGGTATATGCTGTCCACTAATTATAGTGGGCACCCTGTACCAGTCCAAACAACCCTTATTGGAGTTAGGTTAAAGACAACCTTTAAAGAAAGCTATCCTAGTGGTATCTGTGGAGAGCAGCCTTCAGGCTAAGTCTTGAAGGAATGTAAAGCAGCTTGTTTTACCAGCCTATAATCTCTTGAGTGACCAAATGAAAGAGCACCACACCAGGTATATATTCAAAATATATGTATTTATTACTAAACACACCCCTCTAGTCTCTTTATGAGGCTAGAGTTCGAAGTACACCAGTTATAAGTTATTTAAACACAGTACTAGCACAAATACACGTTTGAGCCCTAGGGGCGTACCAAACCATATACCAATAAAGTGGTATAAGAACCACGACTGAGCTAGACACAAGGCCTAGAGCCTCTAGAAGTGCTTGGACCACAAGGAACCACCCAAGGTAGTGACACAGGGGACCCACGGGGGACGCGTGCAGTGTAAACACACAACCGCGATACGCCGTTTACTTCTATGGAGAAAGTCGCGGTCAGGAAATTAAAGGAAAGGGACACTTAACGGAGGACTAGGAACAAACCCTTTGAGATCTAGGACTTTGAAGAGTCTCTACCCACGGGAGCACTGGAGTACTCGAGTTACCTCACCCAGGGAAGCCGGGTGCATAGGTGCCTTTCGGGGTCGGGTTTCGTCGTCGTTTTGAATGGCGATCTGCTGCAAAGTGCTGCTGGCGACCAAGTGGAAAGTGTCCGGGTGGATACAAGAGTGGATCGAGGATCTGAAGAACCTGAAAGCAGAGGGGACAGAGTCTGGGTCACTAGCCAGTGACCAGAAGGACGATGGACGGATGCCCACCGATGTCGGCTGCTTCAGGTGAGTTGACGGTCGTCTTGACTCCGCAGTCACGATGTCCAAGAGGCGTTGTTGGCGACCAGGAGCAGGATTCAGACTGTCCCACGACGTCTGCGGCTTGCTGAGGTGTCGGCGACCAGATTGGACCCAACAGGCCTTGGCAACAGCAAGTCTCGTGGAAAGGAGAAGATGGCGGTGGTGCAGACCAGCAAGGTCTGGGGAACTCACCCAGCGAGGGTAAGTGAGGGCAAGCCTGGAGCAACCAGGGAGCCCAAGAAGAAAAGTGTTGGCCTTCGTGGAGGGCTACTAGCCAACGGACTAGCAACCGCGAAGGAGCCTCGAGATGGAACACGTGGAGCTGGCTCACAGGACACTCGTGGAGTGGAGGCCAGCGATCTTCGGTGCAGTCGGTGCTGGAGGCTGGGGCTACTCGGAGCCCAAAGCACAACTTCGGGAGAGACCCAGAAGAGGTTGCACTTAGCAAACGTGCACGTGTCCAGGGTCACGGTTCCTCGTTACCCACGGCAGCTACGGGCCTCAGCTTCACTGGGGACTCAGGGTAGCTTCAGGGAGGTCAGGAAATCCGCTTCTGGGGATGCAGGGACTTCGGCGTCCGGCGGGAGCTTCGTCGATGCAGACTGGACAGATGCTTCTTTGGTGCCTGCCAAGCAGGGAGTCACTCCTTGACTCCAAGGGAGATTCTTCAGTCCTCTAATCGCAGTGTAGAGCGTCGAAGGTCCAGGATTCAGTTTCAGAGTTTAGTCCAGGAATATCTAATTTGCTATGGCAAGGGTTCCCCATTTTATCCAGTAAAACAGGGAGGGACTAACTCTATGACCCCACCTATGGGAGGGTCAAGGGAGGGGGTGGCTACACCCACTTCCCTTTGTCCAGTTTCACGCCAGAGCAGGGGCAGGTAGCCCCTGATCTGGTTTGAACTGGCATATGCACAGAGGAGCCTTTTGCTCCCCCAGTGCAGGACTTCAAAGCACTCTAAGAGTGCACCCACCCTGCCCCAATTCACATCATCCTGTCTGGGAGGTGGTCACACCTCCCTGTGACAGGAAACCTATTGTCCAGGCCTCCCCTGCCGGAGTTTCAGTCAGCAGCAGGAGGCCAGACTTGTGTCTGTGGCAGCAGCATCCATTTTGTGATGCCAGGGCTTTAGAAAGAAGTCACCGGTTAGACCAGGGTGAACATGTCTCTCCCTCTAGAAGGGTGGAATGCTACCCCCGCCGCCAGGATTGGCGGGGGGGTAGTATTCCAAGATGTTTGACACCAAACACGACATGTTTTGATGCAGTCATTCCAAAGTTAGCATTCTACCGCGAGGATATAATGCACTTAAGAGTATATGGTTTAACCGCATTTACAAACAGTACCAGAGAATGGACTCTGAGAACTGCAGAGGGGCCCTGCTCATGCAGTGGCACCTTCTCACATAAGAACCAAGCACTCTGCCTTCAGGATTGATAAGGCCTGCCATAGGAGTGACTTATAGGTTTATATGTGTGTATGTATGTAATGATATAGGTAGCCCATATCATAGTAAGGGGTGCATGCACCACCTTACCCAGGCTGCAGTAGCAGACCTGTGGTGTCTTCTGGGTGGCCTTTCAGGGGTGGCACAATACATGCTGCAGCCCCTGGCAGGCCTCTGACGTACCTATGCCATTGGTACATAGTATACCATATACTAGGGACTTATAAGGGCACTCCAGATTCAAATTAGAGATGTGCCTAAGGCACATGGAAACCATTTTAGAGAGGAAGCAGCTAGGCTGGGGTTCTGATTAGCAGGGCCCCAGCCAGACTAAAGTCGAAAAACAGTGAAGCATCAGCAAAAAGTGGGGGTACCCATGTGAAGCAGATCCTACTCTCCTACAGGGGGTGGTGCACAGAGGTGGTGGGGGGTGGTGCGCAGAGGTGATGTGTTGGAGGGGTGGTTCGCAGAGGTGGTGGAGGGTGGTGCCCAGAGGTGGTGGGGGGTGGTGGTGCGCAGAGGTCGTGTGGTGGGTGGTGGTGAGCAGAGGTGGTGGTGGGGGGAGGTGGTGCGCAGAGGTGGTGGGGGGTGCAAAGAGGTGGTGGTGGGGTGGTGATGCGAAGAGGTGGTGGTGGTGCGCAGAGGTGGTGGTGGTGCGCAGAGGTGGTGGTGGTCTGCAGAGGTGGTGGTGGTGGTGCGCAGAGGTGGTTGTGCTGCACAGAGGTGGTGGTGCGCAGAGGTGGTGGTGGTGCCCAGAGGTGGAGGTGGTGGTGGTAGTGCGCAGAGGTGGTGGTGTACAGAGGTGGTGGTGGTGGTACACAGAGGTGGTGGTGCGCAGAGGTGGTGGTGGGGTGGTGGTGCGCAGAGGTGGTGGTGGTGGTGTGCAGAGGTGGTGGTGGTGGTGGTGGTGCGCAGAGGTGGTGGTGGTGGTGGTGCACAGAGGTGGTGGTGGTTGTGGTGCACAGAGTTGGTGGTGGTGGTTGTGGTAGGGTGGTGTTCTCCAGCTCTAAAATTCGGGTCACTGTCGTGTGGTTGTAGCTTCGGTGTCAGGGCGCACAGCCAAGTGTAGGGCCTTGCAAAGGAGGATGCGCAGCGCCTCCTATCTGCAGCATTGACGGGCACAGGGGTGTTGCTGCACCTCCTGGGTGCAGAGATAGAAAAGGCCACAGCTTTGTGGGTTTCTTTTTTGCATGTCTTATTCTTCCGGTGAATGGTCCTGGCTGTGGGTTTGCCTGGAGACCCCAAGACACGGTGAGCTTGTCTACAGGTTGCATGACAGAGGCACGCATTGGTGAGCCACGAATGCGTCTTTACCACGCATGCCTTTACCACGCATGCCTTTACCACGCACGCCTTTACCACGCACGCCTTTACCACGCATGCCTTTACCACGCATGCCTTTACCATGTAATGTCGTGGTAAATGTGAGAAGTTGGCCTGGTATATGCTGTCCACTAATTATAGTGGGCACCCTGTACCAGTCCAAACAACCCTTATTGGAGTTAGGTTAAAGACAACCTTTAAAGAAAGCTATCCTAGTGGTAGCTGTGGAGAGCAGCCTTCAGGCTAAGTCTTGAAGGAATGTAAAGCAGCTTGTTTTACCAGTCTATAATCTCTTGAGTGACCAAATGAAAGAGCACCACACCAGGTATATATTCAAAATATATGTATTTATTGCTAAACACACCCCTCTAGTCTCTTTATGAGGCTAGAGTTCGAAGTACACAAGTTATAAGTTATTAAATCACAGTAATAGCACAAATACACGTTTGGGCCCTAGGGGCGTACCAAACCATATACCAATAAAGTGGTATGCGAACCACGACTGAACTAGACACTAGGCCTAGAGCCTCTAGAAGTGCTTGGACCACAAGGAACCACCCAAGGTAGTGACACAGGGGACCCACGGGGGACGCGTGCAGTGTAAATACACAACCGCGATACGCCGTTAACTTCTATGGAGAAAGTCGGGATCGGGAAATTAGAGAAAAGGGACACTTCAAAGAGGACTAGGACAAAACCCTTTGAGATCTAGGACTTTGAAGAGTCTCTACCCACGGGAGCACCGGAGTACTCGTGTTACCTCACCCAGGGAAGCCAGGTGCATAGGTGCCTTTCGGGGTCGGGTTTCGTCGTCGATTCGAATGGCGATCTGCTGCAACGTGCTGCTGGCGGCCAAGAGAAAAGTGTCCGGGTGGATCCAAGAGTGGATCGGAGTTCTGAAGAACCTGAAAGCAGAGGGGACAGAGTCTGGGTCACTAGCCAGTGACCAGGAAGGCGATGGACAGATGCCCACCGATGTCGAGTGCTTCAGGTGCGTTGACGGTCGTCTTGACTCCTCAGCCACGAGGTCCAGGAGGCGTTGTCGGTGACCAGGAGCAGGATTCGGGCTGGTACACGATGTCTGTCGAGCTTGCAGAGGTGTCGGCGACCGGATTGGACCCAACAAGCCTTGGCAACGGCAAGTCTCAGTGGAAGATGTAGATCGTCGATGGTGCAGACCAGCAAGGTCTGTGGAACTCACCCAGCGAGGGTAAGTGAGGGCAGGCCTGGAGCAACCAGGATGCCAAGTTAGAAAAGGATTGGCCTTCGTTAAGGGCTACTAGCCAACGGGCTAGCGACCGCGAAGGAGCCTCATGACGCCGCACGTGGAGCTGGCTTGCAGGACACTCGTGGAGTGGGGGCCAGTGATCTTCGGTGCAGGTGGTGCTGGAGGCTAGGGCTACTCGGAGCCCAAAGCACAGCTTCGGGGGAGACCCAGAAGAGGATGCACTTGCAAATGTGCTCGGTGTCCAGGGGTCACGGTCTCAAGTCACCCACGATAGCCACGGGCCTCAGCTTTGCTGGGGACTCAGGGTAGCCTCGGGGAAGTCTGAGAATCCACTTCTGGTGATGCGATGACTTCGGTGTCCGACGGGAGCTTCAGAAATGCGAACCGGACAGATGCTTCTTTGGTGCCTGCCAAGCAGGGGAGTCACTCCTTGACCCCAAGGGAGATTCTTCTGTCCTCTAATCGTGAGTAGAGCATCGAAGGTCCAGGATTCTGTTGCAGAGTTTCGTCCAGGTATAATCTAAAGTCCTAAGGACTGGGTTCCTACCTTTATTCTAAAAATAGGGGTTGGACTACTCTGTGGCCCCACCTATGGGTGGGTCAGGGCAGAGGGGTGGCTACACCCCTTTCCCTTTGTCCAGTTCGCGCCAAAGCATCCATTTTGTGATGCCAGGGCTCTGGAAAGAAGTTACCGGACTAGTCAGAGTTAACATGTCTTTCCCTCTAGAAGGGTGGAATGCTACCCCCGCCGCCAGGATTGGCGGGGGGGGTAGTATTCCAAGATGTTTGACACCAAACACGACATGTTTAGGTGCAGCCATTCCATAGTTAGCATTTTACCGCGAGGATATAATGCGTTTAAGAGTATATGGTCAGGTTGCACTACAAACAGCATCAGAGATGGTCTCCGAACGCTGCAGAGGGGCCCTGCTCGTGCAGGGGCACCCTCTCACATAGGAACCATGCACTCTGCCTTTAGGATTGATAAGGCCTGCCTTAGGAGTGACTTATAGGTTTATATGTGTGTATGCATTTAGTGATATAGGTAACCTATACCACAGTAAGGGGTGCATGCACCACCTTACCCAGGTTGCAGTAGCAGACCTGTGGTGTCAGTTTGGATGGCCTTCCAGGGGTGGCATAATACATGCTGCAGCCCCTGGCAGGCCTCTGAGGTACCTATGCCCTTGGTACATAGTATACCATATACTAGGGACTTATAAGGGCACTCCAGATCCCAATCAGTGATGTGCCTAAGGCACATGGAGACCCTTTTGAAGAGGAAACAGCTAGGCTGGGGTTCTGAATAGCAGGGCCCCAGCCAGACTAATGTCGAAAACCAGTGAAGCATCAGCAAAAAGTGGGGGTACCCATGTGAAGCAGATCCTACTCTCCTACACAACCCCCCCAAACGTAGGGACATTAAACTAACCTTGCCCAGTTAAGTCTTCATGTTCTAAGTGGAAATACCTAGAGAGTCCATCTGCATTCGCATGGTTACTCCCAGGCCTATGTTCCACTGTAAAGTCCATCCCCTGTAGGGAAATGGACCACCTAAGCAGTTTGGGGTTTTCACCCTTCATTTGTTTTAGCCATAAGAGGGGCTTATGGTCTGTCTGAACCAGGAAGTGTGTACCAAACAAGTATGGCCTCAACTTCTTCAGAGCCCAGACCACAGCAAAGGCCTCCCTCTCTATGGCTGACCAACGTTTCTCTCTAGGGGTCAGCCTTCTGCTAATAAAAGCTACTGGCTGATCCTGACCTTCTTCATTCAATTGTGACAGTACAGCCCCTACCCCCAATTCAGATGCATCAGTTTGAACAATGAACTTCTTGGAGTAATCAGGACTCTGCAGAATTGGAGCAGTGCACATGGCCTGCTTGAGGTCATCAAATGCCTTTTGACAGCTAACTGTCCACTGAACCTTTTTGGGCATTTTCTTGGAAGTTAAGTCATTCAGGGGTGTCACTATTGATCCATACCCCTTGACAAATCTCCTATAATACCCAGTCAGGCCTAAGAAGGCTCTCACCTGAGTCTGGGTAGTGGGAGCAGTCCAGTCCATGATGGTCTGGATCTTGCTCTGCAAAGGTTGAACCTGGCCTCCACCCACAAGGTGGCCCAGGTACACAACCTGACTCTGCCCTATCTGGCACTTAGTGGCCTTGATAGTCAGGCCTGCCTTTTGCAGGGCCTGTAAAACATTCCTGAGGTGGACCAGGTGATCCTCCCAGGTGGAGCTAAAGACAGCAATATCATCTAGATAAGCTGCACTATAGGCTTCCAATCCTGTGAGGACTGTATTCACCAACCTCTGGAAAGTGGCAGGTGCATTCTTCAGACCAAAGGGCATTACCACAAATTGATAGTGTCCACTAGGGGTTGAGAATGCTGTTTTGGGCTTTGCAGTATCAGCTAGTCTGATCTGCCAGTAGCCAGCTGTTAGGTCAAATGTGCTGAGATATTTGGCAGAGGCCAAAGTATCTATGAGCTCATCTGCCCTGGGTATTGGATGGGCATCAGTCCTAGTGACTGCATTGAGACCCCTGTAGTCCACACAGAACCTCATCTCTCTCTTTCCACCACTGGTGTGAGGTTTCGGTACTAGGACTACTGGACTAGCCCAGGGGCTATCTGAGGGTTCAATTACTCCCAATTCCAACATTTTCTGGACTTCAGTCCTGATACAGTCCCTAACATGGTCAGGTTGCCTATAAATCTTGTTTTTAATAGGCAGACTGTCCCCAGTGTCCACTTCATGAGTGCACCAGGTGGTCTGACTGGGTGTCAGTGAAAACATATGTCTAAACTGATTGAGGACTTGCCTGCAATCAGTTTGTTGCTGGGTAGTGAGGCTGCCTGCCAAGGCTACACCATCAACTGACCCATCGTCAGGGTTCTGTGAGAGCAGGTCAGGGAGTGGGTCACTCTCTTCCTCCTGCCCTTCATCAGTAGCCATGAGCAAGCCCATGTCTGCCCTGTCCACATATGGTTTTAGTCTGTTGACATGGAGAACCCTGTGGGGACTCCTGGGTGTTCCTAGGTCTACCAAATAAGTGACCTCACCCTTCTGCTCAACAATAGTGTGGGGTCCACTCCATTTATCTTGGAGAGCTGCTGGGGCCACTGGCTCCAACACCCACACCTTCTGTCCTGGCTGGTAAACAGTCAGAACAGCCTTTTGGTCATGCCAGGCCTTCTGAAGTTCCTGGCTAGCCTCAAGGTTTTTGGTTGCCTTTTTCATGTACTCAGCCATCCTGGAGCGGAGACCAAGTACATAGTCCACTATATCTTGCTTTGGGGGCTTGAGAGGTAACTCCCATCCTTCCTTCACCAAGCACAGTGGACCCCTCACAGGGTGGCCAAACAGAAGTTCAAAAGGGCTGTACCCAACCCCCTTCTGAGGCACCTCCCTATATGCGAATAAAAGGCAGGGCAAGAGTATGTCCCATCTACGCCTAAGCTTTTCTGGGAGCCCTTTAATCATGCCCTTCAAGGTCTTGTTGAATCTTTCAACTAAACCATTGCATTGTGGGTGATAGGGTGTGGTGAACTTATAAGTCACTCCACACTCCTTCCACATTGCTTTTAAGTACCCAGACATGAAGTTTGCACCCCTGTCTGATACTACCTCCTTAGGAAAGCCCACTCTTGAGAAGATTCCCAGGAGGGCCCTTGCCACCACAGGTGCTGTAGTGGTCCTGAGGGGAATAGCTTCTGGGTACCTGGTGGCATGATCCACTACCACCAGGATAAACCTGTGCCCAGAGGCTGTTTGGGGATCCATGGGACCAACAATGTCAATCCCTACCCTCTCAAAGGGCACCCCCACCACAGGTAGTGGTATCAGGGGGGCCTTTGTAGTGCCACCTGCTTTGCCACTGGCTTGGCAGGTTACACAGGAGCGACAAAACTCCTTACTGTCTTCAGACATGTGGGGCCAGTGAAAGTGAGGGACAATTCTGTCCCAAGTCTTGTTCTGGCCCAGGTGACCTGCTAAGGGAATATCATGGGCTAGGGTCAATAGGAAGCCCCTGAACTTCAAAGGTATTACCAACCTCCTGGTAGCACCAGGCTTGGGGTCTCTACTCTCTGAGTACAGGAGTCCATCATCCCAATACACTGTATGGGGACCACTAGCTTTCCCAGCAGCCTCAGCAGCAGCTTGCTGTCTGAGGGGTTCAAGGGAGGGGCAGCTCTGCTGCTCCTGGCTCAGATCTGCCCTAGAAGGTCCCCCTGTCCCCAAGAACTCAACCTGGTCAGGTTCCAGTTCCTCTGGGACAGTTCCTTCTTCAGGGCTGAGATCATCCCCCTCTGGGGACTGATCTTCCTCCTGAGCCAAGGGGAAGGCACTGCCTTTACCCTACTACTCCTCCTCTTGGGAGGCACTTGGTCCATTCTTCCAGAATCCAAGGCCTGTTCAGTGTTAGACATTTTGGCTTGTGACCTGGTCACAGCAAACACATCTGCAGGGATCCCCAGCATTTCTGCATGGGTCCTGAGCTCCACTTCTGCCCAAGCAGAAGTCTCTAAGTCATTGCCAAGCAAGCATTCGACTGGTAGGTTTGCACTTACCACAACCTTCTTAAGGCCAGTTACCCCTCCCCAGGAGAAGTTAACAACTGCCAGAGTATGGTCTGTTCTGACATTGCTAGCATTGGTCACTTGGTACATTTCACCAAGCATAACTTGCCCAGGTAGCACAAGGTCTTGTGTCACCATTGTGACACTTGCCCCTGTGTCCCTAAATGCCAAAGCCTCACGTCCATTGATTAAAGGCTGTTGTCTGTACTTGCCCAGATTACTGGGACTCACAGTGGAGGTCACATCCATGCCTCCATCACAGACTAACACAGCCTGAGTCAGTTCTCTGACTAGGTCAGAACCCAACTCAGTTCCCAGGGTGAACCCTACTAAACCCTTTGCTGGAGCACTCCCACCAACTGTACTAGGGGGAACAGGTGCCTTAGGGGCATTGGTGGGTGCTGGACTTGAGTCTTTGGACTTGGTGCAATCACTAGTCCAGTGGGTCTTTTGCTTACAGACCTTGCACCATGGTTTTCTTTGGCCTTTACCTTTGGTAGACTGGGAATCCCCACCAGAAGAAGATTTTTGGGGGCCTGATGAAGACTTTTGATCTTTACCCTTCTCCCCACCCTTTTCAGAGTTCTTAGCATCTTGCTTCTTGGTTTCCCCACCTTGGTTCTGTACCTTCTGCTTCACCCTGGTTCTGACCCATTTGTCTGCCTTCTTTCCCAATTCTTGGGGAGAGGTCAGATCAGAGTCCACCAGGTATTGATGCAACAGCTGGTTTTGACAGTTATTAAGAATCTGCTCCCTCATTATCAGATTGTACAATCCTATGAAGTCACATACCTTACTGCCCATCAACCAGCCTTCCAGAGCCTTAGCAGAACAATCCACATAGTCTACCCAGTCTTGAGTCTGTGCTTTTTGGGTGTCTCTGAACTTTAACCTGTATTGTTCAGTGGTTAGGCCAAACCCATCAATAAGAGCACTCTTCAAGACCTTGTAATTATCAGCATCCTCCTCTCTAACAGTGAGGAGCTTATCTCTACCTTTGTCAGCAAAGGAGAGCCACAAGATTGCTGCCCACTGCTCCTGAGGGACCCTCTGTACTTTACAGGCCCTCTCTAAAGCAGTTATCCATTTGTGGATGTCATCCCCACTCTGGTAGGGAGGGACAATCTTGCTCAGGTTCCTATGGTCATAGGACCTTTCCCTGTCTCTAGGGACATGGCTGCCACCATGGGACTCTAGTCCCAACTTTCTTCTCTCTCTAAGGAGATCTAGGGATTCCCTATCTAAAGCCAATTGCTTCTTTCTGATCTCTAGTTGAGTTTCCTCATACTGGACCAGTCTCTTTCTTCTCTCATGAGAGGATTCCCTCCTATGAGCTGAGACAGAGCTCCCTATTGAGGTGCCAGAGTGGTTAGATTCCTGAGAAGGAGATCTAGACTTTCTGGGCACACTCATAATCCTTCCTGGGGGGACAAAGGTGTGGTCTTCTAGATCCTCATCCTCATCTTCCCCAGAAGGGATTGGGTTTTCCAGGTCAGGGTCATTGTCACCCTCCTGGCCAGTTTCAGAGGGGGGGCTGGGGGTATTGGTACCCCTGGCCCCTTCCTCATCTTCTGCCCCACCCTCTGCTCCTACCCCTTCAGTCTCTGAAGACTTACTAAGATCATAAGCCACCAACAACTCTCTAAGGTGTTGGGTGGTGGGACTTTGGCCTGTCTTTATTTTTCTCAAGTGGCATAAAGCTCTCACTTCCAAGAATGGAAGTGCATCATACTTGGAGGGTAGAAGCTCACTGACTTCCTGCAAGGATTCCTTGGATCCTACCCTTAAAGACATTACTAGTGTGGTGTGGTGTATGCACTACCTACTCTAGTGTGGCCTACTAAACTCTCTTGAGTTGTAGAAAGGGTTGTGCTATCCCTTAACACACAACTCTAAGTTCAGTAGAACTTACTGTTATTCTAAGCTTAAATTATATGTACCTTAGGTACCTTTAGTGGTTTTCAGTTGATCAATTCAATTGAGATTATCTGGTAAAACAATAGCAAGCTGGAATCCCACACGCTGCACACCAATGTGAGAAGTTGGCCTGGCATATGCTGTCCACTAATTATAGTGGGCACCGTGTACCAGTCCAAACAACCCTTATTGGAGTTAGGTTAAAGACAACCTTTAAAGAAAGCTATCCTAGTGGTAGCTGTGGAGAGCAGCCTTCAGGCTAAGTCTTGAAGGAATGTAAAGCAGCTTGTTTTACCAGTCTATAATCTCTTGAGTGACCAAATGAAAGAGCACCACACCAGGTATATATTCAAAATATATGTATTTATTGCTAAACACACCCCTCTAGTCTCTTTATGAGGCTAGAGTTCGAAGTACACAAGTTATAAGTTATGAAATCACAGTAATAGCACAAATACACGTTTGGGCCCTAGGGGCGTACCAAACCATATACCAATAAAGTGGTATGCGAACCACGACTGAACTAGACACTAGGCCTAGAGCCTCTAGAAGTGCTTGGACCACAAGGAACCACCCAAGGTAGTGACACAGGGGACCCACGGGGGACGCGTGCAGTGTAAATACACAACCGCGATACGCCGTTAACTTCTATGGAGAAAGTCGGGATCGGGAAAATAGAGAAAAGGGACACTTAAAAGAGGACTAGGACAAAACCCTTTGAGATCTAGGACTTTGAAGAGTCTCTACCCACGGGAGCACCGGAGTACTCGTGTTACCTCACCCAGGGAAGCCGGGTGCATAGGTGCCTTTCGGGGTCGGGTTTCGTCGTCGATTCGAGTGGCGATCTGCTGCAACGTGCTGCTGGCGGCCAAGAGAAAAGTGTCCGGGTGGATCCAAGAGTGGATCGGAGATCTGAAGAACCTGAAAGCAGAGGGGACAGAGTCTGGGTCACTAGCCAGTGACCAGGACGGCGATGGACAGATGCCCACCGATGTCGGGTGCTTCAGGTGCGTTGACGGTTGTCTTGACTCTTCAGCCACGAGGTCCAGGAGGCGTTGTCGGCGACCAGGAGCAGGATTCAGGCTGGTCCCACGATGTCTGTCGAGCTTGCAGAGGTGTCGGCGACCGGATTGGACCCAACAAGCCTTGGCAACAGCAAGTCTCGTGTGAAAGATGAAGATGGTCGATGGTGCAGACCAGCAAGGTCTGGGGAACTCACCCAGCGAGGGTAAGTGAGGGCAGGCCTGGAGCAACCAGGATGCCAAGTTAGAAAAGGATTGGCCTTCGTTAAGGGCTACTAGCCAACGGGCTAGCGACCGCGAAGGAGCCTCGTGACGCCGCACGTGGAGCTGGCTTGCAGGACACTCGTGGAGTGGGGGCCAGTGATCTTCGGTGCAGGTGGTGCTGGAGGCTAGGGCTACTCGGAGCCCAAAGCACAACTTCGGGGGAGACCCAGAAGAGGATGCACTTGCAAATGTGCTCGGTGTCCAGGGGTCACGGTCTCAAGTCACCCACGATAGCCACGGGCCTCAGCTTTGCTGGGGACTCAGGGTAGCCTCGGGGAAGTCTGAGAATCCACCTCTGGTGATGCGATGACTTCGGTGTCCGACGGGAGCTTCAGAAATGCGAACCGGACAGATGCTTCTTTGGTGCCTGCCAAGCAGGGGAGTCACTCCTTGACCCCAAGGGAGATTCTTCTGTCCTCTAATCGTGAGTAGAGCGTCGAAGGTCCAGGATTCTGTTGCAGAGTTTCGTCCAGGTATAATCTAAAGTCCTAAGGACTGGGTTCCTACCTTTATTCTAAAAATAGGGGTTGGACTACTCTGTGGCCCCACCTATGGGTGGGTCAGGGCAGAGGGGTGGCTACACCCCTTTCCCTTTGTCCAGTTCGCGCCAAAGCAGGGGCTGCAAGCCCCTGATCCGGTTTGAACTGGGGTATGCACAGGGACACCAAATGTGCCCCCAGTGCAGGACTTCAAAGCACCCGAAAGTGCTCCCGCCCAGCCCCAATACACATTATCCTGTCTGGGGAGGTGGTCACACCTCCCTGGGACAGGAAACCTATTGTCCAGGCCTCCCCTGCCGGAGTTTCGTCCAGCAGCAGGAGGCCAGACTCGTGTCTGTGGCAGCAGCATCCATTTTGTGATGCCAGGGCTCTGGAAAGAAGTTACCGGACTAGTCAGAGTTAACATGTCTTTCCCTCTAGAAGGGTGGAATGCTACCCCCGCCGCCAGGATTGGCGGGGGGTAGTATTCCAAGATGTTTGACACCAAACACGACATGTTTAGGTGCAGCCATTCCATAGTTAGCATTTTACCGCGAGGATATAATGCGTTTAAGAGTATATGGTCAGGCTGCACTACAAACAGCATCAGAGATGGTCTCCGAACGCTGCAGAGGGGCCCTGCTCGTGCAGGGGCACCGTCTCACATAGGAACCATGCACTCTGCCTTTAGGATTGATAAGGCCTGCCTTAGGAGTGACTTATAGGTTTATATGTGTGTATGCATTTAGTGATATAGGTAACCTATACCACAGTAAGGGGTGCATGCACCACCTTACCCAGGCTGCAGTAGCAGACCTGTGGTGTCAGTTTGGATGGCCTTCCAGGGGTGGCATAATACATGCTGCAGCCCCTGGCAGGCCTCTGAGGTACCTATGCCCTTGGTACATAGTATACCATATACTAGGGACTTATAAGGGCACTCCAGATCCCAATCAGTGATGTGCCTAAGGCACATGGAGACCCTTTTAAAGAGGAAACAGCTAGGCTGGGGTTCTGAATAGCAGGGCCCCAGCCAGACTAATGTCGAAAACCAGTGAAGCATCAGCAAAAAGTGGGGGTACCCATGTGAAGCAGATCCTACTCTCCTAGAGGGACTCCCCCCCTGAAGAAGATTTTTGGGGGCCTTGTGAAGACTTCTGGTCTTTACCCTTCTCCCCACCCTTATCAGAGTTCTTTGCATCTTGCTTCTTAGGGTCACCACCTTGGTTCTGTACCTTCTGCCTCACCCTGGTTCTGACCCATTTGTCTGCCTTCTTTCCCAATTCTTGGGGAGAGGTCAGATCAGAGTCCACCAGGTACTGATGCAACAGCTGATTTTGACAGTTATTAAGAATCTGCTCCCTCATTATCAGATTGTACAATTGTAGGAAGGTGGAATCTTACTATATGGTTGCCCCCACTTTTTTTATGGTGTTTTGCTGGTTTATGACTTAGTTGGACTGGGACCCTGCTATTCAGGGCCCCAGTCTATCTGCTCTCTCTAAATGACATGGAGTGCACTCTAGGTGCACTAGTGATTGGATACTGTGGTGCCTTATGAGTCCCTAGTATATGGTACCCTAGGTACCAAGGGCATAGGTACTTCACAGGCCTACCAGGGGCTGCAGCATGTATTATGCCACCCCTGGGAAGCAGACTAAATCTGACACCACAGGCCTGCTACTGCAGCCTGGGTGAGGTGGTGCTAGCACCCCTCACTGAGATATAGGTTTCCTATATCTCTCCTGCACACACGTATAAACCTATCAGTCACCCCTAAGGCAGGCCCTGTCAATTCTGAGCAAAAACAACAATTGATGGACAGAATGCAGAACAATGTCATACATTCACCCCAGTACAGAGATCTGGGCCTAAATCCATCGTTTTTTTGCTCACCATGCCATTCCAGTTTGAACCCAGCCATATGCAAATCAGTCTTGACCCAGTGCCTCATGGGAACAGTCCAGCCCGAACTGCCAAGCCAGGTCCTCCCTGGACTGGAAACAAGCATCCTAGGACCGGTTTCGGGGTTTCACCCCTCTTCAGCCAGGATAGCTTGATTCCAGTGGCATGGAGAGCACGGGACCCACGTCTGGGCATACCCGTCCCACTCGGGGTGACAAATGCAAAAACAACAATTGATGGACAGAATGCAGAACAATGTCATACATTCACCCCAGTACAGAGATCTGGGCCTAAATCCATCGTTTTTTGCTCACCATGCCATTCCAGTTTGAACCCAGCCATATGCAAATCAGTCTTGACCCTGTGCCTCATGGGAACAGTCCAGCCCGAACTGCCAAGCCAGGTCCTCCCTGGACTGGAAACAAGCATCCTAGGACCGGTTTCGGGGTTTCACCCTCTTCAGCCAGGATAGCTTGATTCCAGTGGCATGGAGAGCACGGGACCCACGTCTGGGCATACCCGTCCCACTCGGGGTGACAAATGCAAAAACAACAATTGATGGACAGAATGCAGAACAATGTCATACATTCACCCCAGTACAGAGATCTGGGCCTAAATCCATCGTTTTTTGCTCACCATGCCATTCCAGTTTGAACCCAGCCATATGCAAATCATCCGTCCATCAATTGTTTCTTTTGCATCTGTCAATCCTGAGGGCAGGGTGCTTGGCTTCTATGTGAGGGGGTGCCTCTGCATGAGCAGGGCCCCTCTGCAGCTCTGAGTCTATTCTCTGGTGCTGTTTGTGGATACGGTTAAACCATATACTCTTAAGTGCATTATATCCTCGCGGTAAAATGCTAACTTTGGAATGGCTGCATCAAAACATGTCGTGTTTGGTGTCAAACATCTTGGAATACTACCCCCCCGCCAATACTGGTGGCGGGGGTAGCATTCCACCCCTCTAGAGGGATAAGACATGTACCTGCTGTGGAAACGCGGTAGAATCCTGAAGAGCCCTGGCATCACAAAATGGATGCCACCAGTCACAGACACGGGGCTGCCCTCCTGCTGATGACCAACACTCACAGTGGAGGAAGCCCAACAATAGGCATCCTGTCACAGGGAGGTGTAACCACCTCCCAGACAGGGTTTAGTGTATTGGGGCTGGGTGGGTGCACTCTTAGAGTGCTTTGAAGTCCTGCACTGGGGGAGCAGAAGGCTCCTCTGTGCATATGCCAGTTCAAACCAGCTCAGGGGCTACCTGCCCCTGCTCTGGCGCGAAACTGGACAAAGGGAAGTGGGTGTAGCCACCCCCTCCCTTGACCCTCCCATAGGTGGGGTCATAGAGTTAGTCCATCCCCTCTTTTAGTATAAGAGGGGAACCTTACCATTGCAAAGCAGATAACCCCTGGACGACGCTCTACAGAAGAATCCTGGCCCTTCGACGTTCCACTACCTTTGGAAGACAGAAGAATCTCCCTTGGAGTCAAGGAGTGACTCCCCTGCTTGGCAGGCACCAAAAACGACAACGACGGTCGCAAACTACGCCGCTCCCGCCGGAGTCCGAAGTCCCTGCAGCCCAGGAAGTGGATTTCCTGACCTCTCCCAGGCCATCGTGAGTCCCCAGCGAAGCTGAGGCAAGTGGCCCCAACGAGTAACGAGGAACCGCGACCCCTGGGTACCGTGCACTATTGTCGAGTGCAACCCCTTCACAATGTTCTACGAACCTGTGCTTTGGACCACGTGTGGTCCCGACCTCCAGCAGGAATCCCTCCGAAGATCAGAGGTCTACACCGTCCCGAGTGACCGTGGGGCCCTGTTGAGTGATTCCGCCCGAGGTGTCTTCGCGATCCCTTGCCCACTGGCTTGTGGGTCCCCAGAAGACTTCTTAAAGAAACCAAAGGGCTCCCCTGGTTGCTCCAGGCCTGCCCTGACTTACCCTCGCTGGGTGAGTTCCCCAGACCTTGCTGGTCTGCGCCATCGACTTTTCTTCATCTCCCCGAGACTTGCTGCTGCCAAGGCTTGTTGGCTCCAATCGAGTTGCCGACACCGCAGTCAGCTGCAGACGTCGAGGGACACACCGAATCCAGCTCTTGGTCGTCGTCGATGCCTCCTGGACTTCGTGGCTGAAGAGTCAAGGCACCCGCAACCGACCTGAATCATCCGACGACGGTGGGCATCCATCTTCCTTGCCCCGAGTCACTGCCAAGTGACTTTGAACACTGTCCCCTCTGCTTTCAGGTCATCCTTCTTCAGAATCCAGGCTTGGATTCCACCGGACACTTCTTCAGCTCCCGCAAGCAGCAAGTCTTCTTTGTTCGCCATTGAAAACGACGCCGCAACCCGACACCAAAGGACCCCTATGCACCCGGCTTCCCTGGGTGAGGTAACTCCAGCACTACGGTGCTCCTGTGGGTGTGGGCCCTAGAACTACTTACCCTGTAAGTGACTTGCTTGTAGGTTCTCCCGAAGTATCCTAAAACTCTTTATTTCCAACCGCGACTTGCCCCATTGAAGTCAACGGCGATCCGCGCCTGTGTATCCACACTGCACGCGTCCCCCGTGGGTCCTTTACTTACCTGCCTTGGGTGGTTTCGTGAGGCCCCAGCACTTCTGAAGGCCCTAGGCCTTGTCTCCCTGCAAGTCGTTGTCCCTAAGTCTCTTACTTAGTATATGGTCTGGTACGCCCCTAGGGCCCCAACCATATTTTGTGCTTAACTTATTGAGAAACGTTGATTTGTGCATATGTTTGTCTTCTAATCTCATAAAGAGATTAGTAGAGAGTTATTTAGAAATAAATACATATATATTTGATATATATACCTGTGTGGTGTCTTTTCATTTGGTGATTCAAGAGATTATATGGTAAAACAAGCTGCTTTACATTCCTCCGAGACTTAGCCTGAAGGCTGCTCTCCACAGCTACCACTAGGATAGCTTTCTTTAAAAGGTTGTCTTAAACCTATCTACCATAAGAGTCGATTTGCCCTGGTGCAAGGTGTCCACTTTAATTAGTGAACAGCATATACCAGGCCAACTTCTCACATTGGTGGGCAGCGTGTGGGATTCCAACTTGCCATTGTTTTACCAGAAAATCTCTATTTGAATTACTAACTGAAAACCATTATAGGTACTCAAGGTACATATAAAGTCAAGCTTAGTATCAATAAGTTCTACTGAACTTAGAGCTGTGTGCCAAGGGATAGCACACCCTTTCCACAGCTCAAGCTAGGATCAGTAGGCCACAAACTAGTGTAGGTAGTACAACACTGCACAACACTAGAATGTCCTTAAAAGGTGCACCCAGTGGATCCACTCAGCCTCAGTATAAGGACATGGCTTTCTCTGACTTGAGAGCCATGTGTGTTGAAAGACACCTGAAGCTAGGACAGAGTCCCTCAACACTCCACCTGATAGATCTCCTGACAGCAGATGACCTTAGATTGGCTCTAGGAGCTAAGGGGTCAGAATCAGTGGGTGGGTCAGTCATAGTATCTGGGTCAGATGAGGACAATCCGAATGACCAAGACTCTGTGGTTGAAGGGCCAGGCTTCAAGGGGCCTGAACAGGACAGAGGAATTCTCCCTAAGAGAACTGGCAGAGTGGATGAGAGGCACAGATCCCCTTCCAGGGAATCTGAGCACTCTTATCACTCTGGCAGAGAATTTGTCCAGGAGAGGAGCTCATACTTTAACTTAAGAGAGACCTCCTCTGAGAGAAGGTGCAAACTGCTCCAGTATGAGGAAGCCAAAGTGGCCCTCAGAACCAAGCAGTTGGCACTGGATAGAGAAGCCCTGGAGATCCAGAGAGCTTCCAGAAGAGAGGGTTTAGAACCCCCTGGTGGCAGCAACAGTGTCCCTAGAGGCAGAGAATATATTCCTGACCATAGGAACCTGAGCAAGGTTGTTCCTCCCTACCAGAGTGGGGATGATATCCACAAGTGGATAACTGCTATGGAGAGGGCCTGTAGAGTACAGCAGGTCCCCCAAAAGCAGTGGGCAGCAATCATGTGGCTCTCCTTTTCAGATAAAGGAAGAGACAAGCTCCTCACTGTTAGAGAAGAGGATGCTGATGATTATGAGGTCCTGAAGAGTGCACTGATAGATGGGTTTGGCTTAACCACTGAGTAGTACAGGTTGAAGTTCAGAGATACCCAGAAGGCACAGACTCAGGACTGGACTGACTTTGTAGATTGTGCATCCAAGGCTCTGGAGGGTTGGCTGGTTGGCAGTAGGGTTACTGATTTCAAAGGATTTTATAATCTAATGATGAGAGAACAGATCCTTAATAATTGTCAAAACCAGCTTTTACACCAGTACCTGGTGGACTCTGATCTGACCTCTCCCCAAGAATTGGGAAAGAAGGCAGACAAATGGGTCAGAACCAGAGTAAGGCCTAAGAATCAGGGTGGTGACCACAAGAAAGATTCTACCAAGTCCCAAGAGAAAGGTGGGGATAAATCTAAGGATAAGTCCACTACAGGGCCCCAAAAGTCCTCTTCTGGGGGTGGGTCCCAAACTCCTTCCTCTCCTGAAAAGAAACCCTATTGCCATGTCTGTAAAAAGCCTGGGCACTGGAAATCTGATCCCAGTTGTCCCAGGATTGGCAATAAAGAAAATGTTCCTCCAACAACTACTACCACCCCTCCTGGTACTACCAGTAGTAATCCTCCAGTTGGGAGTAGTGCACCCAAAAAGATAGGTGCTTTTGCAAGAGGAACAGAGGTGGGCCCTAGTTTAGACAGGGACCCCTCAACAGACTCCTCTGACTCTGATGGTGGTATAGGATTTGCCACCTTTACCATGGGTCCCACAGCATTGGGCAGGTACAGATTGGAGCCAGTCATTAATGGTCAGAAAGCTGTGGCATTTAGGGACACAGGGGCTAGTGTCACCATGGTGGCAGGGAAACTAGTCCCCCCTCACCAGCTTTTACCTGAGTTCAAATACCAGGTGACCAACATTGATGGTGTCAGAACAGATCACTCCATGGCCATAGTTGATCTCAGCTGGGAGGGGGTCACAGGCCCAAAGAGAGTGGCTGTGTCCCCAACCTTACCTGTAGATTGCCTGATGGGCAATGATCTGGAAATTTCAGCCTGGGCTGAAATTGAACACCAAACCCATCTCAGGATGTTGGGTGTCCCAGTAAAGGTTAGTGGGGCTGTGATGGCCACAGCCCCAGCCCAAAATTTTGGAGGGATGGAGCCTGAAAGAATGGCCCACTCTCCCCCAAAAGAGAGCACAAGGGTTGAAGAAGAGTCTTCTTCCCCCAGACAGTAGGTAAGGGTCAGCCTCCTCAGGGAACTGACCCTACCCCTAGTGAAGGAACTGCCACAGAGGTAGTCAGGCCTGGCCTGGCAACCCCCTGATGGCAGAGGACCCTTCCAAGGTGGTACCCAGTCTGGAGCAGGTAACCTGCCCCTCTCTACCCTGCCTCAGTCAGCCCAGGGCTGCAGAGGTCAGGGAGGTCAGTGGACCCCCAGGGCCCCTGTCCAGAGGAACCCCCAATCAGCAGATTAGGGGCACCCAGGCTAGTAGCCCTAGCCAGGTGCAAATTCCTCTACACACTGAGGGATCCCCCATACCTTTATGTAGGGACCTCCCCAGAAGGACTCTGGTAGGCAAGGGCAAACCTGGGACCAAAAGGTTCCAAACCTGCCATGTCCCTCCAGTGTTCCATCCAAAGGGATCCAACCCCCAGCTGTAGGCAGTCAAAGGTTGACCCTTAGAGCAAAGTGCAACTCAGTCATGGAAAGACAGGCATACATGGTGACCAGTGATCTGAGGAAGCTGAGGCCAGCATTCCTAGGGCCTCACTTCCCTACTCAGACACCTCACCAGCCTTGTACTTTACCTAAGCACACCAGAGGTAGTGATTCCCCATGGTGGAGACCCTCTCATACCCTTAGGGTGAGGGATTGCTTAGTGGACCATAACAAAGGGGGCAACCATGCTAGTGCAGGTGCTTCCTTATATGGCCACTTAGTCAATATAGGCTCAACTGGCCAAGGTTAGCCTTATCTCCTTTCGTTTGGGGGGGGGGTTATGTAGGAAGGTGGAATCTTACTATATGGTTGCCCCCACTTTTTTAATGGTGTTTTGCTGGTTTATGACTTAGTTGGACTGGGACCCTGCTATTCAGGGCCCCAGTCTATCTGCTCTCTCTAAATGACATGGAGTGCGCTCTAGGTGCACTAGTGATTGGATACTGTGGTGCCTTATGAGTCCCTAGTATATGGTACCCTAGGTACCAAGGGCATAGGTACTTCACAGGCCTACCAGGGGCTGCAGCATGTATTATGCCACCCCTGGGAAGCAGACTAAATCTGACACCACAGGCCTGCTACTGCAGCCTGGGTGAGGTGGTGCTAGCACCCCTCACTGAGATATAGGTTTCCTATATCTCTCCTGCACACACATATAAACCTATCAGTCACCCCTAAGGCAGGCCCTGTCAATCCTGAGGGCAGGGTGCTTGGCTTCTATGTGAGGGGGTGCCTCTGCATGAGCAGGGCCCCTCTGCAGCTCTCAGAGTCTATTCTCTGGTGCTGTTTGTGGATGCGGTTAAACCATATACTCTTAAGTGCATTATATCCTCGCGGTAAAATGCTAACTTTGGAATGGCTGCATCAAAACATGTCGTGTTTGGTGTCAAACATCTTGGAATACTACTCCCCCGCCAATACTGGTGGCGGGGGTAGCATTCCACCCTCTAGAGGGATAAGACATGTACCTGCTGTGGAAACGCGGTAGAATCCTGAAGAGCCCTGGCATCACAAAATGGATGCCACCAGTCACAGACACGGGGCTGCCCTCCTGCTGATGACCAACACTCACAGTGGAGGAAGCCCAACAATAGGCATCCTGTCACAGGGAGGTGTAACCACCTCCCAGACAGGGTTTAGTGTATTGGGGCTGGGTGGGTGCACTCTTAGAGTGCTTTGAAGTCCTGCACTGGGGGAGCAGAAGGCTCCTCTGTGCATATGCCAGTTCAAACCAGCTCAGGGGCTACCTGCCCCTGCTCTGGCGCGAAACTGGACAAAGGGAAGTGGGTGTAGCCCCCCTCCCTTGACCCTCCCATAGGTGGGGTCATAGAGTTAGTCCATCCCCTCTTTTAGTATAAGAGGGGAACCTTGCCATTGCAAAGCAGATAACCCCTGGACGACGCTCTACAGAAGAATCCTGGCCCTTCGACGTTCCACTACCTTTGGAAGACAGAAGAATCTCCCTTGGAGTCAAGGAGTGACTCCCCTGCTTGGTAGGCACCAAAACGACAACGACGGTCGCAAACTACGCCGCTCCCGCCGGAGTCCGAAGTCCCTGCAGCCCAGGAAGTGGATTTCCTGACCTCTCCCAGGCCATCGTGAGTCCCCAGCGAAGCTGAGGCAAGTGGCCCCAACGAGTAACGAGGAACCGCGACCCCTGGGTACCGTGCACTATTGTCGAGTGCAACCCCTTCACAACGTTCTACGAACCTGTGCTTTGGACCACGTGTGGTCCCGACCTCCAGCAGGAATCCCTCCGAAGATCAGAGGCCTACACCGTCCCGAGTGACCGTGGGGCCCTGTTGAGTGATTCCGCCCGAGGTGTCTTCGCGATCCCTTGCCCGCTGGCTTGTGGGTCCCCAGAAGACTTCTTAAAGAAACCAAAGGGCTCCCCTGGTTGCTCCAGGCCTGCCCTGACTTACCCTTGCTGGGTGAGTTCCCCAGACCTTGCTGGTCTGCGCCATCGACTTTTCTTCATCTCCCCGAGACTTGCTGTTGCCAAGGCTTGTTGGCTCCAATCGAGTTGCCGACACCGCAGTCAGCTGCAGACGTCAAGGGACACACCGAATCCAGCTCCTGGTCGTCGTCGACGCCTCCTGGACTACGTGGCTGAAGAGTCAAGGCACCCGCAACCGACCTGAATCATCCGACGACGGTGGGCATCCATCTTCCTTGCCCCGAGTCACTGCCAAGTGACTTTGAACACTGTCCCCTCTGCTTTCAGGTCATCCTTCTTCAGAATCCAGGCTTGGATTCCACCGGACACTTCTTCAGCTCCCGCAAGCAGCAAGTCTTCTTTGTTCGCCATTGAAAACGACGCCGCGACCCGACACCAAAGGACCCCTATGCACCCGGCTTCCCTGGGTGAGGTAACTCCAGCACTACGGTGCTCCTGTGGGTGTGGGCCCTAGAACTACTTACCCTGTAAGTGACTTGCTTGTAGGTTCTTCCGAAGTATCCTAAAACTCTTTATTTCCAACCGCGACTTGCCCCATTGAAGTCAACGGCGATCCGCGCCTGTGTATCCACACTGCACGCGTCCCCGTGGGTCCTTTACTTACCTGCCTTGGGTGGTTTCGTGAGGCCCCAGCACTTCTGAAGGCCCTAGGCCTTGTCTCCCTGCAAGTCGTTGTCCCTAAGTCTCTTACTTAGTATATGGTCTGGTACGCCCTAGGGCCCCAACCATATTTTGTGCTTAACTTATTGAGAAACGTTGATTTGTGCATATGTTTGTCTTCTAATCTCATAAAGAGATTAGTAGAGAGTTATTTAGAAATAAATACATATATATTTGATATTCACTGAAAAAACCATAGGTTTTAGGGACAGTTATAGTTAGTTGCACATTTCACTCATACAAAACCATAGAAATTCCCCCGTTATAGTTAGTTCAGCTAACTATAACTCGCGCCCCGCAATGCACTGCTGATGACGTCACATATTACATCACTCATGACATGGTCAGTGACATCACTGATGACATCACTGATGACATCTCAAATGACATCACTGATGATATCACTGATGACATCATCCAGTGACTGTGTGTTTCTGTAAAGTTTAAATATGTTTAATATATTTAGGGAAAGGCGTATTGAAGAATGAGTGGGTGTATAAGTGTCTGAATGGATGATTTAGTACGTGAGTGACTGACTCTACAAGTGAGTGATTAAATGTATCTTACTGAATGCATGGGTTAGTGACTAAACTGTGTGAATGTCTGTATCCGTCTGTCTGTTGGTTTGTAAGCGGCTGCATGGCTTTCTGAATAGCTACATGAGTGTCTACATGGGTTATTGATTGATTGTCTGAGTATCTGTATGGGTGCCTGAGTGTTTGTGTGGGTGGGGTGTGTGTGACTCTGTGCATAGATGTGTGAGTTGGTGATTCACTGGGTGCATGGTTTCAAGAGTGCATCTGTGATGGACTGTATGGGTGGGTGAGTGTGTGTATGGGTGTGTTAGTGATTGAATGTATATCTCAGTGGTACATGTGTGAGTAACTACATATGTGCAAGGCAGTATATATGTGTGTTGGAGTATATAAATGGCTATAAGTGAGAGTGTATGATTGTGAGAGTGGCTGTATGGATGAGTGTGTACTTGTATCAGTGATTGTATAAGAGCGTAAGAATGTGCTAGTATTTGTATGAGTAAGTGAGCTGGTGTGTGTATAACTGTATAGGTGAGTAAATGGGTGTGTGATTAAGTTTTTTGCATGACTGACTAGGTGTGTGAGTACCTCTATGGATGAGTGGCGGTGTGTGAGTGTTTATATAGGTGTATGAGTGCATATGATAGTCCTGTACTGAGTGACTAAGTATGAGTGACTGTACGGGTGAGTGAGTGGATGTGTGTGTAGACCTAAGAATCAGTGAGTGGGTATGTAGTTTTTGGTGTTGGAGTGTCTATGGTTTTGAGAATGGCAGTCTGTAATTTAGAGTGGGTGTATCAAAAGTTATATTAGTGTGTGAGAAGATGCATGAAATTATCACATGGATGATGTCATCAGTGATGTCATTTGAGATGTCATCAGTGATGTCATCAGTGATGTCACTGACCATGTCATGAGTGATGTAATATGTGACGTCATCAGCAGTGCATTGCGGGCGCGAGTTATAGTTAGCTGAACTAACTATAACGGGGGAATTTCTATGGTTTTGTACGAGTGAAATGTCCAACTAACTATAACTGTCCCTAAAACCTATGGTTTTTTCAGTGAATTTCAAAGGTTTTTTAAATGCTAATTTCTAACTATAACGTGTCTGAAACCTATGGTTTTTTCAGTGAATTTCAAACGTTTTTTAAATGCTAATTTCTAACTATAACGTGCCTGAAACCTATGATTTTTTAAGTGAATTTCAAAGGTTTTTTTAAATGCTAGTTTCTACCTATGCCTACAGAGGTAGGACATGTGAAGAAAGAAGAAAAACGCACAGAAAGAAGCAAAAGATGTGCAGAAAGAACCAGCAGAGGAGCAGAAAGAGGCCTTGTTGCAAAATCATCCTGTGCCCACAACTTTTTCAGACGGGTACTGGTAACTGACTCTGACTAACCAGAGCCAGTGCTATGCTAAAAAACACTTAGAATACAGTGAAAACACCTACATACACTAGGGAACACTATGCGTTGGGGTACCCCTGTGATTAGCATGACCTCCTCTGCAAGTCCCTAGTACATAATAGGGCAGGGGATTAAAACTACCTCTTAAAACGCGCTACAGGGCGCGTTTGCACAGTGGTGAAGGGAGGGGGGCCTGAGGTGACATGTGTGCAAACGCACCCCGTGGCGCGTTTTAAGTTGCGGGATTAAGTCCCCTTGAATTCTGAGGGTCCCTGGGGCCCAACTAGCCCCCCAGGTACCTACAGTTAGGACCACAGAGCTGAGTTGCAGAGAGGCGTTCCGACTCGAGGCCACGCACCTTTTTTCACCTCTCTGCAACGCAACTCTGTTGTGCTTACTGAAGGTACCTGGTGGGCTAGTTGGCCCCCAGGGTCCCTCAGGATTCAAAGGGAATTAATTCCCCAACTTAAAACGCACCACAGGGCGTGTTTGCGCACATGTCACCTGAGGCCCCGCCCCTCCCTTCACCACTGTGCAAACGCGAGCCGTAGTGCGTTTTAAGTTGGGGGATTAGGTCACCTTGAATCCTGAGGGTCCCTGGGGCCCAACTAGCCCACTAGGTACTTCCAGTAAGCACCACAGGCCTGCGTTGCAACGCCTGTAACATATTGTGCAGTTGTGTTTAGGTAGTGAAGAGGGTCATGCTGGGGGTAGTATTTTAGGGTTTAGGGTAGTGCAGTGGTGTTTGTGTAGTGTAGGGGGTCATGCTGGGGGTAGATTTAGGGTTTAGGGTAGTGCAGTGGTGTTTGGGTAGTGTAGGGAGTCGTGCTGGGGGAGTGTTTTAGGGTTTAGGGTAGTGCAGTGGTGTTTGGGTAGTGTAGGGGGTCGTGCTGGGGGTAGTGTTTTAGGGTAGTGCAGTGGTGTTTGGGTAGTGTAGGGGGTCGTGCTGGGGGTAGTGATTTAGGGTAGTGCAGTGGTGTTTGGGTAATGTAGGGGGTACTGC
>CAWUFW010009229.1:0-140000 GCA_963921515.1 Calotriton arnoldi
CCTGGCATATGCTGTCCACTAATTATAGTGGGCACCTTGCACCAGTCCAAACAACCCCTTATTGGAGATAGGTTAAAGACAACCTTATTGAAAGCTATCCTAGTGGTAGCTATGGAGAGCAGCCTTCAGGCTAAGTCTTGAAGGAATGTAAAGCAGCTTGTTTTACCAGTCTATAATCTCTTGAGTGACCAAATGAAAGAGCACCACACCAGGTATATATTCAAAATATATGTATTTATTGCTAAACACACCCCTCTAGTCTCTTTATGAGGCTAGAGTTCGAAGTACACAAGTTATAAGTTATTTAAACACAGTAATAGCACAAATACACGTTTGGGCCCTAGGGGCGTACCAAACCATATACCAATAAAGTGGTATAAGAACCACGACTGAACTAGACACTAGGCCTAGAGCCTCTAGAAGTGCTTGGACCACAAGGAACCACCCAAGATAGTGACACAGGGGACCCACCGGGGACGCGTGCAGTGTAAATACACAACCGCGATACGCCGTTAACTTCTATGGAGAAAGTCGCGATCAGGAAATTAAAGAAAAGGGACACTTAAAGGAGGACTTGGAGCAAACCCTTTGAGAACTAGGTCGTTCTAGAGTCTCTACCCACGGGAGCACCGGAGTACTCGTGTTACCTCACCCAGGGAAGCCGGGTGCATAGGTGCCTTTCGGGGTCGGGTTTCGTCGTCGATTTGAATGGCGATCTGCTGCAAAGTGCTGCTGGCGACCAAGTGGAAAGTGTCCGGGTGGATCCAAGAGTGGATCGGAGATCTGAAGAACCTGAAAGCAGAGGGGACAGAGTCTGGGTCACTAGCCAGTGACCAGGAAGGCGATGAGCGGATGCCCACCGATGTCGAGTGCTTCAGGTAGGTTGACGGTCGTCTTGACTCTTCAGCCACGAGGTCCAGGAGGTGTTGTCGGTGACCAGGAGCAGGATTCGGGCTGGTACACGACGTCTGTCAAGTGCAGAGGTGTCGGCGACCGGATTGGACCCAACAAGCCTTGGCAACGGCAAGTCTCGATGAAAGTAAAGAATGACGATGATGCAGACCAGCAAGGCCTGAGGAACTCACCCAGTGAGGGTAAGTGAGGGCAAGCCTGGAGAAACAAGGGAGTCCAAGAAGAAAAGGATTGGCCTTCGTGAAGGGCTACTAGCCAACGGGCTAGCGACCGCAAAGGAGCCTCGAGACGTCGCACGTGGAGCTGGCTCACAGGACACTCGTGGAGTGGAGGCCAGTGATCTTCGGTGCAGTTGGTGCTGGAGGCTAGGGCTACTCGGAGCCCAAAGCACGACTTCGTGGGAGACCCAGAAGAGGATGCACTAGCAAATGCGTGCGGTGTCCAGGGGTCACGGTTCCACGTTACCCACGACAGCTACGGGCCTCAGCTTTGCTGGGGACTCAGGGCAGCCTCGGGGAAGTCTGGAAATCCACCTCTGGTGATGCAAAGACTTCGGCGTCCGACGGGAGCTTAGGCGATGCAGACCGGACAATTGCTTCTTTGGTGCCTGCCAAGCAGGGGAGTCACTCCTTGACCCCAAGGGAGATTCTTCTGTCCTCTAGTCTTGAGTAGAGCGTCGAAGGTCCAGGATTCTGTTTCAGAGTTTCGTCCAGGGATAATCTAAAGTCCTAAGGACTGGGTTCCTATACTTATACCAAGTTTAGGGGTTGGACTACTCTGTGGCCCCACCTATGGGTGGGTCAGGGCAGAGGGGTGGCTACACCCCTTTCCCTTTGTCCAGTTCGCGCCAAAGCAGGGGCTGCAAGCCCCTGATCCGGTTTGAACTGGGGTATGCACAGGGACACCAAGTGTGCCCCCAGTGCAGGACTTCAAAGCACCCGAAAGTGCTCCCGCCCAGCCCCAATACACATTATCCTGTCTGGGGAGGTGGTCACACCTCCCTGGGACAGGAAACCTATTGTCCAGGCCTCCCCTGCCGGAGTTTCGTCCAGCAGCAGGAGGCCAGACTCGTGTCTGTGGCAGCAGCATCCATTTTGTGATGCCAGGGCTTTAGAAAGAAGTTACCGGCCAGGCCAGGGTTAACATGTCTCTCCCTCTAGAAGGGTGGAATGCTACCCCCGCCGCCAGAATTGGCGGGGGGGTAGTATTCCAAGATGTTTGACACCAAACACGACATGTTTCGGTGCAGCCATTCCAAAGTTAGCATTTAACGCGAGGTTATAATGCGCTTAAGAGTATATGGTCAGGCTGCACTACAAACAGCATCAGAGAAGGGTTCTCCGAACGCTGCAGAGGGGCCCTGCTCATGCAGGGGCACCCTCTCACATAGGAACCACGCACTCTGCCTTCAGGATTGATAAGGCCTGCCATAGGAGTGACTTATAGGTTTATATGTGTGTATGTATTTAGTGATATAGGTAACCTATATCACAGTAAGGGGTGCATGCACCACCTTACCCAGGCTGCAGTAGCAGACCTGTGGTGTCAGTTTGGATGGCCTTCCAGGGGTGGCATAATACATGCTGCAGCCCCTGGTAGGCCTCTGAGGTACCTATGCCCTTGGTACATAGTATACCATATACTAGGGACTTATAAGGGCACTCCAGATTCCAATCAGTGATGTGCCTAAGGCACATGGAAACCATTTTAGAGAGGAAGCAGCTAGGCTGGGGTTCTGATTAGCAGGGCCCCAGCCAGACTAAGGTCGAAAAACAGTGAAGCATCAGCAAAAAGTGGGGGTACCCATGTGAAGCAGATCCTACTCTCCTACACAACCCCCCCCAAACGTAGGGACATTAAACTAACCTTGCCCAGTTAAGTCTTCATGTTCTAAGTGGAAGTACCTAGAGAGTCCATCTGCATTGGCATGGTTACTCCCAGGTCTATGTTCCACTGTGAAGTCCATCCCCTGTAGGGAAATGGACCACCTAAGCAGTTTGGGGTTTTCACCCTTCATTTGTTTTAGCCATAAGAGGGGCTTATGGTCTGTCTGAACAAGGAAGTGGGTACCAAACAAGTATGGCCTCAACTTCTTCAGAGCCCAGACCACAGCAAAGGCCTCCCTCTCAATGGCTGACCAACGTTTCTCTCTAGGGGTCAGCCTTCTGCTAATGAAAGCTACTGGCTGATCCTGACCTTCTTCATTCAATTGTGACAGTACAGCCCCTACCCCCAATTCAGATGCATCAGTTTGAACAATGAACTTCTTGGAGTAATCAGGACTCTGTAGAATGGGAGCAGTGCACATGGCCTGCTTCAGGTCATCAAATGCCTTTTGACAGCTAACTGTCCACTGAACCTTTTTGGGCATTTTCTTAGAAGTTAAGTCATTCAGGGGTGTCACTATTGATCCATACCCCTTGACAAATCTCCTATAGTACCCAGTCAGGCCTAAGAAGGCTCTCACCTGAGTCTGGGTAGTTGGAGCAGTCCAGTCCATGATAGTCTGGATCTTGCTCTGCAAAGGTTGAACCTGGCCTCCACCCACAAGGTGGCCCAGGTACACAACCTGACTCTGCCCTATCTGGCACTTAGTGGCCTTGATAGTCAGGCCTGCCTTTTGCAGGGCCTGTAAAACATTCCTGAGGTGGACCAGGTGATCCTCCCAGGTGGAGCTAAAGACAGCAATATCATCTAGATATGCTGCACTATAGGCTTCCAGACCTGTGAGAACTGTATTCACCAACCTCTGGAAAGTGGCAGGTGCATTCTTCAGACCAAAGGGCATCACCACAAATTGATAATGCCCACTAGGGGTTGAGAATGCTGTTTTGGGCTTTGCAGTATCAGCTAGTCTGATCTGCCAGTAGCCAGCTGTCAAGTCAAATGTGCTGAGATATTTGGCTGAGGCCAAAGTATCTATTAGCTCATCTGCCCTTGGTATTGGATGGGCATCAGTCCTAGTGACTGCATTGAGACCCCTGTAGTCCACACAAAACCTCATCTCTCTTTTTCCACCACTGGTGTGAGGTTTTGGCACAAGGACCACTGGACTAGCCCAAGGGCTATCTGAGGGTTCAATAACTCCCAACTCCAACATTTTCTGGACTTCAGTCCTGATACAGTCCCTGACATGGTCAGGTTGCCTATAAATCTTATTTTTAATAGGCAGACTGTCCCCAGTGTCCACTTCATGAGTGCACCAGGTGGTCTGACTGGGTGTCAGTGAAAACATGTGTCTAAACTGATTGAGCACCTGTCTACAATCAGTTTGTTGCTGGGTAGTGAGGCTGCCTGCCAAGGCTACACCATCTACTGACCCATCGTCAGGGTTCTGTGAGAGCAGGTCAGGGAGTGGGTCACTCTCTTCCTCCTGCCCTTCATCAGTAGCCATGAGCAAGCCCATGTCTGCCCTGTCCACATATGGTTTTAACCTGTTGACATGGAGAACCCTGTGGGGACTCCTGGGTGTTCCTAGGTCTACTAAGTAGGTAACCTCACCCTTCTGCTCAACAATAGTGTGGGGTCCACTCCATTTGTCTTGGAGAGCTGCTGGGGCCACTGGCTCCAACACCCACACCTTCTGTCCTGGCTGGTAAACAGTCAGAACAGCCTTTTGGTCATGCCAGGCCTTTTGAAGTTCCTGGCTAGCCTCAAGGTTTTTAGTTGCCTTTTTCATATACTCAGCCATCCGGGAGCGGAGACCAAGTACATAGTCCACTATGTCTTGCTTTGGGGGCTTGAGAGGTAACTCCCATCCTTCCTTCACCAAGCACAGTGGACCCCTGACAGGGTGGCCAAACAAAAGTTCAAAAGGGCTGTAACCAACCCCCTTCTGAGGCACCTCCCTATATGCAAATAAAAGGCAGGGCAAGAGTATGTCCCATCTTCGCCTAAGCTTTTCTGGGAGCCCTTTAATCATGCCCTTCAAGGTTTTGTTGAATCTCTCAACTAAACCATTGCATTGTGGGTGATAGGGTGTGGTGAACTTGTAAGTCACTCCACACTCCTTCCACATTGCTTTTAAGTACCCAGACATAAAGTTTGCACCCCTGTCTGATACTACCTCCTTAGGAAAGCCCACTCTTGAGAAAATTCCCAGGAGGGCCCTTGCCACCACAGGTGCTGTAGTGGTCCTAAGGGGAATAGCCTCTGGGTACCTGGTGGCATGATCCACTACCACCAGGATAAACCTGTGCCCAGATGCTGTTTGGGGATCCATGGGACCAACAATGTCAATCCCCACCCTTTCAAAGGGCACCCCCACCACAGGTAGTGGTATCAGGGGGCCTTTGTAGTGCCACCTGCCTTGCCACTGGCCTGGCAGGTTACACAGGAGCGACAAAACTCCTTGGTGTCTTCAGACATGTGGGGCCAGTGAAAGTGAGGGACAATTCTGTCCCAAGTCTTGTTCTGGCCCAGGTGACCTGCCAAGGGAATATCATGGGCTAGGGTCAATAGGAAGCCCCTGAACTTTAGAGGTATAACCAACCTCCTGGTAGCACCAGGCTTGGGGTCTCTACACTCTGAGTACAGGAGTCCATCATCCCAATACACTGTATGGGGACCACTAGCTTTCCCAGCAGCCTCAGCAGCAGCTTGCTGTCTGAGGGGTTCAAGAGAGGGGCAGCTCTGCTGCTCCTGGCTCAGATCTGCCCTGGAAGGTCCCCCTGTCCCCAAGAACTCAACCTGGTCAGGTTCAAGCTCCTCTGGGACAGTTCCTTCCTCAGGACTGAGATCATCCCCCTCAAGGGACTGATCTTCCTTCTGAGCCAAGGGGGAAGGCACTGCCTTTACCCTACTACTCCTCCTCTTGGAAGGCACTTGGTCCATTATTCCAGAATCCAAGGCCTGTTCAGTGCTAGACATTTTGGCTTGTGACCTGGTCACAGCAAACACATCTGCAGGGATCCCCAGCATTTCTGCATGGGTCCTGAGCTCCACTTCTGCCCAAGCTGAAGTTTCTAAGTCATTGCCAAGCAAGCATTCGACTGGTAGGTTTGCACTCACCACAACCTTCTTAAGGCCAGTTACCCCTCCCCAGGAGAAGTTAACAACTGCCAGAGTATGGTCTGTTCTGACGTTGCTAGCATTGGTCACTTGGTACATCTCACCAAGTATAACTTGCCCAGGATTCACAAGGTCTTGTGTCACCATTGTGACACTTGCCCCTGTGTCCCTAAATGCCAAAGCCTCTCGTCCATTGATTAAAGGCTGTTGTCTGTACTTGCCCAGATTACTGGGACTCACAGAGGAGGTCACATCCATGCCTCCATCACAGACTAACACAGCCTGAGTTAGTTCTCTGACTAGGTCAGAGCCCAACTCAGTACCCAGGGTGAACCCTACTAAACCCTTGGCTGGAGCACTCCCACCAACTGTAACTGTACTAGGGGGAACAGGTGCCTTAGGGGCATTGGTGGGTGCTGGACTTGAGTCTTTGGACTTGGTGCAATCACTGGTCCAGTGGGTCTTTTGCTTACAGACCTTGCACCATGGTTTTCTTTGGCCTTTCCCTTTTGTAGACTGTGAATCCCCACCTGAAGAAGATTTTTGGGGGCCTTGTGAAGACTTTTGATCTTTACCCTTCTCCCCACCCTTTTCAGAGTTCTTAGCATCTTGCTTCTTAGGGTCACCACCTTGGTTCTGTACCTTCTGCCTCACCCTGGTTCTGACCCATTTGTCTGCCTTCTTTCCCAATTCTTGGGGAGAGGTCAGATCAGAGTCCACCAGGTACTGATGCAACAGCTGATTTTGACAGTTATTAAGAATCTGCTCCCTCATTATCAGATTGTACAATCCTGAGAAGTCACACACCTTACTGCCCATCAACCAGCCTTCCAGAGCCTTAGCAGAACAATCCACATAGTCTACCCAGTCTTGAGTCTGTGCTTTTTGGGTATCTCTGAACTTCAACCTGTATTGTTCAGTTGTTAGGCCAAACCCATCAATAAGAGCACTCTTCAAGACCTTGTAATTATCAGCATCCTCCTCTCTTACAGTGAGGAGCTTGTCTCTACCTTTGTCTGCAAAGGAGAGCCACAAGATTGCTGCCCACTGCTCTTGAGGGACCTTCTGTACTTTACAGGCCCTCTCTAGAGCAGTTATCCATTTGTGGATGTCATCCCCACTCTGGTAGGGAGGGACAATCTTGCTCAGGTTCCTATGGTCATAGGACCTTTCCCTATCTCTAGGGACATGGCTGCCACCATGGGACTCTAGTCCCAACTTTCTTCTCTCTTTGTAGAGATCTAGGGACTCCCTGTCTATAGCCAGTTGCTGCTTTCTGAGTTCAAGCTGAGCTTCCTCATATTGAACCAGCCTCTTTCTTCTCTCATGAGAGGATTCCCTCCTATGAGATGAGACAGAGGTCCCTATGGAGGTGCCAGAGTGGTTAGACTCCTGAGAAGGAGACCTAGACCTTCTGGGCACACTCATAATCCTTCCTGGGGGACAAAGTGGGGATCATTCTGATCTTCCTCTTCATCTTCCACAGGAGGGATTGGGTTATCCAGGTCAGGGTCATTGTCACCCTCCTGGTCAGTTCCAGAGGGGGGCTGGGGGTACTGCTACCCCTGGCCCCATCCTCATCTTCTGCCCCACCCTCTGCTCCTACCCCTTCAGTCCCTAAGGGCCTGCTGAGATCATAAGCCTCCAACATCTCTCTAAGATGTTGGGTGGTGGGACTTTGTCCTGTCTTCAATTTCCTCAAGTTACATAATGCTCTCAATTCCAAGAATGGGAGTGTATCATACTTGGAGGGGAGAAGCCCATGGGCTTCTGGCAAGGACTCACTGGGTCCTGGCTTTGAAGACATCACTAGTGAGGTGTGGTGTATGCACTACCTACTCTAGTGTGGCCTACTAAACTCTCTTGAGTTGTAGAAAGGGTGTGCTATCCCTTAACACACAACTCTAAGTTCAGTAGAACTTACTGTATTCTAAGCTTAAATTATATGTACCTTAGGTACCTTTAGTGGTTTTCAGTTGATCAATTCAATTGAGATTATCTGGTAAAACAATAGCAAGCTGGAATCCCACACGCTGCACACCAATGTGAGAAGTTGGCCTGGCATATGCTGTCCACTAATTATAGTGGGCACCTTGCACCAGTCCAAACAACCCCTTATTGGAGATAGGTTAAAGACAACCTTATTGAAAGCTATCCTAGTGGTAGCTATGGAGAGCAGCCTTCAGGCTAAGTCTTGAAGGAATGTAAAGCAGCTTGTTTTACCAGTCTATAATCTCTTGAGTGACCAAATGAAAGAGCACCACACCAGGTATATATTCAAAATATATGTATTTATTGCTAAACACACCCCTCTAGTCTCTTTATGAGGCTAGAGTTCGAAGTACACAAGTTATAAGTTATTTAAACACAGTAATAGCACAAATACACGTTTGGGCCCTAGGGGCGTACCAAACCATATACCAATAAAGTGGTATAAGAACCACGACTGAACTAGACACTAGGCCTAGAGCCTCTAGAAGTGCTTGGACCACAAGGAACCACCCAAGGTAGTGACACAGGGGACCCACGGGGGACGCGTGCAGTGTAAATACACAACCGCGATACGCCGTTAACTTCTATGGAGAAAGTCGCGATCAGGAAATTAACGAAAAGGGACACTTAAAGGAGGACTTGGAGCAAACCCTTTGAGAACTAGGTCGTTCTAGAGTCTCTACCCACGGGAGCACCGGAGTACTCGTGTTACCTCACCCAGGGAAGCCGGGTGCATAGGTGCCTTTCGGGGTCGGGTTTCGTCGTCGATTTGAATGGCGATCTGCTGCAAAGTGCTGCTGGCGACCAAGTGGAAAGTGTCCGGGTGGATCCAAGAGTGGATCGGAGATCTGAAGAACCTGAAAGCAGAGGGGACAGAGTCTGGGTCACTAGCCAGTGACCAGGAAGGCGATGGACAGATGCCCACCGATGTCGCTTGCTTCAAGTAGCGTTGACGGTCATCTTGACTCTTCAGCCACGAGGTCCAGGAGGCGTTGTCGGTGACCAGGAGCAGGATTCTGGCTGGTACACGATGTCTGTCGAGTGCTGAGGTGTCGGCGACCGGATTGGACCCAACAAGCCTTGGCAACGGCAAGTCTCAATGAAGATGAAAATCATTGATGGTGCAGACCAGCAAGGACTGAGGAACTCACCCAGCAAGGGTAAGTGAGGGCAGGCCTGGAGCAACCAGGGTGCCCAAGAAGAAAAGGATTGGCCTTCGTGAAGGGCTACTAGCCAATGGGCTAGCGACCGCAAAGGAGCCTCGAGACGTCGCACGTGGATCTGGCTCACAGGACACTCGTGGAGTGGAGGCCAGTGATCTTCGGTGAAGTTGGTGCTGAAGGCTAGGGCTACTCGGAGCCCAAAGCACGACTTCGTGGGAGGCCCAGAAGAGGATGCACTAGCAAATGCGTGCGGTGTCCAGGGGTCACGGTTCCACGTTACCCACGACAGCTACGGGCCTCAGCTTTGCTGGGGACTCAGGGCAGCCTCGGGGAAGTCTGGAAATCCACCTCTGGTGATGCAAAGACTTCGGCGTCCGACGGGAGCTTAGGCGATGCAGACCGGACAATTGCTTCTTTGGTGCCTGCCAAGCAGGGGAGTCACTCCTTGACCCCAAGGGAGATTCTTCTGTCCTCTAGTCTTGAGTAGAGCGTCGAAGGTCCAGGATTCTGTTTCAGAGTTTCGTCCAGGGATAATCTAAAGTCCTAAGGACTGGGTTCCTATACTTATACCAAGTTTAGGGGTTGGACTACTCTGTGGCCCCACCTATGGGTGGGTCAGGGCAGAGGGGTGGCTACACCCCTTTTCCTTTGTCCAGTTCGCGCCAAAGCAGGGGCTGCAAGCCCCTGATCCGGTTTGAACTGGGGTATGCACAGGGACACCAAGTGTGCCCCCAGTGCAGGACTTCAAAGCACCCGAAAGTGCTCCCGCCCAGCCCCAATACACATTATCCTGTCTGGGGAGGTGGTCACACCTCCCTGGGACAGGAAACCTATTGTCCAGGCCTCCCCTGCCGGAGTTTCGTCCAGCAGCAGGAGGCCAGACTCGTGTCTGTGGCAGCAGCATCCATTTTGTGATGCCAGGGCTTTTAGAAAGAAGTTACCGGCCAGGCCAGGGTTAACATGTCTCTCCCTCTAGAAGGGTGGAATGCTACCCCCGCCACCAGAATTGGCGGGGGGGGGTAGTATTCCAAGATGTTTGACACCAAACACGACATGTTTTGGTGCAGCCATTCCAAAGTTAGCATTTAACGCGAGGTTATAATGCGCTTAAGAGTATATGGTCAGGCTGCACTACAAACAGCATCAGAGAAGGGTTCTCCGAACGCTGCAGAGGGGCCCTGCTCATGCAGGGGCACCCTCTCACATAGGAACCACGCACTCTGCCTTCAGGATTGATAAGGCCTGCCATAGGAGTGACTTATAGGTTTATATGTGTGTATGTATTTAGTGATATAGGTAACCTATATCACAGTAAGGGGTGCATGCACCACCTTACCCAGGCTGCAGTAGCAGACCTGTGGTGTCAGTTTGGATGGCCTTCCAGGGGTGGCATAATACATGCTGCAGCCCCTGGTAGGCCTCTGAGGTACCTATGCCCTTGGTACATAGTATACCATATACTAGGGACTTATAAGGGCACTCCAGATTCCAATCAGTGATGTGCCTAAGGCACATGGAAACCATTTTAGAGAGGAAGCAGCTAGGCTGGGGTTCTGATTAGCAGGGCCCCAGCCAGACTAAGGTCGAAAAACAGTGAAGCATCAGCAAAAAGTGGGGGTACCCATGTGAAGCAGATCCTACTCTCCTACAGGCTTGATCTGCAAAGCATGTGCCGAAGCCAAGACTATTGGGGACTTTTCTACAGGGAAGAAATGGAGTGATGGCTGGAAACTGGATTACATGAAACGCCATCTAATTAGCAAACCTCACTAGTCTGCTTTGGTGCTACTGAGAAACAAAAGTGCTGCTGCCAGGTTTGGTTATGGAGTGCGGACAATGCTGACAGAAACTGCCACCGACAAAGCAAACAGAATAGAAGTGGTTGAACGACAAAGATCCCTGACTGAGGAGATAAAGATTCTCATCAACAACGTGTTGTTGGCGGTCAAGATGAATACTTCAATGTTGTCTGTCCAAGACATCCATGACCACCTAGCTTTGTATGTGAAGATACCAGACAGCTGGAGGAGCAAGAACTATGCCTTTGAGTTCCTTGGGGCCATCAATAGCGTGAAACACTGTGAAGCTATGGTAGAACTTCGCAACGCTCTGTATCACACTTTGATAATTGATGAGAGCACTGATATTTCTGTTACAAAAATATTCATCCTGTACTTCAAGTTCCGACCTGTAACATCAACAGGGCACAAAACACTGTTTGGGGGCATAGTGAAGCTGACTAGTTGTAATGCTAAGGCTATCACTACTGCTGTGAAAGAATTTTTCACTGCCAATGAACTGGACCTTCTGAAAATGGTCATGTTGACATCAGTTGGTGCATCTGTGATGCTGGGCAAGAATAATGGTGTAGCTACTCGCCTTAAACAATCCGTTCCTCATCTAGTTGAGCAGCATTGTGTCACCCATCAGAAAGATTTGGGAGTTGATGATGCCTGGAAGAGGGTTCGGATGTTTAAAGAGATGGAGACATTATTGAGGTCTGTCTACACTGTGTTCTCCAGATCTCCTGCAAGGAAGTCCAAGCTGGATGAAATCGCATCGGTCACTGAATGTGAAGTGGTCTCCTTTCGACCATTGAATGAAGTTCTATGGCTTTCAAGGCATTTTGCAGTTAGTGCACTAATTCATAATTACGAGGCTGTTCTTAAGTACTTTGAGCATGAGAAAGTAGAAGAGAATGATCCAGTTGCTAAATATTTTTACAAAAAGCTATCGGACTCAAACTACCATAATTCCCTTGCAGCACTTAATGGCATTCTGGGTGAATTTGCATCTTTGTTCAAACTATTCCAAAAAAGTTCTTTAACTACTGTTGAAGCTGTACAGTATGCAAGAGCAAAGATTGGCCAAATAAAGGCACAGTAGTTGGGGGACAGTCTTTTGGAGCAGCACAGTAAGGGATCTGATTGTGTTGTACAGGGAAGGACAAGAGTTTGACCTATTTTGTCTTTTGTTTCCCTTCTATGTGAGCACATGCAAAAAAGGTTCCCTGAAGATGAACTGAAAGAATGGGCAAGTTTTGAATTCCAGGCAATAGCAACACAATCACATTTTGATTTTGGGACTCAGAATGTACAAAGACTTGTTGAAAAGTATAAAAATGTCTTGGTCTTGGGTGATTGTGAAACACCAGAAGATGTTGTTCGACAATACAGAGAATATAAATATGTGGTGGCAGAACATGTAAAGGGTGGGTTATTTACGACCTTTCAAGACATGGTGAATTTCACTGTACGCAATGCTGCTCAGTATAGTGTGGTGTCTCAGCTTGTTGATGTCTGCGCAACATTTCAAGCATCTAGTGCAGATTGTGAATGAGGATTCAGCCTCATGAACACAATAAAGAGTAAATTGAGAAATAGACTAGAGGAGAAGCATTTGGATATGCTGATGAGGACAAAGGCCTACCTCCTGAATGGGAAAGCTGACCTTGATAGAGTTTATCAGCACTGGAAAAATGGCAAGGATCGACGTGAGAAGCAGCCATGTCACCCATCTAGTGATGGCACTTGACTTTGTGAACTGCCCTCTCCCACAGTCTGTGTTTGCCTGGATGTCACACATTTCACAAACTATCTCTGACGGGATATCCAGACATTACTCCGTAGCTTGCACATCCAATTGTAAATATGTTATGTAATTGTGTAACTTATTGTACATATGTGATTTTGTATAAGCTCCCAACATTTCCCCACCCTATGAACAGTGCTAAAGTTGAGGATCCTTAGTAAAATCTTATTAAGGTACCACTTAGAGTTCTGTGCTTTTCTAAACCTGAAGTGTACTTGCCTGTGTAACCAATTCATGTCATGGCGTGTGTATCTAAATTGGAAACCTGCCTTAATACCCTTCATGTGGTGCTACAGGTGTGGAAATGCACCGTCTTTTCACTTTTTTAAGCAAAGATTTGGAGTGATATTTGGCTCTGCACCCACACGTGCGGTCTGGTTCCCGGCGCACATAGCCTTGGCTGCAGTGCACAGAGACCTTACACTGCCGCACACAGAGGAAAAAAATTTGAGGGAACATTGGGGGCCACCCCAGTCCTGACCCCTTGGAATTGGGCCTAAGGTACTTACCAGCGGAACCAATGCATCACCTCTGCTGAGCGATGCATCCTCAAACAAAACCAACTAATCTGCTCGGCTGAGCGGTGCATCCCTGAGCAGAACCGATGCATCACTGCTGCTGCGTGGATTGGATTTGTCGCAAAAGACTTGCATCACCACCACCTCCCACATCTTGGAACTGACGCATCACCTTCGGAACCGCTGCTGGATGACGCTTTTCCCAACGCAAGTTCCTCACCTCCTTCATTGATGGCAGCCCCGACAACAACGCCGAAACTCCGCATTGTAGCTTTACTGCTCATCGGAATCGATGAATCATCTCTGCTGCGCCTCACATCCTCCACACCAGACTTCGCATAACAAGCCCCATCGACAGGAGCCTCTACGTCGATGCAATGAGACCTTGTACCGCAGCTTTGCTGCATCTCAGAATCGACGCATGACCTCTGCTGCACGATACATCTTCGACATGGATCCACACAATGCTCCACAAACAGGATTCAAGGTATGCCTAACTAGGTCCAGGTAGCCAGCCCGTGCTCCATCTCAGTCGGCCTGAACTTGTGACTTTCTCCCAGTCCTGCACAATCAGATATCCCCAATAGCACTTTGTGCTTTTTGGTGCTATTTTTCCCTATAATCTTTAAAAATCAATATCTCTGGTTCTACTATTTGGATTTTTGTCGTTTTGGTCTTGTTTTATTTATTAAAGCCAGATCAATTTTTCTAACTTGATCATTTTGTGTGGTATTTTCACTGTTTTACTGTTTGAAGTGTTACACAAATACTTTACACACTGCCTCTAAGTTAAGCCTGACTTCTTTGTGCCATGCTACCAGAGGATTAATACAGGTTAATTTAGGGTTTGCCTGCCCCTTACCATGACTAGGATTGTGGTTGCTGCTTGACCAGGGCTTACACCCCAGTCGATCATCAAACGAATTTCTAACATTAATTGCAGCAGTGGGATAAGGACTTGTGTTTGTGCAGTGCCATACAGTGATTTGGTGTACACTACCATTCTATACTTAAGACCACTTCAAGTTTTAATTCTCCCGGATTGGCATATTTGATTTTCCAAAATCATGTTTGTATGTTGGATCTGAAACTACATCTGCAAGCATGGAATTTGGCTAACATGAAGCTCTACATCATAGCCCAGCTCAAGGACTTGTGCAAGCAGTTTGGCCGTCCCAGACTAAGGGGGGAGGAAAGGGTTCCCATATCACATCTGAGAAACAGGGGGTGGTTCTGGTGGACGGTGGCTCAAGGTGACGCATTTCCAGCCCCACCACTTTGAGTGCTCCCAGTAAGTACACAAGCAGAAGGACTCTGTCCAAAGAAATCACCCACTGGTGGGACCTCTAGAGGGGTGGCTAATATATAGCCTTAGAGGTAAGTAGTTCCCTGGGGCAGGTCATAGACCATGCCATGATCTCCTTTAGTTGTGAGATAGACTTGGAAGGTGAGCTTGTGATCCCTGAGGGTGGGAGTCGTCACTTCCACCAGGTGAAAGTGAATGGGATCCCTTTCACTGCTCTGAGGGACACAGGCTAGCCAGACCATGGTAGAGGAAAGGCTAGTTTCCCCAGACAGTACACTGGCCAGGTGTTAGGGTAACTTAGGCCCATGGACAAGGCTTTTTCTGCCCTATGGCCCTGGTATCCCTGGAGTGGGGTGGAGAGGTGACCCAGAGGAGGGTCATAGTTAGTTCCCAGATGCCCATAGACTGCATTCTGGAGAATGAGTTGCCCCTGGTGTCAGGAGAACTGATAGGGGCATCCGGCAAGGGCGCCCTGAAAGTTCAGATTTCTGGCGGTACCTCTCCCAAGTGGAGGGTATGGGATCCCAGATGGAGAGGCACGGTGAGGGGAGACTCACCCCGCCCCCTGTTCAGCCTCAGGGTACAGACCCTGGGTTGATTGGCCGGAGTCAGGATACCACCTCTGGACTGGAGGGAGGTAGAGTGGAACTAGGGTGCAAAATTCCAGGCTGGAAGAGAGGCCTACCCGCTATCCACACTTAGAGCCTCCATCTAGTAGTGGATGGCCCGGGGCCTGGCACCTGACACTGACAGCTGTCAGTGGCCTCTGTTGGTTGTTGTCCTTGTGGACAGAGTTTTCCTTGGGTTGGAGACAGAAGTTTGATCCAAGAGGTGGAATGGGCCATATCACTTTGTTGTCCATGGTGGTACAGTCTGCCTACTGGGATGCATCTGTGAGCAAATTACGGTTAGGTGCTGCAGAGATGGGGTCTATAGATGAGGAGAAGGGTGCCCCATTGGTCAGTTCAGTGGCTCAAGAGAGTATAGAGGGAGGGGTCAAACTGAATCCAGAAAGGCATAGAACTGAGAAGTGCCCCTGCAGTAGAGGGCCATTATCCACTGTTAGACCTGTGATCCTTAGGGTGGTCTTCCCCCAAACATTTTGCTTGCTTACCTCCACTTTTTGCTGTATCTTATTGTTGACCTTAGGACTCAGAGTACTTAGCCACTGCTGACCAGTGCTAAAGTGCTTGTGCTTCTCCCCTAAACATGATGACATTGGTGTATACCCATTTGGCATATTTAGTTTACTTATAAGTCCCTTGTAAAGTGGTATACCATATACCCAGGGTCTGTAATATAAATGCTACTAGTGGGCTTGCAGCACTGGTTGTGCCACCCACATAAGTAGCCTTTTAAACATGACTCAGGCCTGCCATTGCAAGGCCTGTGTCTTTAGTACACTGCCACTTTGACTTGGCATTTACAACCACGTTCCAAGCCTTAAACTCCTCTTTTGTTACACATAAGTCACCATAAAGGTAGGCCCTAGGTGGTCCTAAGGGCAGGGTGCTGTGTAAGTAAAAGGTAGGACATGCATTCTTAAATTTTAAATGTCCTGGTAGTAACGAACTGCTAAATGTGTTTTTTACTACTGTGAGGCCTACTCCTCTCATAGGCAGTATTGGGAATTCCTTAAAACACTTTTAAGCTGTAATTCCTGATTAGAAAGGATTAACTGCATCATGTTTCATATCTCTGGAATGGTAATGATAAATCCTTTTAGTGGTAGAGATGGATTTAACATCACTATTTAAAAAAGCCACTTTTAGAAAGTCAACATTTATCTGCTCTTAAGTTAGCTCTGTGTGCCTGCAGCCTGTCTCCAATACACATCTGAGGTGGGTGACAGCTACATTTTGTGCATTCCCTCTAGACAGTAACAAACACATGAAGGGTGGGTGTGACAGAGAGCTCATCTGCATTCATCTACATTCTGGTAGCTCTTCCTGGGCAGGAAGAGGGAGGGGGAGCTGGCACTTTTCCCTGATTAGGCAGTGTCCTGTGTCCCACACAAAGGGCTGATTAACTCCCACAGATATCCTGGCAGACAGGGCTGGGATAAAAGGGGACCTGTACACTTCAAACGGCCTGCTTTGAAGTCACCCCCACTTCAAAGGCACATTTGAGTATAAGTACTGGGGATCTGCCCCTACCAAGACAGTACACTACTGGACCTATGACGATCTCTGCCAGGAGTAAAGATTAGAAAGGAGTAGCTGCATCATGTTTCATATTTTTGGAATGGTAATGATAAATCCTTGTTAGTGGTAGAAATGGGTTTAACATTACTATTTTAAAAATGACACTTTTAGAAAGTCGACATTTCTCTGCTCTTAAGTTATCTCTGTGTGCCTGCAGCATGTCTCCAATACACATCTCGGTGGGTGACAGCTACACTTTGTGCATTGCCTCTAGACAGCCACAAACACAGGAAGGGTGGGTGTGACAGAGAGCTCATCTGCATTCATCTACATTCTGATAGCTCTTCCTGTGCAGGAAGACGGAAGGGGAGCTGACACTTATACCTGAATAGGCAGTGTCCTCTGTCCCACACAAAGGGCTGATTAGCCCCCACAGATATCCTGGCATACAGGGCTGGGATGAAAGGGGACCTGCGCATTTCAAGGGCCTCCTTTGAAGTCACCCCCACTTCAAAGGCACATTTGAGTGTAAGTACTGGGAATCTGACCCTACCAAGACAGTACATTACTGGACCTGTGAAGAACTCTGCCAGGAGTAAAGACTGCTGTGCTACAAGGATTGCGACTCTGCCTGACTGTTCTGAAGGAACTGCTTCTCTGCTTTGCTGAGCTGCCCTGCTGTCTACAGATCTCTGCCCTACTGAGGACAAGGACTGGACCCATCTCACTTGAACCCAGAGTGACTCCAAGGGCTTGTTGGCTTGCCCCCTGTTCTGAAGTCTCAGAGTCATCAAAGACATCCTTCAAACCTGTTGCTGGACTCTGCCATCTGCGAGTCCTCCTTTGCCTGAGGTTTCAATCCAGTTGTGGTCCTTAGAAGTGTGTTCTGCAGCTTTTTTTCTTCAAAATCGACACAGTGACGACTTTGCACTGCTCAGAACCGACGCAGTGCCCTTTGACGCTGATGCAGTGCCGATCCGAGTACATCCCTGCGTGGCTCGCCGATGACCTGACTGCGAGGTCGGCGACGATGCAGCGTCTACATAGTAAGGGGTTCCACAACAACGCCGGGTCTGACTGCGAGGCTCGACATCAACGCATTGACCTGAAAGCATGAATTGCACCGACGCATCGAGTCTTCGACGCTTACTCTTGCTCCATTTGAGGTACTTTTTCAGCGGGCCCTGCGTGGGTCCTATAGCTGGCCTGCCCTGCATCACGGTCGGTTTGAACGTTGGATTTACCCCGGTCCAGTGCGACCTCAAGTAACTCCTTAGCGTTACTGACTTCTAAGCACTACTTTTTGATACACTTGCTGAATGGCACGTAAAAGGACCCACCAAGGAGGAGTTCTGTAGGGCACAGAGGGAGTGTCCATCCCTTGCGGGCATGAGGAAACAGGCTGAAGCCCAAGCAGTAGTTGATGTCTCTGGGAGTTATCACATTTACTGGGAGGACAACCTCCTTTACAGTGAGCCTAAGGCTTCTGTACATGAGACAAGGGCCCTGGTGGTCCACTAATGCTAGAGGGCTTTCCTACTGGAGCTGGCTCATGAGATTCCCCTGGCAGGACACCTGGGCCAAGACAAGACCTATGCAAGGCTTGTCCCACACTTCTATTGGCCCAAGATGAAGAATTCCTCTGATGCATTCTGTAGGACTTGTGTAACCTGCCAGGCCAGTGGGAAGAGAGGGCAGAGGTTGAAAGCCCCCCTCAATCCCTTGCCTGTCATTGGCATACCCTTTGAACAGGTGGGCATCGACATTGTTGGTCCTATGGATCCACAGACTGCATCAGGCAACAAGTGGTGGAGGCAATCCATCTGAGGACCATGACTGTACCTGCAGTGGCAAAGGCCTTGATAAGTTAAATCACAATGACAGTTCTAAGTTCAGTCAATGATGAGAGTTTAAAGTAGTTTTAAAATTGTATTTCTCATTAAGCATTTAGTAAGATATTTTTGTTCTTTTTATTCAGTTTAGTCAGTAAATTCAAGTACGTTTACAGAATTCTCATAAAAATATGATTAGAACAAATTGTCAATGCATCAAGTGCATTCCATAAAGGACAAGTACCCTATTCTAAAGAACAGGACCAGAATTTATAGTCAGTAGAGATCATGAAGAGTTCAAATTCAAAGGAAAAGAGTGAGATAAAGGGAGCATAAAGCTCAAAATCCAAATAAGGCAGCCAAACTTCCCATTAAGGGTAGTTCATGAAACTCAGCCGCGCCTCAATAATTTGAGCAAATAAACATACAGCTGAGGTAGCAATCTGTGAAAACGAGCATCAATAATAAGGCAAAGTGTGAGAAGTTGGCCTGGCATATGCTGTCCACTAATTATAGTGGGCACCTTGCACCAGTCCAAACAACCCCTTATTGGAGATAGGTTAAAGACAACCTTATTGAAAGCTATCCTAGAGGTAGCTATGGAGAGCAGCCTTCAGGCTAAGTCTTGAAGGAATGTAAAGCAGCTTGTTTTACCAGTCTATAATCTCTTGAGTGAACAAATGAAAGAGCACCACACCAGGTATATATTCAAAATATATGTATTTATTGCTAAACACACCCCTCTAGTCTCTTTATGAGGCTAGAGTTCGAAGTACACAAGTTATAAGTTATTTAAACACAGTAATAGCACAAATACACGTTTGGGCCCTAGGGGCGTACCAAACCATATACCAATAAAGTGGTATAAGAACCACGACTGAACTAGACACTAGGCCTAGAGCCTCTAGAAGTGCTTGGACCACAAGGAACCACCCAAGGTAGTGACACAGGGGACCCACGGGGGACGCGTGCAGTGTAAATACACAACCGCGATACGCCGTTAACTTCTATGGAGAAAGTCGCGATCAGGAAATTAACGAAAAGGGACACTTAAAGGAGGACTTGGAGCAAACCCTTTGAGAACTAGGTCGTTCTAGAGTCTCTACCCACGGGAGCACCGGAGTACTCGTGTTACCTCACCCAGGGAAGCCGGGTGCATAGGTGCCTTTCGGGGTCGGGTTTCGTCGTCGATTTGAATGGCGATCTGCTGCAAAGTGCTGCTGGCGACCAAGTGGAAAGTGTCCGGGTGGATCCAAGAGTGGATCGGAGATCTGAAGAACCTGAAAGCAGAGGGGACAGAGTCTGGGTCACTAGCCAGTGACCAGGAAGGCGATGGACAGATGCCCACCGATGTCGCTTGCTTCAAGTGCGTTGACGGTCGTCTTGACTTTTCAGCCACGAGGTCCAGGAGGCGTTGTCGGCGACCAGGAGCAGGATTCGGGCTGGTACACGATGTCTGTCGAGTGCTGAGGCGTCGGCGACCGGATTGGACCCAACAAGCCTTGGCAAAGGCAAGTCTCAATGAAGATGAAGATCGTCGATGGTGCAGACCAGCAAGGTCTGAGGAACTCACCCAGCGAGGGTAAGTGAGGGCAGGCCTGGAGCAACCAGGGTGCCCAAGAAGAAAAGGATTGGCCTTCGTGAAGGGCTACTAGCCAACGGGCTAGCGACCGCAAAGGAGCCTCGAGACGTCGCACGTGGATCTGGCTCACAGGACACTCGTGGAGTGGAGGCCAGTGATCTTCGGTGCAGTTGGTGCTGGAGGCTAGGGCTACTCGGACCCTAAAGCACGACTTCGTGGGAGACCCAGAAGAGGATGCACTAGCAAATGCGTGCGGTGTCCAGGGGTCACGGTTCCACGTTACCCACGACAGCTACGGGCCTCAGCTTTGCTGGGGACTCAGGGCAGCCTCGGGGAAGTCTGGAAATCCACCTCTGGTGATGCAAAGACTTTGGCGTCCGACGGGAGCTTAGGCGATGCAGACCGGACAATTGCTTCTTTGGTGCCTGCCAAGCAGGGGAGTCACTCCTTGACCCCAAGGGAGATTCTTCTGTCCTCTAGTCTTTAGTAGAGCGTCGAAGGTCCAGGATTCTGTTTCAGAGTTTCGTCCAGGGATAATCTAAAGTCCTAAGGACTGGGTTCCTATACTTATACCAAGTTTAGGGGTTGGACTACTCTGTGGCCCCACCTATGGGTGGGTCAGGGCAGAGGGGTGGCTACACCCCTTTCCCTTTGTCCAGTTCGCGCCAAAGCAGGGGCTGCAAGCCCCTGATCCGGTTTGAACTGGGGTATGCACAGGGACAACAAATGTGCCCCCAGTGCAGGACTTCAAAGCACCCGAAAGTGCTCCCGCCCAGCCCCAATACACATTATCCTGTCTGGGGAGGTGGTCACACCTCCCTGGGACAGGAAACCTATTGTCCAGGCCTCCCCTGCCGGAGTTTCGTCCAGCAGCAGGAGGCCAGACTCGTGTCTGTGGCAGCAGCATCCATTTTGTGATGCCAGGGCTTTAGAAAGAAGTTACCGGCCAGGCCAGGGTTAACATGTCTCTCCCTCTAGAAGGGTGGAATGCTACCCCCGCCGCCAGAATTGGTGGGGGGGTAGTATTCCAAGATGTTTGACACCAAACATGACATGTTTAGGTGCAGCCATTCCAAAGTTAGCATTTAACGCGAGGTTATAATGCGCTTAAGAGTATATGGTCAGGCTGCACTACAAACAGCATCAGAGAAGGGTCTCCCAATGCTGCAGAGGGGCCCTGCTCATGCAGGGGCACCCTCTCACATAGGAACCACGCACTCTGCCTTCAGGATTGATAAGGCCTGCCATAGGAGTGACTTATAGGTTTATATGTGTGTATGTATTTAGTGATATAGGTAACCTATATCACAGTAAGGGGTGCATGCACCACCTTACCCAGGCTGCAGTAGCAGACCTTTGGTGTCAGTTTGGATGGCCTTCCAGGGGTGGCATAATACATGCTGCAGCCCCTGTTAGGCCTCTGAGGTACCTATGCCTTTGGTACGTAGTATACCATATACTAGGGACTTATAAGGGCACTCCAGATTCCAATCAGTGATGTGCCTAAGGCACATGGAAACCATTTTACAGAGAAAGCAGATAGACTGGGGCCCTGAATAGCAGGATCCCAGTCCAACTAAGTCATAAACCAGCAAAACACCATACAAAAAGTGGGGGCAACCATATAGTCAGATTCCACCTTCCTACATAACCCCCCCCCAAACGAAAGGAGATAAGGCTAACCTTGGCCAGTTGAGCCTTCATTGACTAAGTGGCCATATAAGGAAGCACCTGCACTAGCATGGTTGCCCCCTGTCTTATGGTCCACTAAGCAATCCCTCACCCTAAGGGTATGAGAGGGTCTCCACCATGGGGAATCACTACCTGTGGTGTGCTTAGGTAAAGTACAAGGCTGGTGAAGTGTCTGAGTAGGGAAGTGAGGCCCTAGGAATGTTGGTCTCAGCTTCCTCAGATCACTGGTCACCATGTATGCCTGCCTTTCCATGACTGAGTTGCACTTTGCTCTAAGGGTCAACCTTTGGCTGCCTACAGCTGGGGGTTGGGTCCCTTTGGATGGACTACTGGAGGGACATGGCAGGTTTGGAACCTTCTGGTCCCAGGTTTGCCCTTGCCTACCAGAGTCCTTCTGGGGGAGGTCCCTACATAAAGGTATGGGGGATCCCTCCGTGTGTAGAGGAGTTTTCACCTGGCTAGGGCTACTAGCCTGGGTGCCCCTAATCTGCTGATGGGGGGTTCCTCTGGACAGGGGGCCCTGGGGGGTCCACTGACCTCCCTGACCTCTGCAGCCCTGGGCTGACTGAGGCAGGGTAGAGAGGGGCAGGTTACCTGCTCCAGACTGGGTACCACCTTGGAAGGGTCCTCTGCCATCAGGGGTGTGGCCAGGCCAGGCCTGACTACCTCTGTGGCAGTTCCTTCACTAGGGGTAGGGTCAGTCCTGAGGAGGCTGACCCTTACCTACTGTCTGGGGGAAGAAGACTTTTCTTCAACCCTTGTGCTCTCTTTTGGGGGAGAGTGGGCCATTCTTTCAGGCTCCATCTCTCCAAATTCTTGGGCTGGGGCTGTGGCCATCACAGCCCCACTAACCTTTACAGGGACGCCCAACATCCTAAGGTGGGTTTGGTGTTCAACTTCAGCCCAGGCTGAAATCTCCAGATCATTGCCCATCAGGCAATCTACAGGTAAGGTGGGGGACACTGCCACTCTCTTTGGGCCTGTGACCCCCTCCCAGCTGAGATTGACTATGGCCATGGGGTGATTTGTTCTGACACCATCAATGTTGGTCACCTGGTATTTAAACTCAGGTAAAAGCTGGTGAGGGGGGACTAGTTTCCCTGCCACCATGGTGACACTAGCCCCTGTGTCCCTAAATGCCACAGCTTTCTGACCATTAATCATTGGCTCCTGTCTGTACCTGCCCATTGCTGTGGGACCCATGGTAAAGGTGTCAAATACTACACCACCATCAGAGTCAGAGGAGTCTGTTGAGGGGTCCCTGCCTAAACCAGGGCCCACCTCTGTTCCTGTTGCAAAAGCACCTAACTTTTTGGATGCACCACTCCCAACTGGAGGATTACTACTGGTAGTACCAGGAGGGGTGGTAGTAGTTGTTGGAGGAACATTTTCTTTATTGCCAATCCTGGGGCAACTGGGATCAGATTTCCAGTGCCCAGGCTTTTTACATACATGGCAATATGGTTTCTTTTCAGGAGAGGAAGGAGTTTGGGACCCACCCCCAGAAGAGGAATTTTGGGGCCCTGTAATGGACTTATCCTTGGATTTATCCCCAACTTTCTCTTGGGACTTAGTAGAATCTTTCTTCTGGTCACCACCCTGATTTTTAGTTTTTACTCTGATTCTGACCCATTTGTCTGCCTTCTTTCCCAATTCTTGGGGAGAGGTCAGATCAGAGTCCACCAGATACTGGTGCAAAAGCTAGTTTTGACAATTATTAAGGATCTGCTCCCTCATAATCAAATTGTACAATCCTAAAAAGTCATGCACTTTGTTGCCATGTATCCAACCTTCCAGAGCCTTAGTAGCACAATCTACAAAATCAACCCAGTCTTGAGTCTGAGCTTTTTGGGTGTCTCTGAACTTCAACCTATACTGTTCAGTGGTTAGGCCAAACCCATCTATCAGAGCACTCTTCAAGACTGTGTAATTGTCAGCATCCTCTTCTCTTACAGTGAGGAGCTTGTCTCTACCTTTGTCTGCAAAGGAGAGCCACAAGATTGCTGCCCACTGCTTCTGGGGGACCCTCTGAACTTTACAGGCCCTTTCCAGTGCAGTTATCCATTTGTGGATGTCATCCCCACTCTGGTAGGGAGGGACAATCTTGTTTAGGTTTCTATGGTCATAAGACCTTTCCCTATCTTTAGGGATATTGCTGCCACCATGGGACTCTAGTCCCAACTTTTTCTCTCTTTGTAGAGATCTAGGGACTCCCTGTCTATAGCCAGTTGCTGTTTTCTGAGTTCAAGCTGAGCTTCCTCATATTGAATCAGCCTCTTTCTTCTCTCATGAGAGGATTCCCTCCTATGAGAGGAGACAGAGGTCCCTATTGAGGTGCCAGAGTGGTTAGACTCCTGAGAAGGAGATCTAGACCTTCTGGGCACACTCACAATCCTTCCTGGGGGACAAAGTGGAGGTCATTCTGAGCCTCCTCCTCATCCACAGGAGGAATTGGGTTATCCAGGTCAGGGTCATTGTCACCCTCCTGGTCGGTTCCAGAGGGGGGCTGGGGGTACTGCTACCCCTGGCCCCATCCTCATCTTCTGCCCCACCCTCTGCTCCTACCCCTTCAGTCCCTAAGGGCCTGCTGAGATCATAAGCCTCCAACATCTCTCTAAGATGTTGGGTGGTGGGACTCTGTCCTGTCTTCAATTTCCTCAAGTTACATAATGCTCTCAATTCCAAGAATGGGAGTGTATCATACTTGGAGGGAGAAGCCCATGGGCTTCTGGCAAGGACTCACTGGGTCCTGGCTTTGAAGACATCACTAGTGAGGTGTGGTGTATGCACTACCTACTCTAGTGTGGCCTACTAAACTCTCTTGAGTTGTAGAAAGGGTGTGCTATCCCTTAACACACAACTCTAAGTTCAGTAGAACTTACTGTATTCTAAGCTTAAATTATATGTACCTTAGGTACCTTTAGTGGTTTTCAGTTGATCAATTCAATTGAGATTATCTGGTAAAACAATAGCAAGCTGGAATCCCACACGCTGCACACCAATGTGAGACGTTGGCCTGGCATATGCTGTCCACTAATTATAGTGGGCACCTTGCACCAGTCCAAACAACCCCTTATTGGAGATAGGTTAAAGACAACCTTATTGAAAGCTATCCTAGTGGTAGCTATGGAGAGCAGCCTTCAGGCTAAGTCTTGAAGGAATGTAAAGCAGCTTGTTTTACCAGTCTATAATCTCTTGAGTGACCAAATGAAAGAGCACCACACGAGGTATATATTCAAAATATATGTATTTATTGCTAAACACACCCCTCTAGTCTCTTTATGAGGCTAGAGTTCGAAGTACACAAGTTATAAGTTATTTAAACACAGTAATAGCACAAATACACGTTTGGGCCCTAGGGGCGTACCAAACCATATACCAATAAAGTGGTATAAGAACCACGACTGAACTAGACACTAGGCCTAGAGTGTGAGAAAGTGCCATCTTTCTTGCATGGTATGCCCCCACTTTTTGCTGAGATGCTGATGTGCTTTGACTGAGTGTGCCCTGGGCTCCTGCCAACCAGGTACCCAGGGCCTGTGTTCCTTCCCTAAAACTGCATTGATACCTACACCCAATTGGCATCCCTGGCCACAGGTCAGCCCCTGGTAAATGGTACCATGGGTACCCAGGGCACTGTGACCAGGGAAGGCCCTAAGGGCTGCAGCACTTGTTGTGCCCCCTTAGGGACCCTGTACCTTACACACACACACTGCCTTTGCAGGCTGCGTGTCTTGGTGCAGAACAAAAGCGAAGAGTCGACATGGCACACATCCCTGTGTGCCATGCCTACAAGCCACTGCCCTGGCCTAGGTCAGCCACCCCTCTAGCTGGGTGCACTATGCCAGTGGTGAGGGCATAGAGGCATGAGCCCTGTGCCCCTACAGTGCCCAAGTCCATTCTTGGGCATTGTAAGTGCAGTGCTGCCATTAAGAGTATATGGTGCTGGGAGTCTGTCATTACGAACTCCACAGCACCATAATGGCCCCACTGAAAACTAAGAAGTTTAGTATCAAACTTCTTAGCCCATTAAACCCCCACTGATGCCAGTGTGGGATTTAATGTAAAACGCACTCCAGAGGGCATCTTAGAGATGCCCCCTGAAACCAACCCGACCTCCAGTGTCCGGACTGAGTGGCTGTCCAGGCTGCCACCACCAGACATGTTTCTGACCCCTGGGTCGAGAGCCTCTGCTCTCAGGGGCCTGAAAGAATGCACATCCTGGGGCAAGGTGCCAAAGCCTCCTCCCCCAGGATGGGCAGGGGGAGCTTCAAAGGCCTGCCGCCTTTTGAGCTTCCCCAGACCACTTGCTGCTTCCAGCAAACTGGTCCCCACTGGTTCTACCCCCACTTCTGGCGGGAGAACCGGCGGGAAAACCAGAGGCAGGAAATGGGTTGTGCCCACCTCTGCCAACTCCACCCCTAAGGTGGGGGAGACGAGGTGAAGCCCAAACTCGAGTCCCCGCCATCTTGAGGATGGGGGACCCAGCCAACCAGGGACAGGCTCCTGCCCCCTCCCACTAGAGAGGAGCAGAATAGGGGGTGTACCCACCCCAGGGGAGGGACCCATTGGCCCCTGCCCTTACCTACCTGTAACCACCCCTAAATTTAGTATTTAGGGGCTCCCTGAACCTTCCTTCCTCAGTTCCCGAATCCAAAAACAAGAAGAGAAGACGAAGCAAGAAGACCAGCCGGGCAGCTGCTAACAAGGAGGCGACGACAACTGACTTGGCCCCAGCCCTACCGGCCTGTCGACCTCTGAACCTGCGGAACCCCGGCCTCAGCAACCTCAAAAACCCCGGAGGACCTGACTTCTGTGCCACAGCCTTCAACCCAGGGACTCCCACGAGCAGTGGTACTGCTCAAAAGAACAAACTCCAAAAGACCCAGCCCTGGCACGGAACCGCGAAACCTGCACCCTCTGCACCCGCCGAGCCCGGCCTGTGCCTGAGTGAACCAAGACTTTGAGGACGTCCCCCCGGCGATTCTGACCTGGAATCCAGTGCCCAAGGACCCTCCTCGACGACCCAGACGACGCCTGCAGCCTCAGGACAAGGGACCCCTCCAACCGCGACCAGCAGGGGGTAAGATTTCCCGACCTCAAAGACACCCCTGCACCCGGCGCCCCACGGCCCCCTGTGCCCAACTCCTGGGTGTCTACCTATCCTCCAAGATCCCAACTTACCTCCCAAAGTGTTGGTCGCCCCTGAAGAATCACCGTCCCCGAGCCTGCAGCCTTTTTCACCGTCCAAGATTGCCATTGGTTAACATTGAGCGCCCGACGGCTCAAAAGCACCCTGCACCCAGCCGCCCGAGTGCCCCTGGAAGTGCAACCTCTACCCTAACCTACTTCCCCATTTGCCCTGGGCAAGTGACCAGGAGCTCAGCTCCCACAGCCGCGTGGTCTGCTTGCCAGCAGCCACCAACCCGAGGCCCCCTGCCTGCCATAGGATAACATTGGGCCTACTCACTCTGCACCCGGCCGCCCCTGTGCCGCTGAGGGTGTAACAACTGTACTTACCTGATACTGGGGGACCCCTGAGTCTATGCCCAGAACCTTAACTCTGCCAGTCGAGTACTTACCCAAAGACCGATAACTCACTTTTCCTTCCATAGGGTAACACTGACTGGCTCGCACCTGGAATTTCTTCTAAGTGTGGAGTTTTGGAACTTTAAAATATTCACCTAAAATCAACCGAGTCACGAAAACGAAAGTACTCACCTGGCATTAGAAGAGGCCCCAGTGCTGGACCGGGGTGCCCAACTCTGGCCCTAAAAAGTAATCCCAACGTTACTTACCGCTAACTCCATTTTCTTCCATAGGGATCCATTGACTGGTTTTCTGTGAAATTTCTTCTAAGTGTCTACTTTTGAAATACTAAAATATTGTTTAAAAATCACAACAGTAACGAATTCCGAACTACTCACCTGCTATCAGGAGAGACGTCAGTACTGCCTCTTTTAGGCTAGTACCAACCATGAAAAGTAATTTTTACCGTACTTACCAGTAACTCGAAATTCCTCTCGTAGGATACCATTGCCTGCTTTTGTTGAAAAAGTTTCTAAGTGTCGATTTCTGCATTTTACAAATATTCTTTAAAAATCGTGCCAATGATACAAACGTAATTACTTACCTGTTTTAGCTAGATACCCCAGTGCTGAACCCGAGAACCCAGCACTGGATTACAAAAGTAACGTAAACCTGCTTTGCTTGCAAACTGCATTTCCTTCCATAGGATAACATTGGTAATTTTACCCAGAAAAGTTGCTAAGTGTCGACTTTTGAAATACAGTAATATTCCTCAAAAATCACTACAATAACCAAAACGCTTTTTCTTACCTGTTTCCAGGAAGTGTCCCAGGACTGAATCCAGGATCCAGTCCTGTGGTTAAAACGTAACCTACAAAGTCATTAATTGTAATTAATCACAATTTTCCATTAAGCTCAATGTTGCATTGTATTTGACCCTGTGTTGCCTCTTGCACCAACTGTGATTATTACCACCAACAAGTCTATTGCCTATTTTGTAAGGTGGCTAACCAGAACACCTCATACTGAGAAAGTATATTTTGACCCTATTGTTGGTTCTAAAATAAAACAAGCATATATTTTTTTATATACAAACCATTGGCCTAGAGTTCAGTTCTTGAGTGTGTGGCTTCATTTGCTGACTGAGTGTGTACAACAAATGCTTTACACTGTCCTCTGATACTGCCTTACTGCTCGACCAAGCTACCACTTTAGAGAGTAAGGTTATATCTAACTTTAGCCTCTGCCAAACCTCTGGGGACTGGGGACTCTGTGCACACTGAACCTTACTTTGGTGCAGTATATACAGAGCCACTTTCCTACATTGGTGGATCAGCAGTGGGATACAAACTTGCATTTGTTGGACTACTTGGGTACCACCTGATCACACGACAGAACTCTTAAATTGCCTTTAGAATTCTGATTTTTTTTAAAATTGGCATTTGTTTACCAAATTACTAAAAGTCTTGTTAGAAGCCTTGCTTAAGCCCCTTTAGCATCTTAGAAAATAAAAAGTCACTATAGTCAAGGGTAGAGGGGTTAGAACTTTTTGTTAAAATGTCTCAAGACAAGAACCCAGCTATTAGTGAAGATAATAATGACATACAGGAACTGGTTGAGGAGCTCGACCTCACCCCTTATCTTCATTTGTCTTTCAAAGAGATAAGGTCCTTATGCAAACTTAAAAATATACCAATGGGCCAGCATCCAACCAAACAAGGGCTCCAGGAGCTCCTGGCTGAGTATGCTAAAGCCCACCCCTCTGAGCATGATGATGACCAACCAGAGGAGGAAAGGAATGAGGAGGATGGGGATGGTAACCCACCTCCATCACTGCCTAGGGAAGATAGGGTCCCTGCACCCTTAACTCCAAGAATAGACCTCTGGGGACCTAGAGGCCACCTAGGTGGTTCAGGTCTCAGAGAGGACCCTGAGGACAGCCTCAGGGAAGAGGACAACTTTTTAGCAAAGTTGGCCAAAAGACTGGACCTAGAGACCAGACTCCTGGCTCTAGAGAAGGAAAAGAAAAGAGATGGGTTTAGCACCCATCAATGGTGGCAACAATACCAATAATAAGGATAAGGAGGAATCCTATGATCCTAAAATCCCCAAAGGGATTGTCCCTAAATATGAGGAGGGTGATGACATCACCAAATGGTTCACAGCCTTTGAGAGGGCTTGTGAAATAAGAAGGGTGAAGAAACCTCTCTGGGGGGCACTCCTGTAGGAACTGTTCTCTGGTAACTGCAGAGACAGGCTTCTGACCCTCTCTGGGCCAGATGCAGGGTCCTATGACCTCATGAGGAAGACTCTGATTGAGGGATTTGGATTCACTACTGAGGAGTATAGAATTAGATTCAGGGGGCTCAAAAAACCCAGACCCAGTCCTGGATTGACTTCGTGGACTTCTCAGTAAAGACACTGGATGGGTGGTTAGCTGGACATGGTGTGCAGGATTTTACTGGATTGTACAATTTGTTCATGAAGGAACATATATTAAGTAACTGCACAAATGAAAAGCTGCATCAGCATTTGGTAGACCTAGGTTTAATTTCTCCCCAAGAATTGGGAAAGAAGGCAGACCACTGGGTCAAGACTAGGGTGACAAGGACAACCACTGGGGGTGACCAAAGAAGGTGGTCACCAAACCTCCCCAGGGGAAAGGTGGTGAGAATCCCCAAGATAAGAAGTCTGAGTCTTCCAAAGGGCCCCAAAAACCTGTTCTGGGGGTGGGTCCCAAACTACTCCCTATGTGCCTCAACCCTATAGGGGGAAGAACTTTGATCCCTTAAAGGCCTGGTGTAATAACTGTAAGAAGTTAGGACACCTAACTATAGATAAATCTTGCCCCCACAACAAAGCCCCTAAGGCACCCAGTACAGCTACTCCTGGGGCAGCCAGTCTACAGATGGGATCAGAAGAGTGCCCTGAGCAAATCTGGGGACACACTCAGGCGAGTCTCGTCTCACTAGGGGAAGTGGAGTTTGCCACTGTAGCTGTGTGGCCACCCAACTTGAAGAAATATTTACAATACCCCTGGGTGAATGGAACTAGGGTAGAAGCTCTGAGGGATACAGGTGCCAGTGTCACTATGGTGAGGGACACACTGGTTTCCCCTGAGCAATACTTGATTGGGAAAACCTACCCGGTCACCAATGCTGACAGTGTCACCACTAGTCATCCCATGGCCATGGTGACATTAGGCTGGGGGGTTACTGGCCTGAAGCAGGTAGTGGTCTCTCAGAAGTTACCAGCTGCATGTCTGCTAGGCAATGATCTGGAAACCTCAGCCTGGGCAGAGGTTGAGCTAAAGGCCCATGCAGCCATGCTGGGCATCCCTGAATTGGTGTGTGTAAAAACAAGAGCACAGAGCAAAAGGCAGGGTGAAGAAATAGTGTTGGAGCCTGAAATGATGGCCCAACCTACCAAGAGAAAAGGAAAGAAGACTGGGGGACCAGCTTCTACACAGCCACAAGAGCAGGACCCCTCTCCTCAGGGAGAGAACCTGGACACCCCGAGGGAACTGAGCCCCTGGAGCTTGACCCTTACCAGGTTGAACTCTTGGGCCCAGGGGGACCCTCTAGGGAAGAGCTGTGCCAAGGACAGCAAGACTGTCCCACTCTTGACAGCCTGAGGCAGCAAGCTGTTTCAGAAGCCAAGGGAGATGTCAGTAGTACCCACAGAGTCTATTGGGAAGAGGGACTACTGTACACTGAGGCAAAAGACCCCAATCCTGGAGCCACCAGGAGAGTGGTAGTGCCCCAGAAGTACAGGGAGTTCCTCCTAACTTTGGCTCATGACATCCCCCTAGCTGGACATCTGGGCCAAACCAAAACTTGGGAAAGGCTAGTTAGCCACTTTTACTGGCCCCAGATGCACCAAAAGGTGAAGGAGTTTGTCAGCTCCTGTGTTACCTGTCAAGCCAGTGGCAAGACAGGTGGCCATCCAAAGGACCCCCTGATACCACTACCTGTGGTGGGGTTCCCTTTGAAAGGGTAGGTGTGGACATAGTGGGTCCACTGGAACCTCCCACAGCCTCAGGGAACAAGTTCATACTGGTGGTAGTGGATCATGCCACTAGGTATCCTGAGGCTATTCCCCTTAGGACTACTACAGCTCCTGCAGTAGCCAAGGCCCTCATTGGTGTCTTCACCAGGGTAGGGTTTCCTAAGGAGGTGGTTTCAGACAGAGGTTCCAACTTCATGTCTGCTTACCTGACCCACATGTGGAAGGAGTGCGGGGTGCAGTACAAGTTTACTACACCCTACCATCCACAAACCAATGGCCTTGTTGAGAGATTCAACAAGACATTGAAAGGCATGATCATGGGACTCCCTGAAAAACTCAAAAGGAGTTGGGATGTCCTACTACCATGCCTGCTTTTCAGCTTACAGAGAAGTGCCACAGAGGGAGTAGGTTTCTCACCCTTTGAACTTCTGTTTGGCCATCCTGTGAGGGGACCACTCTGTCTTGTGAAGGAGGGCTGGGAGAGACCTCTCCAAGAACCCAAACAAGACATTGTGGACTATGTGCTTGGCCTAAGGTCCAGAATGGCTGAGTACATGGAAAAGGCATCCAAGAATCTTGAGGCCAGCCAGGAGCTTCAGAAGCACTGGTATGACCAAAAAGCTGCACTGGTTGAATTTCAACCTGGGCAACAGGTATGGGTTTTGGAGCCAGTGGCACCAAGGGCACTCCAGGACAGATGGAGTGGCCCTTACCCTATCCTAGAGAAAAGAGTGAGGTCACCTACTTGGTTGACCTGGGCACAAGCAGGACACCCAAAAGGGTTATCCATGTGAACCGCCTAAAACTCTACAATGACAGGGCTGACATCACCATGCTGATGGTGACAGATGAGGAACAGGAAGCTGAAAGTGAACCTCTCCCTGATCTCCTCTCCCACAGCCCAAAGATGGGTCAGCAGATGGAGTTGTCTTTTCAGACACCATCACTGCCCAACAGCAGACTGACTGCAAGCAAGTCTTGGAGCAGTATGCTGGGCTCTTTTCCTTGACCCCTGGTCTGACAAACTGGTGTACCCATGATGTGGACACTGGTGACAGTGCACCTGTCAAAAACAAGATCTATCGTCAGTCAGACCAAGTTAAGGAAAGCATCAGAGCTGAAGTCAGCAAGATGCTGGAGCTGGGGGTTATTGAGCCCTCTGAGAGCCCTTGGGCTAGCCCAGTGGTTCTGGTCCCCAAACCCCATCAACAGGGTGAAAAGAGAGAGATGAGGTTTTGTGTGGACTATAGAGGTCTCAACTCTGTCACCAAGACAGATGCACACCCTATCCCAAGAGCTGATGAACTGATAGACAGATTGGGTGCAGCCAAATACCTGAGTACCTTTGACTTAACTGCAGGGTACTGGCAGATTGGCATGGCCCCAGGAGCCAAAGAGAAAACAGCATTCTCTACACCTGATGGGCATTTTCAGTTCACCGTTATGCCCTTTGGTTTAAAGAATGCCCCTGCCACCTTCCAGAGGTTGGTGAATCAAGTCCTTGCTGGGTTGGAGTCCTTTAGTGCAGCCTATCTTGATGATATTGCTGTCTTCAGTTCCACCTGGCAGGATCACCTGATCCACCTTGGGAAGGTGTTAAAGGCTCTGCAAACTGCAGGCCTATCTATCAAGGCATCCAAATGCCAGATAGGGCAGGGCACTGTGGTGTACTTGGGCCACCTGGTTGGTGGAGGCCAGGTACAACCCTTACAGCCCAAGATCCAGGCCATCCTGGACTGGGCAGCTCCAACAACTCAGACCCAAGTCAGGGCATTCCTTGGCTTGACTGGGTACTACAGGAGGTTTGTGAAGGGATATGGGTCCATTGTGACTCCCCTCACAGAACTCACCTCCAAGAAGATGCCAAAGAAAGTAAACTGGACTGCCTGTTGCCAAAAGGCTTTTGACACTCTAAAAGAAGCAATGTGCTCAGCACCAATTCTAAAAGCACCAGATTATGCCAAGCAGTTCATTGTGCAAACTGATGCCTCTGAGCTGGGGATAGGAGCGGTCCTATCCCAGACCAATGATGAAGGCCAAGACCAACCTGTTGCTTTTATAAGCAGAAGGCTTCTCCCCAGGGAGCAGCGTTGGAGTGCCATTGAGAGGGAGGCCTTTGCTGTGGTTTGGTCCCTGAAGAAGCTGAGGCCCTACCTGTTTGGGACTCACTTCCTTGTTCAAACTGACCACAGACCTCTCAGGTGGCTAATGCAAATGAAAGGAGAAAATCCAAAACTGTTGAGGTGGTCCATCTCCCTACAGGGAATGGACTTTGAAGTGGAACACAGACCTGGCACTGCCCATGCCAATGCAGATGGCCTTTCCAGGTTCTTCCACTTAGACAATGAAGACTCCCTAGGGCAAGGTTAGTCTCATCATCTTTCATTTGGGGGGGGGTTGTGTGAGAAAGTGCCATCTTTCTTGCATGGTATGCCCCCACTTTTTGCTGAGATGCTGATGTGCTTTGACTGAGTGTGCCCTGGGCTCCTGCCAACCAGGTACCCAGGGCCTGTGTTCCTTCCCTAAAACTGCATTGATACCTACACCCAATTGGCATCCCTGGCCACAGGTCAGCCCCTGGTAAATGGTACCATGGGTACCCAGGGCACTGTGACCAGGGAAGGCCCCTAAGGGCTGCAGCACTTGTTGTGCCCCCCCCCCTTAGGGACCCTGTACCTTTACACACACACACTGCCTTTGCAGGCTGCGTGTCTTGGTGCAGAACAAAAGCGAAGAGTCGACATGGCACACATCCCTGTGAGCCATGCCTGCAAGCCACTGCCCTGGCCTAGGTCAGCCACCCCTCTAGCTGGGTGCACTATGCCAGTGGTGAGGGCATAGAGGCATGAGCCCTGTGCCCCTACAGTGCCCAAGTCCATTCTTGGGCATTGTAAGTGCAGTGCTGCCATTAAGAGTATATGGTGCTGGGAGTCTGTCATTACGAACTCCACAGCACCATAATGGCCCCACTGAAAACTAAGAAGTTTAGTATCAAACTTCTTAGCCCATTAAACCCCCACTGATGCCAGTGTGGGATTTAATGTAAAACGCACTCAGAGGGCATCTTAGAGATGCCCCCTGAAGACTCAACCCGACCTCCAGTGTCCGGACTGAGTGGCTGCCCAGGCTGCCACCACCAGACATGTTTCTGACCCCTGGGTCGAGAGCCTCTGCTCTCAGGGGCCTGAAAGAATGCGCATCCTGGGGCGAGGTGCCAAAGCCTCCTCCCCAGGATGGGCAGGGGAGCTTCAAAGGCCTGCTGCCTTTTGAGCTTCCCCAGACCACTTGCTGCTTCCAGCAAACTGGTCCCCACTGGTTCTACCCCCACTTCTGGCGGGAGAACCGGCGGGAAAAACCAGAGGCAGGAAATGGGTTGTGCCCACCTCTGCCAACTCCACCCCTAAGGTGGGGGAGACGAGGTGAAGCCCAAACTCGAGTCCCCGCCATCTTGAGGATGGGGGACCCAGCCAACCAGGGACAGGCTCCTGCCCCCTCCCACTAGAGAGGAGCAGAATAGGGGGTGTACCCACCCCAGGGGAGGGACCCATTGGCCCCTGCCCTTACCTACCTGTAACCACCCTAAATTTAGTATTTAGGGGCTCCCTGAACCTTCCTTCCTCAGTTCCCGAATCCAAAAACAAGAAGAGAAGACGAAGCAAGAAGACCAGCCGGGCAGCTGCTAACAAGGAGGCGACGACAACTGACTTGGCCCCCAGCCCTACCGGCCTGTCGACCTCTGAACCTGCTCCTGCGGAACCCCGGCCTCAGCAACCTCAAAAACCCCGGAGGACCTGACTTCTGTGCCACAGCCTTCAACCCAGGGACTCCCACGAGCAGTGGTACTGCTCAAAAGAACAAACTCCAAAAGACCCAGCCCTGGCACGGAACCGCGAAACCTGCACCCTCTGCACCCGCCGAGCCCGGCCTGTGCCTGAGTGAACCAAGACTTTGAGGACGTCCCCGGCGATTCTGACCTGGAATCCAGTGCCCAAGGACCCTCCTCGACGACCCAGACGACGCCTGCAGCCTCAGGACAAGGGACCCCTCCAACCGCGACCAGCAGGGGTAAGATTTCCCGACCTCAAAAGACACCCCTGCACCCGGCGCCCCACGGCCCCCTGTGCCCAACTCCTGGGTGTCTACCTATCCTCCAAGATCCCAACTTACCTCCCAAAGTGTTGGTCGCCCCTGAAGAATCACCGTCCCCGAGCCTGCAGCCTTTTTTCACCGTCCAAGATTGCCATTGGTTAACATTGAGCGCCCGACGGCTCAAAGCACCCTGCACCCAGCCGCCCGAGTGCCCCTGGAAGTGCAACCTCTACCCTAACCTACTTCCCCATTTGCCCTGGGCAAGTGACCAGGAGCCCAGCTCCCACAGCCGCGTGGCCTGCTTGCCAGCAGCCACCAACCCGAGGCCCCCTGCCTGCCATAGGATAACATTGGGCCTACTCACTCTGCACCCGGCCGCCCCTGTGCCGCTGAGGGTGTAACAACTGTACTTACCTGATACTGGGGGACCCCTGAGTCTATGCCCAGAACCTTAACTCTGCCAGTCGAGTACTTACCCAAAGACCGATAACTCACTTTCCTTCCATAGGGTAACACTGACTGGCTCGCACCTGGAATTTCTTCTAAGTGTGGAGTTTTGGAACTTTAAAATATTCACCTAAAATCAACCGAGTCACGAAAGCGAAAGTACTCACCTGGCATTAGAAGAGGCCCCAGTGCTGGACCGGGGTGCCCAACTCTGGCCCTAAAAAGTAATCCCAACGTTACTTACCGCTAACTCCATTTTCTTCCATAGGGATCCATTGACTGGTTTTCTGTGAAATTTCTTCTAGGTGTCTACTTTTGAAATACTAAAATATTGTTTAAAAATCACAACAGTAACGAATTCCGAACTACTCACCTGCTATCAGGAGAGACGTCAGTACTGCCTCTTTTAGGCTAGTACCAACCATGAAAAGTAATTTTTACCGTACTTACCAGTAACTCGAAATTCCTCTCGTAGGATACCATTGCCTGCTTTTGTTGAAAAAGTTTCTAAGTGTCGATTTCTGCATTTTACAAATATTCTTTAAAAATCGTGCCAATGATACAAACGTAATTACTTACCTGTTTTAGCTAGATACCCCAGTGCTGAACCGAGAACCCAGCACTGGATTACAAAAGTAACGTAAACCTGCTTTGCTTGCAAACTGCATTTCCTTCCATAGGATAACATTGGTAATTTTACCCAGAAAAGTTTCTAAGTGTCGACTTTTGAAATACAGTAATATTCCTCAAAAATCACTACAATAACCAAAACGCTTTTTCTTACCTGTTTCCAGGAAGTGTCCCAGGACTGAATCCAGGATCCAGTCCTGTGGTTAGAAACGTAACCTACAAAGTCATTAATTGTAATTAATCACAATTTTCCATTAAGCTCAATGTTGCATTGTATTTGACCCTGTGTTGCCTCTTGCACCAACTGTGATTATTACCACCAACAAGTCTATTGCCTATTTTGTAAGGTGGCTAACCAGAACACCTCATACTGAGAAAGTATATTTTGACCCTATTGTTGGTTCTAAAATAAAACAAGCATATATTTTTTTTATATACAAACCATTGGCCTAGAGTTCAGTTCTTGAGTGTGTGGCTTCATTTGCTGACTGAGTGTGTACAACAAATGCTTTACACTGTCCTCTGATACTGCCTTACTGCTCGACCAAGCTACCACTTTAGAGAGTAAGGTTATATCTAACTTTAGCCTCTGCCAAACCTCTGGGGACTGGGGACTCTGTGCACACTGAACCTTACTTTGGTGCAGTATATACAGAGCCACTTTCCTACATAGAGCCTCTAGAAGTGCTTGGACCACAAGGAACCACCCAAGGTAGTGACACAGGGGACCCACGGGGGACGCGTGCAGTGTAAATACACAACCGCGATACGCCGTTAACTTCTATGGAGAAAGTCGCGATCAAGAAATTAATGAAAAGGGACACTTAAAGGAGGACTTGGAGCAAACCCTTTGAGAACTAGGTCGTTCTAGAGTCTCTACCCACGGGAGCACCGGAGTACTCGTGTTACCTCACCACGGGAAGCCGGGTGCATAGGTGCCTTTCGGGGTCGGGTTTCGTCGTCGATTTGAATGGCGATCTGCTGCAAAGTGCTGCTGGCGACCAAGTGGAAAGTGTCCGGGTGGATCCAAGAGTGGATCGGAGATCTGAAGAACCTGAAAGCAGAGGGGACAGAGTCTGGGTCACTAGCCAGTGACCAGGAAGGCGATGGACAGATGCCCACCAATGTCGCTTGCTTCAAGTGCGTTGACGGTCGTCTTGACTCTTCAGCCACGAGGTCCAGGAGGCGTTGTCGGCGACCAGGAGCAGGATTCGGGCTGGTACACGATGTCTGTCGAGTGCTGAGGCGTCGGCGACCGGATTGGACCCAACAAGCCTTGGCAACGGCAAGTCTCGATGACGATGAAGATCGTCGATGGTGCAGACCAGCAAGGTCTGAAGAACTCACCCAGTGAGGGTAAGCGAGGGCAGGCCTGGAGCAACCAGGGTGCCCAAGAAGAAAAGGATTGGCCTTCGTGAAGGGCTACTAGCCAACGGGCTAGCGACCGCGAAGGAGCCTCGAGACGTCGCACGTGGATCTGGCTCACAGGACACTCGTCGAGTGGAGGCCAGTGATCTTCGGTGCAGTTGGTGCTGGAGGCTAGGGCTACTCGGAGCCCAAAGCACGACTTCATGGGAGACCCAGAAGAGGATGCACTAGCAAATGCGTGCGGTGTCCAGGGGTCACGGTTCCACGTTACCCACGACAGCTACGGGCCTCAGCTTTGCTGGGGACTCAGGGCAGCCTCTGGGAAGTCTGGAAATCCACCTCTGGTGATGCAAAGACTTCGGCGTCTGACGGGAGCTTAGGCGATGCAGACCGGACAATTGCTTCTTTGGTGCCTGCCAAGCAGAGAGTCACTCCTTGACCCCAAGGGAGATTCTTCTGTCCTCTAGTCTTTAGTAGAGCGTCGAAGGTCCAGGATTCTGTTTCAGAGTTTCGTCCAGGGATAATCTAAAGTCCTAAGGACTGGGTTCCTATACTTATACCAAGTTTAGGGGTTGGACTACTCTGTGGCCCCACCTATGGGTGGGTCAGGGCAGAGGGGTGGCTACACCCCTTTCCCTTTGTCCAGTTCGCGCCAAAGCAGGGGCTGCAAGCCCCCGAGTCCGGTTTGAACTGGGGTATGCACAGGGACACCAAATGTGCCCCCAGTGCAGGACTTCAAAGCACCCGAAAGTGCTCCCGCCCAGCCCCAATACACATTATCCTGTCTGGGGAGGTGGTCACACCTCCCTGGGACAGGAAACCTATTGTCCAGGCCTCCCCTGCCGGAGTTTCGTCCAGCAGCAGGAGGCCAGACTCGTGTCTGTGGCAGCAGCATCCATTTTGTGATGCCAGGGCTTTAGAAAGAAGTTACCGGCCAGGCCAGGGTTAACATGTCTCTCCCTCTAGAAGGGTGGAATGCTACCCCCGCCACCAGAATTGGCGGGGGGGGTAGTATTCCAAGATGTTTGACACCAAACACGACATGTTTAGGTGCAGCCATTCCAAAGTTAGCATTTAACGCGAGGTTATAATGCGCTTAAGAGTATATGGTCAGGCTGCACTACAAACAGCATCAGAGAAGGGTCTCCGTGAACGCTGCAGAGGGCACCCTCTCACATAGGAACCACGCACTCTGCCTTCAGGATTGATAAGGCCTGCCATAGGAGTGACTTATAGGTTTATATGTGTGTATGTATTTAGTGATATAGGTAACCTATATCACAGTAAGGGGTGCATGCACCACCTTACCCAGGCTGCAGTAGCAGAACTGTGGTGTCAGTTTGGATGGCCTTCCAGGGGTGGCATAATACATGCTGCAGCCCCTGGTAGGCCTCTGAGGTACCTATGCCCTTGGTACGTAGTATACCATATACTAGGGACTTATAAGGGCACTCCAGATTCCAATCAGTGATGTGCCTAAGGCACATGGAAACCATTTTACAGAGAAAGCAGATAGACTGGGGCCCTGAATAGCAGGATCCCAGTCCAACTAAGTCATAAACCAGCAAAACACCATAAAAAAAGTGGGGGCAACCATATAGTCAGATTCCACCTTCCTACACAAAGAATGAACAGAAGAAGCGGTAGCTACTGCTGTCAGTCACGGACACGGGAAATGGAATGGGTCTCTGGGAATAGCTGTGTGGAAAAATGAGTGATCTTTAAACTAGGAACACGCACGAATATATAAAAGGCAAAAATAATGTTGCAAAATGTGTAGCAGGTCTCACCTCTTCAGATCAATGAGGCACCAGCAATCATCTGAGAGTGAGTTCAGCTCTTCCTTTCCTACAAAATAACACGCAGCTGGCAAAGTTTTATCACAAAGTTTGTTACAGACATCTTACGTATGTAGCTTTTCGAGTCATAAGCCTCCGTTTCCATAGGCATCAAACAAAGTTTAGCCTACTAATGTAAAATCATTCAAAAGATGTAAACTGAAACCTTGAGCATTGTACACACCACGGAGCCGGTTCAACAGGGCCCATGCCCGGTGGAACTTTGATGGAACTTTCGATGGACTTTTGACAATGCCCCCTGGGCGGATACCAAAACTGTTTGTACTTACCTCAGTGCACGAGCAACCCTGGCCGATGCCCGGTGGAGCTGTCATATGCAGCTATAGAGGAGTCTAGCCCTGGTTTCACCCCCTCGGCCGTCACCTACCCAGCCGGTCATCTGACATTGTTTTCCTCGTTTCCCCGTTGTGTTTCCTTCCCTCCCTCTCCCTCCGTGATTCTTTGATTTAATTGATGTAACTATGTAACCTGTAACTCTCTGATCCTCTGAAACCTTGAACATTGTACACACCACTGAGCTGGATCAACAGGGCCCTCACCTGGTGGAACTTTGATGGAACTTTCGATGGACCTTTGACGATGCCCCCTGGGCAGATACCAATACTGTTTGTACTTACCTCGGTGCACGCGCAACCTTGGCCGATGCCCGGTGGAGCTGTCATATGCAGCTATAGAGGAGTCTGGCCCTGGTTTCACCCCCTCGGCCGTCACCTACCCAGCCGGTCATCTGACATTGTTTTCCTCGTTTCCCCGTTGTGTTTCCTTCCCTCCCCCTCCTCCTCCCTCCGTGATTCTTTGATTTAATTGATGTAACTATGTAACCTGTAACTTGCTGATCCTCTTGTAAAGCGCTCTGATACCTCCGGGTCTAGCCAGCGCTATATAAAACGTTTCAAATAAATAAATAAATAAATTCATTGCGTAAACAATGAACTATGCTAAAGAAGAGAAACATCAACCTGCAAAACACTGTTTAGTAATGCATTTCATTAACACGAACAAGAAAAACTGTTTTAAAATGTACAACTATTCTATCCAAGCATTATGTTGAATATGGGGTAAATAGGAAGTTTCGTTATCGCAATCAGATGTTTCTTAGCAAAATTCAATACATTTGTTGAACCGGAACATTCTGCAGTTATGACGAATATTTCTAAGTATGGCACATTAAAGCCAGGTCTCTAAATTCCATTGTGCACATTTCAGCATTGTCGACTTCACTTCTAGTTAAAACAAAACTTGCATTTAAGCGTTTCTGCAGCGTATGCTAATAACTATGTGTGCAGTCTGCACATTTAAAATGCGCCTCACTTATTCTTTAAATTTTACGTTAATTATTGCACACATAGCTGTTGATCTAAATAATTTTGCATCTTAATTGGTTAGCTTCTTCACCAGTTATTCAACATGAGGTGCACCAAACCTTTGTTAGAGAAAGTGAATGTCAATGTGTATCTGATGTGGATTCTTCCATTGAAAATACTGGCACACGCTAAGGAGATATTTTGAAATCTCTCAGAGATGGTACTGAACCTCAAGCCTCTAAAAGAATAGTAAAAATGCCCGCTACAGTTCAAGAAAATATTTTGTATTAATGCCCTTTCTTCCTAAACTTTCCATTCACTGTATAGTACCATAAGTCTTTATTAGTTTGTACCTGTGTATTTTATTGTGATGAAGGGAGAAACGCTGTATTGTGTTTGTACTTCGCTTATCGCATACTTTTCCTTTATGGAATTTAGATCGTCTTTCAGTTCCACTTGTTGTCTGGCACCAAACGTTCCCTTCATTCCAGACAGCTCAGCTGTGGAGGAAGGTCGTTCCCGGAGCTCCGTGTGTACAGTATACACATCGGAACATTAAACTATTTCGTTTTTTAACTTTTATTCGTCTACAGGTGTCATCCGACAGAGCATCGAGACTCCCCTCCTAAAAGAGGGAAAGTCCGTCTTCCCTTCTTGTAAAAAAAAACTGCCCTCGCTGACAGCTATTGCCTCTGTGACCAAGGCCTGCATCACAGACCCGTTGCGCGGAGACCAAAGCGTCACTGGACCTCCTTCCGAAGGGAAAGAAAGGGACTCTTTCTTTGAGTTAGTCTGCTTCGGCGGATGGATACAGCTTCCGGTTGGAGTGGTGGCGTTCGTTCCGGCGCCTTGCGAGCGTCACTGGTCGGCGGCAGTCTTCGCCTCCTTCCTCCTCCGTGGTTCGTAGCGAGAACGTCTGTCAGAGTAATGGCGTCAGGCCCGGGCCAGCACCCGGCGCCCGCCGCTACCACATCGTCCCGCGCGGCCGACGGCATCCTGATCGGCGACCGGCTGTACTCCAAGGTGCATCTGACCATTGACAACTCACTGATCCCGGACGAGCGGCTGTCGCCCACCCCCTCCATGCTGGACGGCTTGGATCTGAACAGTGAGACCGACCTTCGTGTCCTAGGCTGTGAGATGCTACAGTCTGCCGGCATCCTCCTCCGCTTACCGCAGGTGAGTGAGCACTCCGGGTACGGGGGAACCACGAACATGGCGCACGAGGAAGAAGCAGCCGAGTAATACCTCTTTTCTCTCTGTTCACAGGTGGCAATGGCCACTGGCCAGGTGCTGTTTCACCGCTTCTTTTACTCAAAGTCATTTGTGAAACACAGCTTCGAGGTGAGCCTGTACCATGTGTCTCGTCCGCTATTGCTGACCGTTTATGTAGTCACGCCATATGCTTCCTGCTTGAAATAAGTTACTTTACTTTTTCGAGTCCGATTGTTCACAATTTCTGTTGGTGCATATAATCTTGTCGCCTCCCAGGGAACGACCCAGCCCGCTACCTGACAAGGAACTCCCATATTGTGTATTTTTTATGTTGTTGGACTTTTAAAAGAGGATAGCCTCTTACTCTGCATGTCACAGGTGGCAGGTCATTGTAGTTTGACGGAAGTGTCTGCCACACACTTCTCGATGTTCGCCCCTTGCCTGGCTGCCATCTTACGTATTCCTAGCTCAATCACATCACCCAATTGAACTTTTTAATTGTACGCTTCCAGCTAGCACCAAATTCCAAAATGTAATTGCTACACACCCAAGGCCTGCCACCTTCGAGAACTGTTTCGATGAGGCAGTCTAGTCCACGACAAGAAAGTGCGAGTTGAAACTAGGGTATGCCTTTTATTACCCTTAGCCTTTTTACCCCCATAAACATTGTTTGAGACACGCTTATGGCTAAAAACCGGCATGACTGTAAGTAAGTGAAGCTAGATGCCTGTTTTTGTAGTGCTCGCTATTCACTGAAAATAACATAGTGGGAATGATTGCCTAACTACAAACCAGGGACAACACGCCCCTTGCACATACTTTGGACACTCCCCACTTTTAGTTTTCCCTTTAAACTTAAGTTTGGAAAAGCATCACCTCCTCCTCAATTGAACTATTTTTTTGCTTACTTAGGCCGAGCCTAGGCAGTGCGCATGCACTGTCTGCAAGACTTGCTGTAATCACTATATGGAGTGTACTCCCGCCTGCTACTTACCATTGGTTCAACCCTGCATCGGTCTTCTTTGGTAGCTCCTTATTGGTTGGTGCTCCCGATACATCACTTCCGTTTTTTGCTCAGGAGCACCGGCCAACTACGCTGTAGGAGTTTGTCTTCCTTTGGGCACTACTCCAAGAAAGGAAAAGTTTGGAAGCTTGTCCTACTTGGAGGTGGTGTGTATTTTTGTAAATGGCTTTCAGTAGTACAAGATAATGCACTACTGGTTTAGTGATAAACACAGTGTACACCCACCCTTAGCCAGGATCTTCCCTTTGTGCTAGCCTATTTGTAGGTTGCTGGTTGGTTGCTGCTAAAGTCTGGTCTCTGGGCCAAATGCATTTTTTTTACCAGCTTATCTCACCTGTATAAATCATGTAGTGTCCCCTTACTTACCCCCCACCCCCAACCCTGGCCACTCCCAGTGCATGGAAATTGGGTGCTGTGTGTAAGACTGCAGTTTAGCAGCGGCCCATTGTGTGAATGATGTTATTCCTTCAATGTTGCTTGCCCTTTATATCCCCTGTGAACTTGACAACCTACATGGCTGCATTTCCTTTGTCTTGCCTGACATGTAGCTTTTGATTGAGCGGCAGGAGTTTGCAGCTTTCTTGTGTTGGACTAGTCTGTGCATCCCGTTCTAAGTGGAAAGTTTGCCTTTTTAAACAAAGGTTGTGCTTCGTTGGGCCTGCATTTTGAACAGTTCCCCCTACAGCAGTAGAGATATATCAACTACCAGCTGGCACACACACACACATGGTTTTAGAAAAACATGGTCTGCACTTGTTGCTATAAACTTCTACCACGGACAGAGTGTTTTTGCAACTGTCTTCCTTTAAGGTTTTGGGACTAAACTCTAGATTCCGACAAAGCCCTGCTGCTGTGACCTAGTGATTAGTCTCCTTTAGTTCCTGTGATTTCGGATCCTCCGTTTCCCCACTAAAGTAGTTTGAGGTTTACAAAAATGTCGGATCCCCTTATTTTGGGCGCTAAAATGTTGTGTCCAAGAGGTAGGTATGTATATTAGGGAAATATATATGATTTTCATTAATTAAATTGTAAGTGTTAGGGATGTATATTCACTGAAAAAACAGTTAAACTACAATTATGGTCTTAAAGCAAATTCTAAAACCACTGAAATTCGCCTGTTATTGCTCATCCATCATGCACTTCTTATGACCTCACACATACAACTCAACATGTTTAATCACATTGATTACATCGTATTTAGTGAATTTTTAGACCTATATCATACTTTAAGTCCTATTACCTGAAACACACTTGCATACATTTGCTGGAAAAAAGTTACACAAGTTTTGTTTATCAATGTGCACACAACACAAACCATAACTCATCACTCTCCATGTGGTTTTCCTGATGAATGTTCTTGTGTTTGCATGCTGTTGACAAGTTGGTGATTTGCGTGTGGCGTTTGCTAAAACTTGTAGTCTGTGCGCACGTGTGTGTTAACCACAATCTTCAAATTTTTGTGGTTTTATGCATTTGAGCCACATCTGTGATGCTTTTTTAAGTTATTTTTTTCCCAGTCAGTTTGTGTTTATGAGGTATTGATGTAGTAACTGCCTCTGCTCCCTGTACCCAACCAGCAGCAGCGTTTGGGTGTGCCTAGTCGCCTTCGGCAGCAGTGCCTGGTAATATGCAAAGCCCCATGCTTAACCGACAGCTGTTACGAACAACAATACTGGTCCCTGTAAGAAGAGATACCAATGGTACTTATTATAGATTGCATGTTGAAAGATAAAATGCCAGATTTTTTTTTAAATTTCATGTCCATAAATCAATAATATTCTCAGTAACTACAAGTGAAAACAAAGTGGGCTGTGATGAAATGTGGTACACACTGTGATCAATTCATTTCAATGCTTAACACAGTACTTTTACATACAACCAAAATAAACAGGTTTAGCAGCCAAAGAGCAGCTATGTTTACGGGCGACCCCAAATGGCGAGCAGGAGGAATATGCCAGAAAATGAATCAGTTTAGAATGGCAGCCCCCCAGTGTACACGCATTTGTAGCAACGGAAAGCGTCTGTGCTTAGGAAAGAGGTGGCGAGCTGTCTTGACTGGATGGACGCTAGAGGCTGCCGGCGGGATCCATGCGACTTCCGCTGAGGACTAGGAAGCAACATTTCAATGGAGAATGGGTCTGACACAGTTGAGACTTCCTGCAGCTCTTTTCAGAGTCTGCTGGCACATTCTGGCAAGAGAGCTCCAGCTGAAAAAGAACATGTGTTCTGTTACTTCAAAAAGTGAATGTTATGTTAGTTTAGATTTTTAAGGCGCACAGCTACCCCAAGGAGTTTCCCGGCGCCGGCAGGTAGAACGAAAAAGAGTAAATGGAGATTACTGATTAAACAACCAGCTCTTCACTTGTCTACGGAAGCTACTAAGAACAGTTTCCTCCCGTATAAAGATAGGAAGCGAGTTCCACAGGGAGGGTCCCAAAAAAGAGAAGGACCTACCGCCCACCCTGGTCAGTTTAATTCTGGGGATAACAAACTTAGACTGTCCAGCAGAACGCAAAAGACGAGGAGGAGTGTACAGCTGGATTAAAGATTGCAAATATTGTGGGGCTGTTCCGGAAATAATTTTAAACATAAAGCTCAAGGCCTTAAATTTTATACGGTTCTCCATTTTTAGCCAATGTAATTTGCGAATGAGCAATAAAGATGCCTTTTAAATCTTGTTTTTATTTGGTCACATTTTCTGGGCTTTCAAAGACAGAGTTCAAATGTCAGCCTATGTCTTCTTACAGATTTCTGCTAGTTTTATCAAGGAAATTGTTTACTTTTCCTTCTCTGAATGCAATGTTAGGGGATTTTGCTACGTGACCTGTCTGACATTCGTGCTGAGGAACAGAAAGTGTAAAGCGAAAGACTGTTTGTCAGTTTTTTTTAAACTGATTAAGTAGCTTGTAAATAAACAGTGTAAATATTTCAAAAAAATATCAGCAGTTAGGAAAGCACTTTTTTGTAATTCAGAAGTGTGACAGACAAAGATTTTAGTTGGATCAAAACAAATCATGTGCAAATGATAAATATGTGCTGAAACTCGATTTCCCAAAATTATCATTTGTACACCATCTAGCTTTATCATTAAAACTGCATGTCGGTGGGAAATTGTGTGTCCCATTTCAATGGAAAACGTGCTGTCTGTAAATGAAAATGCGCTACCATATCATGTTTTAGTAATATGTTTATTAAAAGTGAGTTTTTAAACACTGACTAATATTTCTGGCCACCCCCTGATGACTATGCTCTTGATGAACTAAGAGGCAAGTCAAGGATCATGATTACCCTATATATATCTATCGGCTAGATTCTTATTATACATGTAGCAAAAGGTTAGTCTGTTAAATAAAAAGTTTGTGTACAGCATACATGCTGAAGTAACCTATTTGAAGGTGCTTTCCTATGTGATAATAAACAAAAAGGTAAATTGGGGAAATAAAATATTTGTCTAGTATCACACAATTTGTTGCCAGTTTATAGGTCAAGGGCATTACAATTGGGTCAAGTAGATTATTCATGTCACTAGACCTGCAGGTCCGATAAAATTTTTATGATTTTTCGATTCCATACTAGTTTATTTTGGACGCCTTATTTTCAGCCATGTTGGCCTTTAAATTTTGGCATCTGTATGGCTGCAATGAGTGATTGACTTCACTTTATTTATTTGAGATATTTGTAAAGCGCACCTGTTACCAAAACTGGTATCCTGGCGCAATAGCGACATTTGTAAGTGCGGAGAGAACAAAAAAGAGAAGGGCCAGATTATTATGGTACTGAACAGCTGGTTGGTTATTTGGGGAACACCCAGGTCTTTAAAGCTTTCCTTAATTTTAACAGGTCTGGTATCACTCTCGAGTCAGATGGTAGCCTATTCCATAGCTGGGCTGCCTTCACAGAGAAGGCACAACCCCCCCTTGTCGAGTCTTCTGGAACCTATGTACCTAGATAAGATTGGCAGTTGCAGATCTCAGGGTTCTTCTTGGTGTATATCTTTTCAATCTACGTTGCAATGGTAGTGGGCCCTTATTCTGGTAGACCTTGAAGACAATACACCTTGCGTTGACGAGAATCCTTTGCTCCACAGGCAGCCAATGAAGTCTTCTTAGAGCTTTGGATGCAGAGGACCTCCGTGGCCTGTTTAGTGTCAATTTTGCTGCGTCCACCTGCACTCTGTGCAATCTCTTGATCCGATAATTTGGGGATCCTATCAAAAAGGCATTACAGTAATCTAATCTGCTGAGTATTACACAATGTGCAATTAGTGCTTTCGCATGATCTGGTAGAAAAAGGAACAGTTTTCTTAATCCTCGGAGCAGAGTAAAACTGACCCCAGCTAATGTTGTTTACATGCTTTTCAAAAGAGACTCATCGAAGGTAACTCCCAGATTGCATACTGCTTCCAAGAAGCTAAGCTCATTTTGCGTAGAAAATGGGCAGAGATTCATAGGAAGAGGCATCATAGGCTTATTCGCAGAGCAGCATAGAAATTCAGTCGTATCCCGGATTTTGGGGAATTTAAATTCATCCGCTATACACAACTGGAAAGCGTTTGCAGCCTCTGGCTGATTGAGACCGAATCAGCTGCGTATCGTCTGCATAATTTAGCACAGAAATGTTGTCTGTTAATAAGAACAATCCGAGGCTGCATATAGATGTTGAAGCCTTGAGGCACACCTTGTTTAGTGTGTCTAAAAGTTTATTGATATGGGGGCAGTGCTACTGCCTGACAGCGATCTTGCAACTAAGATCCTACTCCCTTCAATCGGCCCCCTGACACCCAAATCTGCTAATCTTGTCAGCAGGGTATGGTTGCTGACTGTACCAAAGGAGGCCGACAGATCCCACAATGTGACAACTGCGGACTGAACACTATCAACCCTCATATGAATCTCATCCAGTGCAGTCAGTAGGGCTGTCTCTGTACCGTAGCTTGGCCTAAAACTGAACTGTTACTCTTCAAGTAAGGCATGCGACTCTAGAAACGATAAGATCTTACTAACATACTGTTCCAGGAACTTCACCGGGAAAGGCAGAAGAGGGATTGGCCTATAGTTACTCAAAACCGTTGGGTCTGTGGAAGGCTTCTTCAACAGAAGTGTGCCCAAAGACTTCTTCCAGCTGCAAGGTACTGACTGACCCTGATTTCAGAGATTGATTACAGAGTAGTAATAGTGGTGGCATCAACTCGTCCATCCACTTTTTCCACTGTTAAGGTGGAAGAGGATCTAGTGGAGATCCTGATGTAGACATGGCAATTGTTTAGAGTTTCCTCAGTCATTGGCTCAAAGGATTCAATCCCACAAGGAGTATTCTCAGATTGGTCAAATCTGATGCCATTCACAGGCTTTCGCCATTCAGAGACCTCATATTAAAGGCGTCAGGACCAATGTTCCCTCTAATTTTTTTACTCTGTGTGCGGCAGTGTAGGGTCTCTGTGCGCTGAAGCCATGGCTATGTGCGCCAGGAACCAGACCGCGCTTGTGCGCAGCGCCAAATATCACTCCAAACATTTGCTTAAAAAACTGAAAACACGGTGCATTTCCACACATACAACCCACGTTAAGGGGCTTAAGGCAGATTTGCAATTTGGATACACACACCATGACAATAATGGAGTAATGGTGAAATTGGTAAGAGAGGGACGGAAAGAGAAAGGCAGCCAGAAAACGAAGGTCACGACCAGACGAACTTCTGTTATGGTCGTCCTATGCAGGATTTATCATACCTGCAAGTATTCCGGTTTGTTCGAGTGAAATACACTGGACTAGAATACACAATTGACTATCCGGACGCATGATTACTGACACTGTTTATCCAACAGGTTCCTTACACTGGCTTTGAGAATCTGGAAATATATCAGGGAATTCTCGCAGCACTTGCCATTTTTGAATTCTACGCTTTGGCCATCTGGATTATTTTTATCCATCCTTTATTTTCTTGCCCTGATGAAGTTCCCAGTGAGGGAATGAAACGCGTTGGCTGAGCCTGTCGTATTGCTGACTTATGAATTTAAAATAAAGAACTATGTTTACACTACTATTTGACTACTGGACTTCATGACCTGGCGCACCCCCATTTCATTAACTACAAGAAAGGCAGCCAGAGGCTTTGGAGAACTGGGAGGGAGAACAGAGAATGGAAAACCGGTAAGAGAGAAAGCAAAGAACAGGCAGTGAGAGGGAAATGGAGACAAGAATGGGATGGGGAGAAGGGGAAAGTGGGTAAACGTGGAGCGGGACTGATATGAGGAAGAAGAAAAAGAAAAAGAGAAGGAGACGGAGAGAGCAGCTGGGGAGTGGAAGAAAAAAGGACAAAAGATATGTCAGAGAAGACAGCGAGTGTGGTATGGCAATGCTTCAGAAGTAGCGTCTCAGCATATCAACGTTGGGGGGTTCTATAAGGAGCCTTTTTCGCCATCTTGTCATTTCTAAACGCTTGCTCTATGTAACCGTGCTCACCTGAACGAACTAAGAAGGGTGGAAGGCTGGTTAGGCCTTGCCAAGATTTTTAATCTTGCCAAGATGCAGGTCTGAGCAAATGGCAGCTGCAAGTGTGTAAATGACTGATCCATCTGTCGGGAGTATTCTCTTCACTAACACTTGCTTTCCTTTTCTTTGAAACTCAGGGGCAGCAACATTGTCGTGGTGTCACCAGGGCTTTAAGTGGAAGCTTTTTCAATATTATATAGAAGCCATAGTTGCTGCTTATTTATCTTATGCAACTAACAACCACTGACAAAGCCAATAGTCTGACTTGTGGTAGGTACGATGTTACTTGATGTATCATATATCTGGATGCAATGACAGAAACAGGAAAATACAAGTCGGGGGCACACTATGCCAAGCACAGAAAAGTTTAAAAAGTCACACAATCACCCCACAGCTCAGCTCTATTAAGAAGAGAAATACAGCAAGTCTACAAACACGGCGTGTGCTTTACACACCATATTTGTAGAGTTGCTGCAGTTCTTTTCTTAATAGAGCGCAGCTTCAAGGTGATTGTGTGCCTTTGTTAAAGTTTTCAGGTTAATCGCAGCGCCCGTCTGGAGCTGCAATTAACAAGAAAACTTTCAGATGAAGTGAAACGGGATGACTTAGAGTGGGCAGTGCGCTTAGAGGCTTTTATAGGTGAGAAAAGTGATCACTGAACTGCTATGCAACTTTCAAATCCTTGAAAAAAATACAAACTTAGACCAACATTACAACGCTGACAAGAGATCTGTGAAAACCTGCACCATCACTGCACTGGTACATCACCTAGTCCAGTGGAATGCTCAGGTCACAGCTCATCATGCATAAAAAACACACTCTTTCTAGATGTCAGTTTCTCAAGACAATAATAGAACAATTATTAAGACCCTAAAAAGACTCTGCTCCTCCACTGCTCGAGACTACTGTTACCATCATCAGTGTCTCACTGGGTCAAGGTTCATCTAGTCTATTCTTCAGACTTGCCATAATGAGCATCTACATTAGAAAAAATAGAGAAATACCACTACATTTCCCTTTCTTCCTTCCTCTGACCCCATTAAACCTGGAAAGAATAATCACCCCACAATTTGAACAATATTTAGAAGCAAGCCAGCTGTTGAATTCCCATCGGTCATTTTTCTGTCCCAACCACAGTACGGAAGCTGCGCTACTAGATGTATGGCAAGCTCCTATCACAAGACAGTCTGCTTAACCTGATGAACTTCAGAGCTGAGTTTTGTACAGTAGATCACCCCCTTTCGCCCTAATATATGCAAGTACAAAAAGGGGATCTCATTAATAGTCAAACTGCTTCTTGTTAAAATGTCACATTTTGTCTAAAGGGGTTGTTAAAACTGTACTACCAGCGTGACCATAACAGACACTCAAGCAAGTCTGTCATTGGCAGCCTCATCACAGCTAGAAAGATGGCTGGAGAGTTTAGCTGTTTTCAAATTCAGATGGATTTAATTTATACAAGCCATTGTTGCTGCATATTTATCTTATGCAACTAGCAACCACTTACAAAGTCAATAGTAGGTATGATCAGGGCTTTAAGTGGGCCGGGTCTCACCAGTGCTGAGCACCGGCAGTTTTTTAAAGGGGGCCTCGAAACGGGTCTCTATCGGGCTCTGTTTTGTGCCCTGGCACAGGCGGTCCATTTTTTTCCAGACTGCATCGACAGTAGGCACATCGATGTGCGCGTGCTCACACTCCTCACTTCACTAGTAGAGAAGTTAGGGCATGACGTCATGCCAGGTGAGCCTTGTAGGGGAAGGGAAATCCTTTAAAGAGCGTCATTTTCTCTCTGGATTTCCTTCTCTTTTTGAAACTCAGGCGCAGCAACATTGTCGTGGTGTCACCAGGGCTTTAAGTTCAAGCTTTTTCAATATTACATACAAGCCATAGTTGCTGCTTGTTTATCTTATGCAACTAACAACCATTGACAAAGCCTATAGTCCTGACTTGTAGGTATGATGTTACTACTTGTATCATATATCTACTTGTATCAAATATCTGGATGCAATGACAGAAACAGCAAATACAAGTCGGGCTGTACACTATGCTAAGTACAGATTTTTAGCTTATGTGTCTTAAGCCACGCCCTTGATTACACTGGCCACCCCCTTTGCGAGACCCCCCCAGTTTTTTCATCCCACTTAAAGCCCTGGGTATGATGTTACTTGTTGTATCATATATCTGGATACAATGAGAGAAACAGGAAAATACAAGTCGGGTGGCACACTATGCCAAGCACAGAAAAGTGTAAATCACACCACAGCTGCGCTCTATTAAGAAGAGAAATTCAGCAAGTCTACAAACACGACGTGGGCTTTACACGCCGTGTTTGTAGAGTTGCTGCATTTCTTTTCATAATAAAGCGCAGCTGAGGGGTGATTGTGGGCCTTTGTTAAAGATTTCAGGTTAATCGCAGCGCCCGTCTGGAGCTGCAATTAACCTGAAAACTTTAACAAAATCAGACCATCACCCCGTAGCCCAGCTCTGTTAAGAAGAGAAATTCAGCAAGTCTACAAACAGGACACGTGTGCTTTTCACGCCGTGTTTGTAGAGTTGCTGCATTTCTTTTCTTAACAGAGCTGGGCTGAGGGTGATTGTGTGCCTTTGTTAAAGATTTCAGGTTAATCGCAGAACCCGTCTGGAGCTGCACTTAACCAGAAAACTTTAACAAAGTCACACAATCACCCCGCAGCCCGCTCTGTTAAGAAGAGAATTCAGCAAGTCTACATAAACGGCTGGCTTTACACGCCGTGTTTGTAGACTTGCTGAATTTTGTTGTTGTTACATAAGCGCAGCTGTGGGCAGATTGTGTGCTTTTGTTAAAGTATTCATGTTAATCGCAGCTCGTGACGGCGCTGCAATTAACATGAATACTTTAACAAAAGCACACAGTAGGCACCGCAGCCGGGCTCTACATATAAAAGAAGAAACCAAGTGCCCAAAACTTACCTGCTGCTCCCTCGCCTTTTATTGACATCAGTCTATTCTGCCGCTCTGCCGGGAAACACCCGTTTTTCGCGCCGCTCGCTTTTTAAAAGCAGCGGCGCGAACTCTCTAGCTGGATGTGCTGTGTGTGTGCGCGCTCCACACACAGCACTGCGCGCTTCAGGTAATAGAGGTGAGCGCGCGCGCGCATGCGCGCACGTTATTGGGAACAGTGGTCAGGACCCTACTCTTAATTGTGCTTTTGCTAGAGGGAGCTGGTTTAGTCTCAGACAATTTACTAATATCTTCCAACATTTTACCTATCTTTTCATCAAAGAAGATCACCAGATCATCACACAGCTGCTGAGTAGGGATCAAATCTTTCTTTAAACACTGCCAGTTAGATAGATCGTGGAAGATGTCAAAAATCTTGTTTGCACTATTATCTGTGGCTGGAATAGTCTGTGTAGAAACTTGCTTTTGCTATCCCTATCTTTTTTGTACTTCTTTAGTACTGACTTTAGATGTTGTTTGTCTGCGTCCCTGTAAAAACGGCGCCATTTTCTTTGCCTACATTCTAGTTTTGTTAGTCTTAGTGACTCGTTGTACCACAGGGCTGTTGGACAATTACAGGGATATAATTTAATAAGGGGAATAATATCTTCCTGGAACTTTCTACAGTTTCTCAATTGAATCACTGGATCAAAACTGGGATCAAAACTGTTAAAAAGACCCTTCCGCCAGAAGGCTTTACAAGCTTATGTCAAGCCTTCCCCCTTTTACCGGGCATTGGTGCTCTTTTGCTGGTAGGGCATTCCAAGATATTTATATTAAATGCTATTGGCGCATGGTCCGAACGACATAGGGGGGGACACTTCCTTGACCGAAATCAAATCATCCGGTGCAAAGATTAGATCTAATGTATGACCTTTCTGGTGAGTTGGGCCTCACACCAGTTGCTTTAAACCTAAAATTCTGCAAGAGCCACTTTACACTTCTCCAACGCACCTCAGCATCTTGCTGTTGATGGTGGCAAGCATTTCTATATTAGACTGAAACAGAACTCTGTACTATCAACTTTCTTTCGAGCTTCCTTTACAAATTGCCCAGTATTGATGATGAACCTATATCTAGAGAGAATAGAATCGCTGTCAACTGCTCTTTTAGGAACCTTTTTAATTAAATCTTTTTGTTGTGGTCCTATGTAAAAGCACTGTAAGTCATTGAAATGACTTTATCACAGTGTGTACCAAGTCTGAGCAGAGACCACTTTCTTTTCACTGGTAGTAAGTGTGAATGTAATGGATTTATAGCAATGAAAAATGAAGTACGGAATACAATTTCTTAAATTTTATCTTTCAGTTTTCAATGCATTACAAGTATCATTGATGTCTCCCATATAGGGACCAGTGTTTTTGCTACTAATTGCCTACCCCAGGTCGCCATACATTTCCTTTGTTTCAAAAATTAACCCACCAGGTGGGAGCAAACCACTGCTGTACATGGCCTTGGGGCTAGGCTCTGCACCCCGCCCGTTACAGACGGTCAACCTCCACTTGGCACAACCTTTGGCGCAAGGCCTAGAATGTGGCCTATGTGCCAGGTTTGGCCCAGGGTGCTTGCCCTTTGGCTTGGCCGTTTCTGTATATTTGTTCATTTTTCAATTTATTTTGGGATTTGTGAATCCTGAAACGTACATACGAATCCAGCACAAGATTCACACACTGAACATTGTCTAGGACTTGGGAGTCGGATTTCTGACTCTTGAATACAGACATGTGAGATGATTGCTCGGGACCACAGTACCAAGACGGGTACCAATATCCTTGCTTCCATTATAAGTGTCGGAGATTTGCAAGTCAGAAATCGGACTCTTCAACCCCGATACTGATTGCTCTTTGTGTGTGTGTTTATTTATTTTTTTCATCTTTCCTCAACTAAGGACAGCCCTTGAAGTGTCCTATCACTGGCTGTCTCTTCCTCCTCCCCCCCCCACCCCCCCCACCAACCATCCCACTCTGTGCAGTGGATCAGGGTGTGCTACTTTATAAACATCCCTTTTGTAAGTGCAGGGGACAAACCAAATGAACCTAATTTGCCAATTTGTTACCATTTCGTGGCGACATCTATGAAAGTGTGTAAGTATAGGTTAGTATCTAAAGGGTGAGGCGGTACCTCCACGACACAACCTTTGCATGCAATTGAAGATCAGATTACATAGTATTTCTAACATTGGACATATCTTGGTACAGGCGCTCTATCCCAGTGCACCCACTACCACGATTGCCTCCATTTCGTTGGTATTCTAGTTCAGCTCACGGGCTTCTCGCCACAGGCCCCAAATTTCTGGGGACAGCCTCTTGCTTTGTAGACCGCCACTTCCCCCAGCATAAACCCATACATGTTCTGGGCCCAGCTCATTAGCCTCCATTCCCCCACCCCACCTAATTTTGCACAGCATATCTTCTAGCAATCATAAGTTCAACATTATATTTTAAACAACGTCTGATCACCCCACCTGCCCTGACAGACCACTTGTGCATTCCGATGTATCGTTAACTCTGAGCAGCCACAGAATCTCAGGTTCACTAACCCTCGAAATTGCCCTTTGTTTTATTGACAATTTACTCAAGAAAAGTAAACGCCTAAATATCTTAATCAGGGGCCACTGTTGGCTTCACATTGAAGAAAATAACTTTTTCAAAGCAATTACCTCAGAATAAACATGTCATCAGAAATAAATAACTGGCGATGTATATACTGTTCCTGAATTTCCATTTCTGCGTTCTGCTGTCACCAGAACCTCTTCATGGCACTATTGGGCCATATTGCAAGCTGTTACATATACTCCTATATATGGAAGTGTGTGTGTGTATGTGTGTGCCTATATGTTTGAGGCATGTGTGCTGTAGATAAACATGCTTTGCATACTCCTGCCATCTAGTGTTGGGTCCGGATGTTTGCAAGTTGTTTTTCTTCGAAGAAGTCTTTTCTAGTCGTGAGGTAAGGTGACTCCTCCTTTCTGTGATAGTGTGCATGGGCATCCACTCCATTGATCCACCATTGGGTTCGGATGTGTATTGCTGCGCTCCGGAACGGACTCTGTTTTAATTTTGTCCTCCATGCCACTCCAAGTACCCTTGCACCGACCTACATAAAGTCTGTAACTTGTGCCTCTCACCGGAGCACAAGGAAGAAGATTGTGAGGCTTGTCTGTCGTTCTGATCAAAAAAGACTATGGGATTGTCTGGCTCGACAAAGAGAAACGCAGCAACAAAGCATCCAACATAATCCAGATATCTTTGTAGAAGAATCTGAACATGAAGAGGTCGAAGCGTTGGCAGAGGAAGAAGCCTTCTCTCTCCCAGAATCTGATTCCGAGCTGGAGATTGAGTTGGAATCCGAAGATATGCCACCGGGACAGGGGGCTGTGAGTACTAAAGACCCTTTACCCTACAAACTCTCTTCGACCAAACATAAGGCTTTGGCACCACTTCTGCCTTCGGGCCCTGGTCGGCATTGAGACAACGTTTTCGGTGCCCCGCCCTCGAGCCTGACACCGGAACAACCAGTCAAGCCTTCTGGCTCGGGATCGAGTCAACAAAAGCAGTCTTTGGAACCGAAACCTTCCACTCTGAAAGACTAGTCCGGTTCAGCACTGAAACTTTCGGCGCCCGAAATCAAAAGAGGGCCTTCCAAAGCATCCGGAACCGATCCTGGACATTATGAAAGAGAAATTAGACCCTAAGCAGAAGAAAATCTACATCAATCCAAATGCTGGACATATTTTGGCAAAAACACCTTCCAAAAGGAAAGTTAGTTCAGAGGGCACTAGTTATAAAATTCCTCTTAAGAAAAAGGAGGACATGGCTACAAGCCCTATTCATCCTAATCCGCAACCCCCTCCACCATCTTTACCCCTGCCACAATTGCCAGGCTCAGATCTTCTATGCATAACACCTCAGGGGGTCTCCTCATACACAGCCTGCTAACGGTGATGATGATGACAATGGCAATAGTCATTTGCCAGCAGATCCATGGGATGACTGATATTGATCCACCCATGGATAATGATCAGATTTATACACTGCAAAGCCATCCCCTCCAGATGTTAATGTAGCTTATCAAGAGCTGATTTCAAGAGCAGCAACTTATCATGGGGTTACATTCTACAAAGAGTCTTTGGAAGAAGACTTTTTATTTAAGACACTAGGGTCTACTCACAGGACAAGTCAGAGTCTTCCTATTTTAAAGGGCATGATGAGACATGCTGATGTAATATTTAAGGACCCCGTACGTGCCTGCATTCTAACATCTAGGGTTGACAAAAAATCCAAGCCCCCACCATCTGATCCCATTTTTATTAAAGGACAGTTGCTTTTAGACTCACTAGTAGTCTCTAATGCTTGTAAGAGGGCAAATTCACAGACCTCTGCAGTTGCAAGTCCCCCAGACAAAAAGTCTAAATTGATCGATGCATCAGGTAAGAGTGGCTACTCAAGCCACTGGGGTGTTGCCAACTCGCAGGGCCTACTAGCTAGGTATGACAGGGAACACTGGGATGAGATGGAAGACCTACTTCAATACCTCCCGGAAGAGCACAAGAAGAAAGCACAGGAGTTAGTACAAGAAGGGAAACTCTTATCTAATTCCTCCATTAGATGTGCCTCAGATGCTGCTGACACTGCAGCAAGGGGAATTAACACCAGCATTCTCCTACGACGACCTGCTTGGCTTCGAATTTCAGGTTTTAAACCAGAGGTTCAGCAGTCTATTTTAAATACCCCTTTTAATAAACATCTCTTTGGATCTCAAGTAGATGAGGCCCTAGAAAAAATGAAAACAGACACCGACGTGGTGAAGTCCTTGGGAGCGCTTCAGTCGCCATCAAACAGAGGCTCCTTTCGCCGTTCATTTTTATAGAGGAGGGTCCAAAAGTACATCCTCAGACTCTAATGCTTCCTCCTATAAATCAAACACACAGCCCTCTCCCTCTAGAGGTTTCTATAGAGGAGGGTACAGAGGAAACCATTTCAAGGGTAGGGGTAAGAGCACGCCAACGCGTAATTCCCCTTCCCCCCCAATAAGCAATGACTTGCCTACATTTCCCTCGATCGTTTAACACCTGTCGGGGGAAGACTTCAACAATCTTTCCCCATTTGGCAATCCATAACATCAGGCAAATGGTTACTAGACATTATCCAACATGGTTATTGCCTGGAGCTCACCAGCTATCCTCCCAATTTTCCACCTCTCACTCACAAACTCTCGCAGAGCACCTACAGCTCCTCAAACAAGCGGTACAAGCTCTTTTAACAAAGGGAGCCATAGAACCAGTTCCATTACAGTACCAAGGTTCAGGGGTTTACTCAGTACTTTCTAATCCCCAAAAAGGGTGGCTCTTTAAGACCAATTTTAGACCTAAGGATATTAAACCTCTACATACTGTCAGATCATTTCCATATGGTTACGCTTCAGCAAGTGCTTCCACTTCTACAACAAGGCGATTTTATGTCCTCACTGGACTCAAAAGACGCATACTTTCACATTCCGCTTCACCCAGCACATCGCAAATATCTCAGATTTGTGATCGCAGGAAAACACGCACAGGTTCAAAAAGTGTTGGGTTAATGCATCCAAATCATTAATTAAATGCTTCTTTCCTTGTTACCCATTCCCAAACGGTTTTTGTAGTTTGTTACTTAAAAACAGTTTCATACTACCAGAGCATTTCATAAAAGATCAGTTTTGCTTACCAATTTAAGATCTGATCAGTCGGTATGTGGGGCCTCTAACAGGAGAATACACAAAAATGCAGAGATAGTATAATTGAAGTACCAGTGATAAAGCTTTTCACAACGGTGGACCTCATTAAAGAATATCTGATAGCATTAATTTATTAGTACAAGATAAGGTTACGGGCAACGGCGGACGCTGTGACCGCACTCCCCTGCTATGTTCCCTTCGTATTAGTTAAAACAGTCAATCCAGTTGAGTGTGCACAACCTCCTCCAGCACCTGCCGTTGTTAGGTGCTAACTGCAATGCAGATAATGGATAAACCCAAATTTTTGGAGTGGTGCACCATTCGATATTAAAAGGTTGTTAGAAAAATAAATCACTAGTTAATATGGTCTTGTTAGAGTTGTCTTAAACAATCCTTTATTTTCATCGGTGTCCAAATACAAATATACCAGCCAACGCGTTTCGTTCATAAACATGAACTTCTTCAAGGCAAAAAATGTTGGTCCTGGAAGAATGAGTTATTCTTATTTCCGGTACGGACGGCTCACCACCTACTTTGCCATCAGACTCACCGCATACTGGCCCTTATCAAGGAGGCCCACGCAGCCTATATTGCACACGTATTTTGTCCCTTCCAGGACCAACATTTTTTGCCTTGAAGAAGTTCGTGTTTATGAACGAAACGCGTTGGCTGGTATATTTGTATTTGGACACCGATGAAAATAAAGGATTGTTTAAGACAACTCTAACAAGACCATATTAACTAGTGATTTATTTTTCTAACAACCTTTTTAATATCGAGTGGTGCACCACTCCAAAAATTTGGGTTTAATTTATTAGTAGTTTACTTAAATGTGAGGGTATCCTTCCTCGCCAAATCTCTTGAAGGGCTACATGAGAGGCACTGTGCTGCATGGTGAATCCAGCTTACTGTTTGAATTTTTTGTGAAGTAAAGCACAAATACAGCTGCTGTCCATGATTGGGCTACATGGCAGATTAGCAGTCGTGTCGATAAGTTGTGTACTCAGTCACAGCATGGCCTTTCTCATGACTAAAGTCTGCATGGCTCACATGCATGATTCCTGGATTTAGGGCCCCTGACTATTATTTGTGGCTACTTCTGGAAATGTCTTTGCCACAACAAAGTGAACCAACGAAGGGCGGCCACTGCAACAGACCGCCTGCATTAGAGTTTCAGCCAACCATGTCTCTGCTTGCATCCATCCATGTCATCCGTAGGGTTCAACAGATGAAATTGGAGTCTTAGAGACCAAACCGAGGGTCCACTGACTTTATACCACGACTGGGGGGGGGGGGGGGGTGTCCTGGAGCGCATCGGGGTGCATCTGATCCCATGACATATTGTTGAAGAGGATGAGAAGTACCCCAGCTGCAGTTAGTGTTGGCATGTTGCACCCCCCCCCCCCCGCCTGTGCTACTGATGCCAGACTCCCTCATTACTGCCCTGAGTACCACCATTAATTTGGCACTGAAGTAGTTTCTTGAGCATTCCTGACAAGCGTTTTCCATCTGTTGGTGTTCGTTTTTTTTTTTTTTGGGCATTTACCGAGTGTTATTGTTTTTTTGCGGCCTCATTCTGAGTTTGGTTGCCTCGCTCTCTGGGCAGCCAAGAAACTAAGGCAGATGGCAGACCTATCTCAGCAAAAGTGGTACTTTGTTGTATTATGTCTGCTGGCACCTATATCCCATCAGCTCGAATAAACTTTGTAGTAAACCTGAGAACTTATGAAGGCAGCTGATGGGACCCTAACTGAACTTTACCATAGGATTATATTAGCCACTGACCTCTCCCTGCCTTTCCTGTTATTTTAGTGTAATGCTTGTTAATGAGTGAGAGCTAGAATTGATAAGGTCGTGTCTGCTCCAGAAGGTGTTAAACCATTTTCTCCTTTTTTTTTCTTTTCTTTTTACTACCTAAATTACTCACCTCCAAACACAGTTCCTTTCTGAAGTTGCATCAAGATGGATACGTTTGTAATCCACTAACGTACCCCATGGTAAACCTTGATTGATCAACTTCTCTACCCATAAAGAGTCAAGCGCCCATAAAGAGTACTTTGTTTATCCATTTGCAGTGCATCAGTGTCAAAGTTTGTGAGAACCAGAGATCGTGGACAGAATCCACATTTAATTTTGTCCTGTAACCACTGACTGCCTCAGGATGAGGGCTAAGACCTCATGACTACCACCACCTTAATTTCACAGCGTGCGCTGTAATGTTTTCTATTATTTACTGTATCCTACTGCTGCCAAAATGCTTTTCCAAAACTTCTGTTCAGCCCTTCCTTTATTCTGCAGCAACTACATGTTATTTAATCCAACATCCCATGTCTGTGCTACAGTGGTCCCTTCCACCCACCCCATAGCCTTTCTTTGCCTATTGCTGTAAATGTAGGCTTCTCAACACAATTTCCTTTCCTTGACTGTCTATCCTCCCAAACGTTTCATAATCTCTTTAGCTTCTCAAACCTTCTATTTTGAGTTTTACATCCTCCCCAACTTCCCCATTCCTGCAGAAGCTCAAACCTTTTTTTTTCCTCAGTTGGGCTTATTACATTTACTGCCACAATTCGGATTGTGGCTCCGCTCCCTCCCCTTCATTGCCTAGATATTTTTGGGCAGTCATTTGCTCCCCTCCTGCAACTTCTGATTGCTTCTTTCTGTTTCAGGCCTTTCTGTGAAACCTCATGGAATTACCATCAGTATTTTTTTTTTTTTTTTTTGGATCAGCCTGACCTATCCATCACTCATATTTTGTTATTTGTTCACTTCTGTTGCCGAGGCTGAACTTATTTTAAGTACTTGTATTTCACTGCCCACTGTCCTTGTGCATGTTTACCATCCATCAAGTCCCTACCTAACATGGCCCTGTTAAACATTTTTAGGCCCCACATACAGACAGCTTTTAGTCATCTATTTGCAAAAACCTATTGTGAATCTTACCAAAAGATACTGTAAGCCAGCCCATTGCCTAGCATTACATCTCTAACCCATCCACCATCTTGGTATGGCAACTTTTAGAAAAATGGCGTCCGCATGATTACGCATGCGCACACAGCTTTTCACTTTTAGCCATAATAGCATCATGACATGTCTATACTTATCTGTTTTTTTTTCTTTTTGACAATGCTGCTCTGCATCAGTAAATCAAGCATTGACAGTGCAAATAGGTCCTCAATGCAAGACCGGTTGGCTTTGCCAATGCTTGTGTAGTTCTGAGTTTTAACAGCATAGCTATCAAACATACTTTTTTCCATTTCCAAACACTATACATAGTAGGGTTTGTGCCCACCCATTTCAACCATAAATTTTCATTGATCATCCTTTTTAAGGCATTGGTTTGTGACCTCCTGGTTCGGCCCAGCAGAATATTCCTCTCACCTAATGCCATTGGATGTTTGGGATATGCTTATGCTTTCACTTCCACTCCAGTGCTTAAGATTCACGGCATGAGGAATTATTTTACAGCTCTGGCCCTTTCTATCCCTACCTGCTAATCCCTTCCCTCATTTCTCACACGAGTATGCTAAGATTGTATGCGTTAGCAAATTAAACCCAGACATTTTAGCTTTGCCAATACCATTATTCAGAGATTCACTTAACTGACAGCTTTATTCTTTTGGTCTGTCCCACCACCATATCCCATTCTAACTCTTACAACACCATCAGTTTAGGTTCTCAGTTATGCACTCTGCAATGGCATGATACGGCACAACCTCTGTTTTTGACTCTAGCCTGGCTCTGGTCCCATTGTAAGAATTGCTCTTATTCAGTGTCCGCTACTAACTATTCCTCTTGGTGTCTACCATTAATTCCATTCTAGTTTCATTTTTCGTAATCACTGACTGTAGATCTCCACTTTTTTTTTTTTTCCCCACATCACAAAAATCAAATGATTATCCACTTCATTTACCGCTACTCTTCACTGTACTGTTGGACTCCCTTTTGATTTTTAGTTACTGAATATCTTCCTTTCCCTTCATCTTAACCCTCACAAAGCATTGATTCTTTTGCTCCATCATCTTCCCATCTGATTGTCCACCTTTACCCACTTTCTTTTAACCAGCTCCTTAGCTATCCATCAACCCTGTGTGTACATGCTTGGTGCTTTATATCTTCTCACTCTCGTCCCTCCACTGCACCTTTTTCAACAAATTAGCTGGTTTCTACATTCATGCGTTCCTCACTTTTCACACCAAAGCCCATCCTTGTGAACTTTTCCCACCTGGTCCATTGCACCTCCTTTCTCTTCGTTCTCCAGCTTATTCCGCAGGTCCATTTTCATCTTTTATCTTCCCAGATCTCCCTCCTCGTCCACAGTTCGGTTAACATGTTTTTTTAAAATTATATTCATGTTCACATCTTGTTGAACCATGTCCCCTCTCAACCTGTAAGTTTGCCCTCCTTGTACTCGGTCCTGCTTAAAATTGTTCTTGAAAGCCTAGTACCTGATTTACAAACGTTGATCTTAATGATTGAATTAAACCTGAGTTTCCACATACTCATGGAGAGAGTGGGCTAAATTGGGCCCTTTGTTGTAGATATCATTGCGTCGTCTAATTGTCTATGAACTGCTGGCCTCAGATAAACTAGTATTGCTAAAAGAGAATAAATCCCTCCTCTTGATTACAGAGTAACAGGTTCAGTACGACTAGTAACTTCTCACTCTGCTCAGCTGTACCTACCCATTTTCTATGCCATTCTTTTTTTGCAGTTTGTTGACATGAAGTCTGAGAGGAACATGATTTTTTGCGTTTCGACACTTGCATGTGCATCGCATTACATTCACCAGCGTAACTTTTTTCCTGTTTCGCTAACTCCTAGCAAATGAAGCCATGCGGTACTATATTTTAAATGGTAATGGTACTTATGTTCGGTTTGCAAATTTGTTAGAAAGTTTGCAAAAAGAATATTTTCTTTTATGTGAGTGTGAATAGGTGTGGAAACAGTTTTTCATCTGAATGGCTTCTTTTCAGATTGTTGCCATGGCTTGCATTAATCTCGCTTCCAAAATTGAAGAAGCACCTCGACGTATAAGAGATGTAATAAACGTTTTTCATCATTTACGGCAGTTAAGAGGAAAAAGGTAAGGCAAATTATGTGAATATTTCATTGTACATGAATTTTCATTGTTAAATATAAAGCATAATGTGCTAGTTGTATTGGTACATATTTTTTGATAATACCATCTGAATTGTGTACTTTCTGCATGTAAAAGGAATTAAATTTGCCTTTCTCCCTTCTACCCCCGCCCCCCCCTCCAAAAAAAAGACAGAGGAGCAAGTCTCTGTTTGGGGCAAGATAACCCCTAAAATGACTATCTGCGCTTAAGAAATCGTGTTTTTGTCCTACTTTTAGATAGGTGTTTGGAGTGGCAGCTGTAGTTCTCTATTCATATAGGTCATAATAACTAATGACTTCATTTCGTTACCATGGGCATCTGGCCTTATTCTATGAAGATTTACTTATTTTTTTGTCTGCCAAGTGCAGATTTTATTTGACCACTGTTCTGCATTTTTAATTGTACTTTCGAGCATGGTTGCCCGCATCTTGGTCGAGCATATATATATTTTTTTATGTAAGTAATCATTTGTAACGGAGTACGAATACTCCTATCTAGGCTACATGCAGATTTTTAGACTTAAACATCCAGCTTGAACCATCTTCATTGTGCAATTCTGAAGACTTGTCTATCTTCACTATTGCACAATGCACTAAACTTACTAGTAACACCACTTTTTCCTCAGTGGCTTTTTTCAGTTAAATGTGTGCTTTAAATAAGTCTGGCCCTCTTTGGAAGCGAGATCTCGAAGCCTAAACACTTGCAAGTGAACACAGCTCAGGTATTGCTTTCTTTTTTAAGTATATCGTATTAAGTTACATGAGTTATGTCAATATTTATGAAAGTGCAACTTGTTTGTAATGGGACTTAAACTTGAATTCAACAAGATTTTTTCTTTTTTTAGTTATTGAAGCGACTTTGGCTGCTAGGCATAGTATGACCTGTGTAATTGAGCATACGTATCAAATAGTGTTTCAGTGGTCTGTTTACTTGTGGATGTGCTGTGAACCTCGCAAGAACTACATTTTTCTGGTTAAGCAAGCTGTATGTGTTTGAAGTGTTTTAATACAGTGGTAGTCGCTATTAGCGGCCATATTATCTATTTAACTATTCAGCAAAGCAGTTCATTGGACATAGCAGATACTTTTGTACCTGATTTAACGCAATTTGTTTCAATTATTTTAGTTTGTAAGTGCATTCCAGTTATCAATAGGAGGCAATGTATGCCTCTTGCTGTGTAATTGCAAATAATCAAAATTAATCGTTATCATGTTTCCAAATGGTTCATGCCCTAATGCTTTTGGCATTCAAGGCTCTTCTGTGGAGAAGGACTAATCCAGATGTTGCGATATACAAATATTAGGGAGATGGCGCAGTTGCGTTCTGTTAGAACTTCTGGCTGTCTACCAATTTTTAAGGACTGGGGGTTTGTGCTTGTCGGTAGAAGTCATCCCTTCTGGCAGGAGAATTTCGAATCTAAGATTTATTACTGAGGCCAACTGAGGCCCTGCGATATCCTAATTGCTTCCAGAGGAATAGCCTGGAACACCGACTTGACTGAGGGATCGCTTTTTTCAATTTTGACGAGAGAGGTCACATTGGACCTAGGCTACATTGCACCCATTATACCTGTGGAGTGCGATTATTCTCAATGTATCCCTTTAACTTCAAAGAAAAGATACTCGCCTACTGAGCCCTGACTAAGTTCTCATCATGAGAACGAAACGCGCTGGCTGACCGTAAAATCACCAATTCTGTGAGAACTAACTGATTGAAAATAAAGATTCATTTGAAAAACTAAATACTGGCTTCTTGGACTTCATCACCTGACGCACGCCCAACCCCTCTATTTGCTTAGGATCTGACTTACAGAGGCATCACCTGACGGCTGGTGCAAGGGCTTGTTGCGCAAGGAACCTGATACAAATGAAACTGATGTGAGGTGCAGAAACAGCAGTCCGCCGTCAAAGTATCTCTGTAATTTTAGAAGTCATCCCTTGTTTTAGGTCATTACACCACCTGTTTAATATTTATTTCAGGTTGGCATGGTGGAAAGGGTGATTTTTTTTTTTTTTCTTTTTCTTTCAAATTACATTGAAGCTGAATCTACTGGTATGACCCGTGATTACCTTTTGACTTGGTAGTTTCACACATGACCTTACAAGTGTAACAGAGAAGATTGGGGTCTAACAATCTGCTTTGTAGTGCATCTTGCAAGATAGTAAGCCCTGTGAAAAGAATAGATCTGTCAAAAGAATTTTCAGATTCGGCAGTCTGTGCTAACCAAACTGTAAGAAATTGAGTTTTGAATGTTCAGTGAGAAAAGGGAGGTGAATTTGGAAAAACACATACGACCTGGAGTTGCATATTCTGAGTAGAGCGACTTCAGGGAAAGTGTGTAGTGAACTTGTGAGAAGACTTCTGGACAGAACACAACACTATCTGCTGTTCGAGCATGCTGATGGATAAAATGTCAACAGGCTTTATTGCAGTTGCTTGCTTTAAAACAGGTTCCTAGTCATTTGAAGGAATTTCACATATGTGAACATGTCTATGTACGTTACTCAGCAAATATTTAAACATTTTATTTGAAGTGATTGAAATTTTGTGCATGTTGTTAAAAGTCGATTGACTAATTTTGCAATAATGTGTTCAACAAATCAACCACTTGGTTTGGATTCCCACTATTGCTGCAGTGTATTCTATTAAAGGGATGAGCATACAATTATTTCCAAGAGTGCAATTTTGGTGACTTTACCAGCCGGGCTCCCGCTGTTTAAAAATGTGTTAGAATTTCCTCTGAAGTTGTACCTCAGAAGAAAGGTTGCATTTTTCAAAAGTGCACTCAGCATCCTTATCCTTTTGGTAGCATGAGCACCATAAATTACCTTCGTAAAATCACACCGGAGCTTATTCAGCCGTAACACCTTTTTGGGAAAGTATTGCTCTAAAATGTTATAAATTTGCTTCTATTGCAGTGTTATGGCTAAAATGCGTGTAATACCTATAAATGTCTGCTTAGAGGATTGAGGCATATGCAGTAAAGTTTAAAAATGATGGCTTTACTTGATGCCTCAACTATCCGATGCGAAAGCCAACATTGCGTAATGTAGTGTAACCTAATTTTATTAATCATGCATATCATTTTAAAGTAATAATCTTTAATATCATTGGTGATTCTCCGGCAGGAGAGAACATACCCAAAATATTAGAGCATATTTCCTTTCATGCATATATTCCACAGACAACTTAAACCACTGAGCTATGTAACTTTAAAGTCTTTACTCTCATGATGTGACTTATGGCAATAGAAAGGAGGATTTATTTGGCTAGTTTGTGCCTTTGTCAAAAAATTACACAACATTAAAATTAAGACTGGATGATCTTCAGCCGAAAAATGAGAGGTACAGTAAATGTAGCACATTTGACTTGGCCATCCATAAGGTCAGGCCATGGTTATTTTAAAACAAAGGCGCAGATGCACCATTGAAACAGGCTCTGAAAGGGCAGGCAAGGATAATGGAAAGCAGAAAGGAAATAAAAAGCCAAAAACACTTGGATAATTTAAGATAGTGGTTCTTAACCTGTAATCTGTGGATGCTTGGGGTCCACAAAGCCTAAAGGGCCCTCCATTTTTAGAAAAATTATTAGACTAATGAAGTATGTATACATGAAGCAAAATTTAAAATTTTAAAAATTTATAAAAAGCGACCATGCATTATTAATGAAATTATACAGTCTAGCACATTGCTTCACTAAAAAAAAAAAAAAAAAAAAAAACATTTTGCAATGCTTGAACCTTCCTATTAATTTCTATTTTTGTATTTGTTCTTGTTGGTAAATTAAGTGAAATATTTCATAATTTGTGTTTGTTTGACAAGATACTCATGTCTGTGTTTTTTTGCAATGTTTTGTGGTTCAAAATTGTAAATACTGCTTATGCCATGGTTGTCTTTCCTATTGGTGATTTCATAAGGGATCCACTGAAGTAAAAAAAGGTTAAGAACCAATTATTTAGGACATTCTTGATATGCTTAATACTTAGGGGCTCATTACGATGGCAGAACGATCGCCGTGCCGGTGGCGGCGATCGTTCCGCTATCACAATGAGACTTACCCACCGCCATATTAGGATGGCGGTGGGTATCGTGGCGGACGCAAAGTCCATCCGCCGCTTTTCCGCCGGTGGCAATCGCACCGATTGCCTGGCGGGCGGAGGAGGGCCACTAATATGGTGGCGGTGCCTAGCAGGCACCGTCCGCCATATTAGGATGTCTGTGTAGAGGCCTTTCCATGGCGGCCATGCTGCCATGGAAAGGCTGGCGGGGATTGGGTTTGGGGGCCCCCTGGGGGGGGGGGTGTCGCTGCACTGGGGGGTACCCATGGTTCCCCCCTCCCACCCCCCCCTGCATTTCCATGCACCAAGTGGCAGGCACCGCGTGGTGCTGGGAAATGCGGTGCAAGCACCTTTAACATTGCGGACGATGCTGCAGCCAGCAGCACCGCCCGCAATGTTAAAGGCCCAGGATGCGCCCGCCAGTATGGCGGGCGCATCCTAATCGCAGACCGCCGCATGCCTGGCGGGCGGTCCCAATCACCGCTATGGTGGCGGGCGGACCAAGTCCGCACGCCATCGTAATCGGCCTCTTAGTTCTGGTCTAGACACATCTTTAGTTTCCTCTCCAGCCTTATGTAGTTAAATCAAATGCATGAAAATAATATACATAGAGGGACTTTGCGTCAGCCATCTTTATCCATTGGCCTTTAGGTGCCATTCATCTTATGATTGCACCCAGGACAACATATGGTTTGAGGCAATAGGCCAGCCGCTTTTGCCGTTGACTCTTTCTTACTGTGCCAGCTAGTGTTTAATTTGAGCTGGTGAAGGCCACCAGCACTTATTTTTCCCCATCAGACATTTCCCGAGTGGAAGAGAGAGAAGAGCATACAAAGAGAGAAATAAGGGCGGAGACCAAGACACAACCTTCACAAAAAGAGAAAATGGGAACCAGCAGAAGTTAGATAAAGGGGCAGAGTGTCCGGTTGTGGATTAAATGGGCCTTGGGTGGTTTCCAGTCTGCGCAGGCTTGGTGTTTGCTGCGCCAAAACTTAATGGTGTAGACAGCTGGATTCTGAGCAGCTCTTAGGGCACTTAATTAAGCACTGTTAACGGCGTATTGTTCGATTTGTCTGGTTGTTTTTTAAAGGGCCCTGCATGCTCCCAAGACCATGCTACCAAGTCTTGCGTACAGTGCTGCTTCTGATTTCATATGGAATGCGCTGCATTAAGACAGCCACTACTTTAAATCCTGATGTCCATCTTCAAATGTTGTATACACTTTATCAAAAATTGTACTTTTCGAATATGGCCTCCAGGTTTAGAATCAATGAATCTGTCACCGGGAATGATACAAAGATGGTGTTGTCCAAAGTCTCGTCGTTTTGCTGTACCAAGATGGCAGACATGTTTTCTGAACCTGGCTGCCATCTTGGAATGGTAAAGTAATTCCTAAGTATGCTCAATACCATTCAAAGATAGTTTCCAGCTGCAGTGTTTTATTCTAAGCATTAGCTCACACCGTTTAAGTGGCAACATTTTTTCTTTTATATTGTATATGTTTGCAAAAACTACAAAAGCGCCAACAGCATGAAGGATCTCTTCAACATCGTCAGTGTTCTTCTGCCTGTCGGCCACCGAGACATTGGCTCGCCGTTACCAAGAACTCTGCCACACCCTGTCGGACTACTTCCACAGGAAGATGGCCACCATCGACCCCCAACTTGGACTCTCGACCCCCTGACACTGATCACCACATAGAATCTGCTCACCACGACCATCATCTCCTCCATCCACTCTGGAGCACCACGGACCCCTGTCATTTCTTCAACCTCTGAACCAAAGAAACCAGCGCAGAACTCGCTAACATCCTCAACGCCTCCATCCCGACAAAAGGAAAAGCGATGAGGTTTGACCCCTCCTGAAGAAACCCTCCGCCGACCACAGCAAACTCAAAAATTACCACCCCATCTTGCTTCTGTTCCCCTCCGAAGGCCACCAGCATCCAGCTCACTGAACACCTAGGAAGAAAGATAACCTGCTCGACGCCTCCCGCGCCAACCACAGCACTAAGACCGCCCTGATCGCCGCCACCGACATCAGATCCCTCCTTGACCGGGGTGAAACAGCAGCTCTGATCCTCCACGACCTCATCGGCATTTGACACTGTATCCCCACCACACCCTCATTAACCGACTCAACGGCATCTGCATCCAGGGGGATCCCCCAAATCGATCGCATCCTTCCTCACAGGGCGAACTCTGCAAATCCGCCTGCCACCCTTCACCTCAGAACCCAAGAGCATCATCTGCGGCATACCCCTAGGATCGTCCCTCGGCCCCGCCCAACACTTACATGACACCCCTCACCGACCTCGTCGGAACCCATGGATTCAACATCCTATCCTACGTAGATGACACCCAACTCATCCTCTCGCTCAGCGAGGACCACCCCGCCACTGTAAAACTTCTGCAATGCCATGATCAGTGTCACAGACTAGGTGATGACCAACTGCCTGAAGCTCAACTTGGACAAGACAGAAGTATTTATCTTTGGGAAGAACACCTCCTCGTGGGGGGAACAGCTGGTGGCCCCTCTGAGCTCAGACACACACCAGCAGATTACGCCCACAACCTCTGCATTATCCTCGACAGCAAACTGACCATGAAGGGCCAAATCAACGCAGTCGCCTCCTGCTGCTTCCACACCCTCCGCATGCTCCCAAAAATATCCAGAAGGATCCCAGTCAACACCAAAAAGACAGTTTCCAGCCAGCTAGACTGCAGAAGCACGCTCTACTCTGGTACCACCACCCAACTCCTCAAGAGACTCCAGACCATACATCGTGCAGCAGCCAGATTTATCCTTAACCCCTCCCCTCCCCAAAGGTACCTGCATCCCACCTCAAGAACCTCCATTGGCTCTCGGTCCAGAAGGGATGCCAGTTCAAGCTACTGACACACGCCTACAGAGCACAACACGACCATGGACCAGCATACGTCAACCACCGCCTGAACTTCACCAACCCACCTGCACTCTTGTTTTGTGGCCCTTGGGGCACCTCCCCGCATTGGTCTTAGCCACATTTCCTCCTTGTACCTCGCCGCCAAGGCCTGGAGCGACCAGCTTCTCCACCAAGAACATCCCCTCCCTGGTGGATTTCAGAAGTAGACTCCAGACCTGGCTTTTCGACTGAGACCAGTGAAACCTCAGCATCTGGATACACTCAGGGGTGAAGAGCTGCGCATTATAAATAATTTGACATAAAAATGCATTGTAAACCAATTGACTCTAGAACTAGTGACTTTCCAGTACTTTCTGTATCGGAGATTAGTTCCCTACCCTTTGTAGGGTCATACGCAGACAGGAGCTGGGCATTTGTAGAATGAGATGAATATTTCCTTCAGTTGATAGCTTAAATACAAAGTTAAACTTCTCTAGCAGGTGAGAGTGAAGCCCTCCTGGTGGCTTGTGTGGATATTCAGTTTTCAAGGACTTTGGATGGGTAATGGGCTAAACGTTCATTAGTCTGAATTAGAAATGGCAAAACTTACTGACAAAATAGTGGTAATACGTTGAAAAGATTGATACTTGCAAGACCTCTTTAAAAGGTGTGATGTCCAATCTTTCAGAGGGGCATCAGAAAATCGTAGGAAGTTAAATCCTACTCTTATCCGAAATGTGCAAAGTTCCAGTGGTTCAAATAGCCAGGGTGTACTCCAATCATAAAGGAATTTTCATGGTTGATGTAGCAGATTCAGTTCATTGTATTGCTTGCAGTGAAAACATCCAACATCACTCAACTGGCTCTTGTTTTTACATTCTCTATCTTTTTTTGCCCACCAATATAATGTTACAAGGGAGGCTTGGGGTTGCAAAATACCATACTTCTACCTTGAAGTTGACACAGTGTTTGATTGCCTCAAAGGTTGGATGAGGACTAGGCAAGGGAAAGCAAGTAGGAAAACAACCAGAAGACTGCTACCTCCCATAATCTCCATTATTTTCAACCAGTCCTCCTTTTTGGTCTAAACACTAATAATGTGAACACCAAATGCATCTACAGGCCCCTCTCTTGCTGGTCTACCACTTCACTTCCCTGGGACCCCCGAACAATCCATCTCAGAGGTATTACCCATCGGTTCTCATCTACTGAATGTATGTGTGCTGTACAGTGGACGTAGTGCTTTGCCAGCATTTCAGACATGGCCTGCACAGTAAATTGCAAAGCAAACCACTAGCAAAAGAGGTAAGCTAGCACCCCTGTGCATGAGTTGTCAGTAACCATCAGAGGGGATGTGCTTCTTTTTTCTAACAAAGCTGGGTGTGAACCTGCATTATGGCATTTGCCACCTAAGATTCTAGTGTAACAGATTCGTCTTCCAGGCCCCGATATGGCCATGTCCTCTCCAGATAAATATAACAGAACATTTGGTAGGATAAAGCCTGACTTCAAAGTGAAATACAATTCTTCCCCTGCTTTCTGCTTGATGCAGAGTGTAATTTTCTGTTTCCCTGATAGCACTCTCCTGTTTCTCCTTCTCATACCATGTTTGTCACTATGAAAGAAGCCAGAAGATTAATTCCAACCTCTTGCCTGGAAAGGATCAGAACAAGTGACTTCACTCCTGCTTGTGCCTTCGTGGTAAAATAATTGAATGCCTAGTCCACAACATTTTCAAAGAATCAAGACCACAAAGCTGGCCCATAAGCTAAAGTATTAGTTCTGTCCTGAGCCAAAAAAGCCTCTGCATGCAATGGTTAACAAGCATTTGCAGTTCAATAAGTCTGCATTTATCAGAGTTGGAGCTATTGCTCTTGTAAATGATGTTTTCTACCTAGGGCAGGTATGTACGAATGAGAGCCCGGGTAAATATATAAATGCAATTTTATGTAAAATGATTGGAAAATGCAATTACATGCTAAAAAAGCTTCACTCTTAGTGTAAAATAGTCTCATTAAGAGCTAACCTATCCTTAATTCTATAGCTTCTCATGGTCCTGCTCCCAGTTTCACTCTGGTTAACCGTGGTTCATGTAATTTTAAACTGAAATTAATTCTAAAACTGACATGGAGGGCTCACTTGCACTGTTAAAGACCGAGCGAATTCAGATTGCAAACCGTTCTAGTTCCTGCCGCAAGGCGGCTCGAAAATACCACAAGTTGAGAAAGCAAGGGCTAGTGTGCAAACCCCTCCAGTAATAAGATACAAATTTTAAAAAAACATAACATTGTGATTTTCTCATCCCGCATCCCTTTTCAATTTGAAGGAAGTTGCACAGTGCGGTATTCACAGCAGAAAAGTTTACATCTCCACCTACTGAAGCACCCAGTTGTTCAAATTCGCTTTTCAGATACAAATTATGCCACAGCATGTAAGGAAGCTCAATTGGTTAATGTGTCAGATGCAGTAATTTGGTAATACTGAAAGTCTTGTACTTTAATTGTAGAATAGTCAACTCTGCCTTTCATGTTTCAGAGATCGAGAGAGTGCTATCAAGCTTTTTAACGATCTGGGATATTTAGGGCGCTATTATCAAGCAATCTACCGTACCTGGTGCTATTTAAATAAACGTTATTTCTATGAAGAAAAGCAGTTTCAGAAATAGGTAAACGTTCATACTAAAAAAAAAAAAAGTCACCAGGTTTAGTTTATTCGGCACATGCAGTTTTCTCCCAGGTTTATAACCTAACACACACAATACCAGACAAATGGCTGCTTTTAAAGCTTCCTGCCAACTGTGTCCTCAGTTCACGCTTTCAAATCCTAGCAATGTCGACTCGGCCTTAAATCCTTCCGAGGTCAGTAAGTGGAGTAATTGGAGCCGCTATAGAAAACTGACTATGTACTGCTGTTTAGACCAGGTGCTCCGCATCTGATGTGTTAGTAGATCAGCATTTGCTGATGTTTACATAACACACAGGATGGCTTGTGATCCGGATAAGTGTGCATTGTGGAGTATGTTGTGCCTGGCTTTATAGAAACCTAGCCCAGGCCTGCAGACATCCTCCACAGATTGCCGCAATTACTGCCACCAGCAGCACGTCAGCCATGTCATGCTGCTGCGTGTCTGCTGTGAAGGAGGGGGCTAATTGCTCACAAAGGAAAGAGATGACCAGAGATGTCCAACAGAAAACAGTGCAAGGAAACTCCCTTTTGAAAACGGGCACAGGAAGGACAGCAGCAATGCTGGGGGTGGGGTGGGGGGTTAATGCAAGCATGAAGACAAGATATGACCAGCTTCAAGGATAAATCTGTGAAGTCCCGTGGGAGGGAACCAAGCACCCAGAGGCGGGACAGATGGACACCACTGACCAACCAGAGTTAAGGAATTTCAAAAAGCAGGCCAACCAAAAGCGATGGGCGTGTTGAATGCCACTGGACTTGAATACAACATGCCTCGCAGTCCTGCGCAAGCGCTGTCCAGGCTAGAACTAAAAACTAGAGGAGGAGAGGTAGAACCAAACCAGAAAGGATCTTGCTGTGGACTTGCATTGTGCGTGGCGCTTCATCTCTTGCCTAAAACTTGCTCCTTCCACACATGGTGCTGTACCTGCTCGCCAAATCATTCAATATTTTGTGTGATGCATTATTTTGGTTATCTACAGTCTCAGCATTGCATAAACATTTCACTATATTGGACTGCTGACACTAGATTGGGATCCAGGATGGAGTGGAACATGCTTAGATTTAAAGGCAGTTACCTGAAAGAGACAATTAGTTATGGATTCCTTACCTTAGAATTACCCTAAGGTGTCAGACTGGATCCGGAGAATTTTTTTCGAAGCAGTACCCCTGCACGTCGGTAGGTGGCGTCGTGATCGCCGGGATGATGTCGCGGTATCTACTTAGACGCCACCCTTGTGCGCTGACCTCAGTTTTCTTTTTCCGCGCCAGCCAGCGCAGAGCTGGAGAGAGCGGTACCTCTAGTCTACTTTTTGACTATTTTTCGACTTTTGTCAACTTTCTCGAGTCTTTTCGACTCCTGGTGCACGTAGGGATGTCCCGTCCTCGAACCGGCTTCAAGACGTGCGACTCCTGTTGCAAATTGATGTCGGTTACGGACCCGCACCTCGTGTGCCTTTGGTGTTTGGAATGCGACCCGAAGTCGTGCTCCGACTGCCGGGCCATGAACCCGAAGTCTTTGGGGGAGCAGTCCCGAAAGCTTCTTGAGGTCCGGCAGTCCGCTCCGCTCCGCTCGAGGTCCCGGTCGAGAGGGAGGTCGCGGAGCCATCACCACCACTCCTCGTCGAAGTCTTCGTCTAAGCACAAACAGAAGGTGAAGAAGCATCGTCGCTCTTCGCGTTCTCCCCGTCCGTGGCCGAAGGGATGCGGACGGTAGTCATCCGGCTCCGCCCACGGAGCCTGTTGGGTCGGCTCCAAGCCTCCCTCCCTTCAAGGGAGCGACCCCTGCCCAACTTTGTAGTTTTTACGAAGCCCTCCACTCTATCTTTGGGCAGCCCGACTCTGCCGGCGTGCCTTTGGGGCCCGCGGACTCAGCTGGGGGCTCTAGGCCTTCGATGCCGGTGGCTTCGGTCCCGGCACCGCAGGGACCCCAGGGATCCAGGCCTGGATCCGGATCGGCGCCAGTCGACCTTACGACGACACCTCCGACGTCTAATCCACTGGCGACACCTCCGCCCCTTCCGACGCCGGTTGTGTCCCCAGCTGGCGTCGACCCCCGGCCTCCATCCTGACCTTGACACTGAGCCGGACCGGCGTCGACCGAAGCCGGGTCCGGCGCAGAGTGGTACTTTTGTGCCAGTGTTCTGTCCTGGCATTCCTTATCACCCTGAGTGGCAGCCAGAAGAGGAAGAGGACTGGGAGGGGTCTGGTGACCCTTTAGCTGACCAGTTGAGTGAACTGGAGAGGAGTTGGGTGATGCCAGTGTTCTGGATACTTCCCCAGACCCTGGTATGCTTTTTCCCCCTACCGTGGCTACGTAGGAGGGAGCCTCATACGCAGAGGTGTTGCGTAGGGCGGCTGAGGCCTTGAACCTTGAGCTTCCTACTGTGGCGGTCAGGACTAACCTCCTGACCAAGGTGCTTTAACCGGCAGCGGCCTCTTCGGAGCCCCTCCTGCTGTTCAATGAAGCCCTTACTGACATCCTTCTGGGCACCTGGTCCAAACCCAGCACAGGGGCTCCTGTGGATAGGATGATTGCCCGACGCCACCGCCCAGCCCCGGTCGACCCACTTTTCCTCTCCCAACACCCTACCCCTGAGTGCTTGGTGGTCCAAGCCTCTACTTCTAAGGGCGCATTCCCTGCTGCTCCCCCCAGATACGGAATCCAAAAAGCTGGACCATCTTGGGAAGATGTTTTCTTCCGCCAGCTTGAGACATGCGGTGTTCACCTACTGCAGTCCTTTGGGCTGTTATCCCCACTCTGTGTGGGATACGGTTGCGCAGGTGCTGCCACAGTTCCCGGAGGAGGCCCGGGCTACTCTCTCCCGCGCAGTCGCTGAGGGAAGATGTTGCGAAGTTCGCCATCAGGTATGGGCTGGACACCGCTGACTCGCTAGGCAGCACAATTTCAACGTCGGTAGCCCTACGACGCTACGCCTGGCTGAGATCCACTGGCTTTTCGGGTGATGTCCAATCTACTCTCTTGGATATGCCCTTTGATGGCTGTCGCTTGTTTGGCGACAAAGCAGACAACGCACTCGAGCACTTTAAGGATTCTAGGGCTACGGCCAGCTTCTTGTGCCTCGCTACTACCTCTCGCCCCGCGCAGTCTGCTTTTCGCCCATTTTGTGGCTACGGAAGGGGTACCCCACCACGTTCCGCCCAGAGCCACAGGCCTGCGCAAACTGGTCAGCCCCTGCGCGGCCGGGTGACGTGGGACCCAGCGTCGTGGGTCAGAGGGCGGGGCATTCCACCAGCACCCCCTCTGCAGCAGCCTCCAAACCCTCCTAGTCTGTCCTTTCAGGGCCACCAGTTGCTAGTGGGTGGCAGGATCCGCCATCACCTCCCCCACTGGCACACCATCACATCGGACAGGTGGGTTTTGCAGATAGTCCGAAGGGGCTACTTCCTCCCCTTCGAGACTACCCCTCCATCCATGCCGCCCCAATTCCATCGCATGTCGGAGGATCACTTGGCCCTTCTCCATCAGGAAGTTAACGGCTCTCTTGGCCAAGGGGGCTATCGAGCGAGTTCCTGCCCCAGAAGTAGGTCGTGGCTGCTATTCCCACTACTTTCAGGTGCCCAAGAAGGACAAAGGCCTGCGTCCTATCTTGGATCTCAGGAACGTCACCCGCTTCCTCCGGAAGGAGAAGTTCAAAATGTTGACATTGGCTCAGGTCTTGTCTGCCCTCGACCCTGGAGACTGGATGGTAGCGTTGGACTTGCAGGACGCCTATTTCCACATCCCCGTCCTGCCAGCCCACTGGCGTTACCTACGGTTCACGGTAGGGCACGAGCACTTTCAGTTTACCATGCTCCCCTTTGGCCTTACCAGTGCCCCTCGAGTGTTCACGAAAGTGATGGCGGTGGTCGCAGCTCATCTGTGCAGATCAGGGGTTCCAGTCTTCCCCTATCTCGCCGACTGGCTGTTGAAGGCGGGCTCGCCCCAGGCTGTCGTCGCCCACCTTTAGACTATGGCGGACCTCCTACATTCGCTGGGGTTCACAGTCGACGTGCCTAAGTTGCACCTGAACCCTTCTCAGAAGCTCCTTTTCATCGGAGCGGTTCTGGACACAGCACAGTTCTGGGTATATCCTCCCGAACAGCGAGTCTGGGATTTTCGGGCTATGATACCGATGTTTCAGCCTCTGTCCCGGGTTTTGGTCAGAATGACCCTGAGGCTGCTGGGCCTCATGGCCTCCTGCTGTTGGATCATGCCAGGTGGCACATGCAGGCTCTGCAGTGGGACCTGAAGTTCCAGTGGGCACAGCATCAGGGGAATCTTTCCGATTGCGTCCGGATCTCGGAGGGCACTGCACGCCAATTGCAGTGGTGGCTAACAAACCAGGATTGGGTCACCGGCAGATCCCTCTCCCTTCCCTAACCAGAGTTCACAGTGGTGACAGATGCATCACTTCTGGGGTGGGGCGGCCACATGGGAGAGGCGGAGATCAGAGGCCTCAGGTCTTCGGCGGAATCCGGGCTCCACGTCAACCTTTTGGAGCTCCGGGTGATTTGTCTTGCACTGAAGGCATTCCTTCCCTCTGTCCGGGGAAGAGTAGTGCAGGTGTTCACGGACAACACCACCGCCATGTGGTACTGCAACAAACAGGGCGGGGTGGGGTCGTGGACCATATGTAAAGAGGCTCTCCGTCTTTGCACATGGCTGGAACATCTGGTGGTTCACACCTGGCAGGTGAACGCCAGGGCAGACTAACTCGGCCGCAGGTGCATGATGGATCACGAATGGCGTCTTCACTCGGAGGTGGTGCAAGGTCTCTTTCCGCAGTGGGGAGAGCCTTGGTTAGATCTATTCGCCACTGAAGAGAACGCGCAATGTCAGCAGTTCTGCGCGTTGGAATTTCCAAGGCGGCACTCACGCGGCGACGCTTTTCATCGCGAGTGGAGTAGCGGTCTTCTATACGCCTTTCCGCCTATGCCACTTCTGCACAGATTGCTGAAGATCAAGCGTGACCGGGCCCAAGTCATCCTTGTGGCTCCGGATTGGGCACGAAAAGTTCGGTATTTCGAGCTCTTACACGTGGCCATCAATCCTCCCATCAGACTGCCTCTTCGGGAGGATCTTCTGTCGCAGCAGCAGGGGACGGTACTCCACCCGAACCTGTCCAGCCTCCACCTCTTTGCGTGGAGATTGAGCGGCGACAGTTGACAGCTTTCGACCTTCCTCATGAAGTCCGTAATGTTATCTTGGCAGCCAGGCGTCCCTCCACCAAAACAGTATACACCTGTAGATGGAACAAATTTGTGGCATGGTGCACAGCAAAGGCTGTGGATCCCCTTTCTGCCCCTCTTTCAGAGGTTCTCCTCTTCATTCTTTCCTTGGCCCAGCATGGCTCTCCTCTGGGTACTCTCAAGGGCTCTTTCGGCCTTTCTTCGGCTTCCTGATCAGACTTCTCTTTTCAAGTCCCCCATTGTAAATAGATTTCTTAAGGGCATTACTCATCTCTTTCCTCCTATTCCTTTCGTAATGCCCCAGTGGGACTTGAATCTGGTTCTAACGTAGCTCCTTTCGAGCCATTACATAATTGTCCTCTCAGACTCTTGACTCTCAAGACTGCTTTTCTGGTTGCCATCCCTTCTGCTCGCAGGGTCAGTGAGCTTCAGGCTCTTTCTTCTAAGCCTCCTTTCCTTGCTGTTCATCCGTTGTCCTTCGAACTCGACCTTCTTTTCTTCCCAAAGTGGTTACCTCTTTCCACTCAGGGCAGACCATCACTTTGCCCACCTTCTTCCTTCCCCCGCATCCTTCTAAAGAGGAGGAGAGGCTCCACCGTCTGGATCCAAAACGTGTGCTTTCATTCTATCTGGATCGCACAAAACAATTCTGGGTGGATGATCAGCTCTTTGTTGGCTATGTGGGCGCCAAGAAAGGTCGGGCCGTGCAGAAGCGGACCATCTCTTGACGAGTCGTTCTTTGCATCAAAATTTGTTATTCCTTCGCGAAAAAGGAACCTCCAGTAGGGTTCACGCCCATTCCACTAGGGCGACGGCAGCCACTGCTGCTTTGGGACGTGGAGTCCCCCTTCATGACATCTGCCAGGCAGCCACGTGGGCTTCATTGCACATGTTCACCAAACATTATTGCCTGGACAGCCAAGTCCGGAGAGATGGCTTCTTTGGCCGTTAATTCTCAAGGACTTTCTGGTGTGAACTTAGTATGCAGACCCACCTCCGGGGTTGGTATTGCTGGGGTATCTATTCTAAGGTAAGGAATCCATAAATAATTGTCTCTTTCAGATGAACAAGTTACTTACCTTTGGTAACAATATATCTGTAAGAGACTTATATTAGTTATGGATTCCTTACCGCCCCACCCAACCTCCCCGTTTGGCAAACTGACTTCTAGGGTAAGGGACTCCTCTTTAGGGCCCTAGTTTTGTGCACCAGTGGTCAGTGTCTTGCATGGCTCTGCACCTCTGGCGTGGAGTGTCGTGTAAAGAACTGACGTCAGCGCGCGAAGGGGCGGCGTCTAAGTAGATACCGCGACGTCATCCCGGCGCACCTATTGACGCGCTGGGGCACTGCTATGAAAAAATTTCTCCCGATCCAGTCTGACGCCTGGGGGTAACTCTAAGGTAAGGAATCCATAACTAATATATGTCTCTTACAGATGTATCGTTTTCGAAGGTAAGTAATTTGTTCATCAGCCAATTTTAATCTGCCATGGTAGTAAAAGTAACTTTTGTAGATTTTAGAAATTGATTCAATGCTTAAAGCCTATATTCATCTCCTCTTAAAGCAACATCACTATGCACTAGTGGGAGCTTCCTTGTTAGGCCTATGGGGACAGTTTGCATGGAGGGCATTCCGGTAGTTGAGGTGGCTTGACGCAGTACTCTACTAATGATTTGAGATCTGAACCATCTTTTTGTATACTGCAGAGTTTGCTTGGATAGTAAAACTTAATTGGTTGTGGCAGCAGTCTGAGTAAATTTGTTGAGGCCGCTCCTAAAAGAGATACAAAGGTTGCTCAACTAAGCGACAAGTAATGCATATTTAGGTGACTGAGAGAACGCAGCAAAACAGGGAATTGATTTTTCAGCACCCATGGTTGCATTATTTGAAAGTCAATTGTTAAATTAAGCCTTCTACCTATTGCTGTAAGACACACTAACTTCACTAGGGGCAACGCCTGTGCTTTAGCCTTTTGATTATGCACAATCTTGACCTATAGCAAGCTTGCCTAAGGTTTCCAGAATTCTGTAGAAAATGGCAGTAAGTCATTTTTCAGTATTTTGTGGAGGATTACTGTTTGCTAGATAGCAGACAATCTAGTCTGTTTCCCAAGCTTTGTACAGAGCAGATGTATCGCAGATAAGGGACTGTCGGAGAGGATTTCTAAGGCAAGCGGAGAATTGCATTTTGTTCCTTCTTATTTAGGTGGATCTGCTAATGATCATTGACACTAGATTATGCTCCCACCATCATTACCTCATTTCGTTTTTCTCTCTGGGATGGTCACCGAGCAATTTAGCTTGTATTTGGTAGCTCCGCAGCAACTAATCAGGCGGTTCTGGTCTTAATTGAAAAACTGGAGTCTATACCACAAGTTCTTCTGTTTCTTGTTTAACGCATCACTTGCTGTTGAAGGAAAAGTAAAATGTTGCCGTATTGCAGGATACTTATTCTTGCTTCCCTTACTCGATCATAGTAGGTATTCTTGCTGTTTGTGGCCTGTCCGTTTGAAGAGCTCTACTGTTCCATGTAACCAAAAGTAATATGCCCATTTACTAACTCCATTTGATTATGCCAATGCAATGTGTATTTGAGTTCCAGCGTTCAATAGCAGCAAAGTATTGACAAGCATTGGCAATGCCAATTTTTGTAATGCACTGTCAAGCTAGACCTAAATATCCATGTGCGTAATTGACTGCCTTCTGTCTATGCTGCTGCCAGAGAAAAACACCATAAATTCTCTAGTTATCTAAGTCACCTTAATAGCATTACAGTTGCATGTGTGTGCCCCTTAAAGTTCAAGCTCATCAGCTGGATAAATAAACAAATTTATGACAGCTGTGTGGAGGGCATGTTTTTTTTTTTTTTTGTGGGAGAACACAACTTCTGCTCAACCAAAACATCTACACCTGGCTTCCAACATGTGGGCCGAGTCAAAGCCCTTCTCCGGTGGTCTCATATAATTGTCTGGCTACAGCTGTGCTGTCAAGCCAGACCATTAAAATGCATCCTAACCTTGGACAAAAAAGGAGAGCCTGGGAAGAAAGGACACCTATCTGTAATAGTTTAGGACAGAATAGTTTTTGACATTTCTTTGAGTATGCCTGCATGCTGGGGCTCCTAAATATCTGAGAAAAGGCTGCCCCTGTTCCCCGAGACGGGTGCATGTCGTTCATGCAAAACTGTATTAATGATCCTTCTCTCTCGAGGTGCAACCATAAGGATGTTCATGCTCATTAAACTACTGTGCCAATCCTCCTGAGTTTCACAAATGTCTTTTTGGCATGGTAATCTATTTACACCGGTTCTTTATCATTATTTTTTTTGTTGTTTCAGAATCTTTTTGCTCAATTGCGTAGCTGTTCTTTTCCACAATTGTTTTCTTGTGACCGTTTTACTTAAAAACAGTTTGAATTGTTCATCTGACACATTCTAAATAAATGAACAAAACTTTGTTCCCTTGGTGTGGTGTAGGTCTCCTAACGAACTATGATCAGTACTATTGTAACTCAATTGAGTTTGTCTTCTCTATCCAGGTGGCTGTTTTCGCCTTAGGTGGTGTTAGGGAGTTGAGGGTTGCATTGGAAGGCGACTGAGATATGGGTGTTAACGACACGCTAAAGACACTCTCTACCGTCCTTTAGTTCAGATCTTGGGGGGGGGGAACGACAGCACCGCTCATGGTAACCAGAATCTGGGAGCTCTTAGAACTACACCTTGATTAGAATAACCTTTTTGCACCCCTCAAACACAGGATTTTGCTACAATTATTGGATATATATTGACAGTTTAGCATGCCTGATCCAAAGTCATGTGATCAGTTTTCAATAAAAAAAAATTAAATACACCGCTTTTACTGCATTACTATAGTGCATCTGAGTATTTTCATGAAGCTGAGACTTATTCTTTGAATTGCAGAAGAAGGAAAGGTTCATTGAGTAATTTCTAAGGGTGATCGTAACTCGTGTAATTTGCTTTCGCTTAATTACACATTACAGCAAATTACACAGAGTGTAATTCAGCATTTAGTGCTATTTTGAAACTCGCAAAATGGACTCTCGCGTCGAGTAAACCAGCGGATGCATTTTGGGGTAAGAAAACGTGGTAAATGCTACAGTATCACAGCAGCCTCTCCTCTCTGTTCCTGTGCTCTTGGACAGCTATTTTTGCCCCAGATTATGCAAACGGGTGTAATCTTTGGTAATTTCACGTCACAAGAGTCACGCAAAATTACTGACATTACGCCAGCGTAATTAAAAGTTCACCCTTGCCTAGTAATAACAAACCAGAAGTTTGACGTTCGACTAAATAAAGTGCACACGTGACAAAAATGAGCGCATGTCCGAAAAACGCAGTGACTTTGAACAATTTGCTAAGGGTTTTTATTGCAAGGTTGAGCTGCATTGCTTAAGTAAATCTTTATGCTACAGACTGGTTTTCAGCTCCTCACTTAACCACTGGTGCTGCAGCACCTTGTTTCAGGTCACCTCTGATATATATGCATCTTTTTAGATCGTGTGAGGTACCTTATTCAAGTCCGGTTTTCTCCAATATTTATGACACTGTGTAGGTCCTCTTAGTGTTCGCCCTGCTTTATAGCAACATTTACTACTATGGTGTTCCTTTTGTTTTTTATCCGCTTACAAATTATCTACTTCTGTGGGCATTGCCACTGTGGTTGCTAAGAAATCTTCAGCGTCTACTTCTTTCCCAAAGATTTTTTCCTTGTGGAATGCTTTGTACCTTGAGTTACATGACAGAAGTATTTATGACTGTTTAACTAGGCAATATATAGAATTCTGCATCCTTCGATTTCAATTTGGTTTAGATGAAAGCCTGTAAGTGTTGCATGATTTCCATTTTTCAATTTTACCGCAAACTCCTCTCACGTAAGGCTTACAATTGCCTTCTGTTAATCTAATATCATGCACAATCCTCTTGTCTCCCACTCCCTCCTATTCTTGTTCACCCTTTCAATTACTACATAGGTCGACCATGCATCTTTGTTTTCCTGGCCTGGATAATATTTTCACATTATAGCTCTGTTTTGTTTTATGTATGAGTTTCTTTTTCTTTTTATTGGGTACATTGTTTCCTCTTCCTGTTAGTGAGCTTATTGTCACGCATTCAAGCGCTTCCATTAGGTAATCCAGATTTGTCAAGAACGTTTATTTTGACCCTACTCTTTACTCATCATAAAATATAAAAATTGTCATCTTACATTAAAAAAAACGATTAAAATCACTTTCCACAACTAGACAATAAATTCCTACATAGCATAAAATCATTTTGAAAGCCCCTTTTAAGAATCGGATAAAATGCTTTTAATGGCCACTTCAAATCTTTCTACGCGCTTGTCACGCTCCAAAAGTGCATTTCTCTAAATAGTGTTACTGCTTGCCTCTGTTCATAAGTACTGTATTTAAGAAAGAGTGGCTTTAAGATTGCCTTCCGAGGTTTTGCAACTTTAAACAATCTAAAAGAATGTGCAGGCAGTTGCACTTTACCTGTAACCCACAAGTTCATTTTCCCTGCACATCCATCATTGCTGACTTCACTTTGCTGCTAAGATGGCACATGTTTAAACCAATTCTTAGTCTTCTAATGTCTGTTCTTAGACTGGGGTAGAGCGTCGACATGGGGAAACCACTCTGTTTTGCCAGGACATTAACATGAATTGAACGAAGGATTTCCCCTGAGGATACTGCATGTCCTGTTCTCTGGCTTTATTTACCCAAGTGCGAAGCTCACCCTTTGTGATCCCTATCTGGAGATTCTCGTTAAAATCTAAACCCAGGATCCTGCATATTTTGCCCAGATTTGTTTTGGCATTCTTGACCCACTTCAGCTCGCTATGTAGGATCTCATTTTTGCGCATCAATATCTTTGGCCCTTCTTCTGTTTCCAGGTGTAGCCAGAACTTTACTGTATCAGCATATGCTAAGTAACTCCAGGGTGTTCTTCCCGTTTCCATTCTGATTGTCTGGTTCATTGCTGACCTCAGTTCCAGCTAATTTTGCCACTTATGCATAGTTATTCAGCACCTTAATGGAATTGCGGGCGAACCATAGCCATGTAAGCTGTCAACGCAGGTAGTAAAGAACTTTTTCCATAATATTTGCAAAACATTTTTAGGCTGCTTATTTATTGATGCGAAGGTTCTCCCTTTAATGGACTCAATGTTCCTTTCATGCTAGACTCTTTTCGAACCATACACCTAAGTTCTTCTATTTATTGACCGTTTTAATTTGTTAGATCCCAAGTGCTATGCAGCTTTTACAAGTTTTTTCCCAAAGGCCATCACCTTGGTCTTAACCATATTTATCACTAGCTTTTTCTTATTACAATACTCCAGAAATGTATTCAATTTGTTTTTTAGACCTCTTTCCATCATATCCATTATGACCAGGTCATCTGCATACAGGAGGCATGCTATATGGGTACCCTCCATTTTTAGACTTGGGGCCCTTTGCTTCAGCCAAACCTGCCGGTAAGTCAAAAATAAACGGCGCAAACCACAAGAGGGCCAAGACACACCCCTGACGTAGGTCGTTCCTAATTGGAATTTTACGGGTCAATCTGCCTTCTATGTCAATGATTACCTGTGCCCAATTTTGTGAGTGTAGACCCCGTATGATAAAGGACTTGGAGGGATTTTCATTTTAATCAGCGTTTCCCATAGGCCTATCCGATCTACAAAATCGAATGCTGCATGGAAGTCCACTAAGTAATAGAACAAGTTGCCCCTTTGTTCTACTGCCTTCCTTGCGCATGACCACAGGCTGAAACAATAGTCAGTCGTTGAGTGATCTGCCTTTCTGAGTTTTTCGGGTTCAATCTATGGTTAAAGTATCCCATCAACAACTTCTTGTTTGCACAGATCCATTTCACATTTTCCTTAAATCTTCTGATCTCTCTTCCGTAGTCATCCATATTCCTCACTTGGATATATACATTAATTGTCATACAATGGTACCTTGGGTCTGCATCATATACGTGTACTCTGCAGGCCACTATCCAGTTATAACTTACTTTTATCATTGATATCTTTCTTTCTGCTTTGTGAATATGAGTTAGCAGCTCCCCTGATGGACGTCCCTGACCCCGTTTCTTGGCACTTCTATTCACCTGCAAGAACCAGTCTATGACTTGGGATTTGTGGACAGCCAGTTTTCCTGTAAGCATAAGATTCCATAAATTTCCAGCCTCCCCGATTTTTAAACTAATCCCATGATGTTCCAGGATAGGATCCTTATGCTGTGCGACTCCTCTTCATCCTAGGTAATATCGCTCAACCAACCGGCCTTGTTTACAGCTGATGTGATCTGCTCCGAGGTGTAATTGCCTCTGCTACTAGCTCCCTTATATTCGTTTGGGTTTAGGTATGGGATTACTTTTAATACTCCCTTCCTATTGTTTTCTACGTGCCTCTTAATCCTACTTCCATGTTTGTCGGAAATGACTTACCCTATACCAAGACGACGAGCTTGGTGCTTGAGGATGGGGCTGGTGAGGCTTCCTGCTTTTGAGATCTCTGTTACAAACCTAATGACCTCTTTTAACATCTCTGCTTTCGCTGTCTCCAGTGCTTTTTTTTTTAAATTTTTTTTTTTACTACTATTACCAAGTGCTGAAGTACTTTTGTTACCGCGTTGCTCTGTCATTAGTGAACCCCCACAAGCCTTGGATTGTTTGATATAGCCTTCAGGTGTGGTCATTTTGAGAGTGGGAATACCAACTGTGAATGATTCAGGGGGGCTAATTTCCTTGCTTTTTTACCTTCTTTGTGCCCGCTTTTTCTCCTTCAGTGTTTGTTGATTTTGTACTTGGCGCGTCTTGGATCTTGTAGAGGCCATACTTTCTCCCTGTGGATTCAGCTCCTAAAAGCGCATATTTACGCCCACTGGTTGTTTCCAACTGGAGGCTGGGAGGCTATGAAGCTTAACTTAAATGTCTTCCCTTTCCAAAGTGTCACAGCTACGCAATGCAGTAGATAAGCTGCTAAATCATTCATGTAATCACCCAGACGGTTACACTTACCTCACCCTTCTGACTCGCAGTTTCTGAGGCTTCTTCTGCTACCACCCTTCTCCGCCAGTCCTGCAGGTAATCCTTAAATTCTGCTGTTCCAATACTACTCTATTTTTAGCCTTTCATTGGCCTGCCTCCAGGTGCACTCGATATTTAATAGGGTTAATTACTGCCTTTACATGTGCCTTGTCAGTACTCTTCCGTCAGAGGATACCCTCCCCAAAGCCACGTGTAAGCCCTGCCACACACCAAACTCAACCTAGCTTCCCGAGTTCAGTTGGCACAGTAGCTGTTCTCAGCCTCAGGGGTACAAAAGAGGCTGCTGGTTTAGTGGTCTGCCGCTGCTTGCAGGCTTTACCCTAAATTCAGCACCCTGCAGCCAGTCTTGTAGTGTTGAAAAACAATTAAATATACAAGGGGTTGAGGCAATAAACTACTGCATCTGCCATCACAGTGGAGTCAATTAAATACTTCGTAGTTTTGCTTTTGGTGGGAGGTCTGTATATCTGCAGCCTTGCCCGCTAACCTTCCAAGCCCCCCCCCCCCCACCCCCTCCTCCTCACACCACCCTGTTTTGCCGCCGTGGCAAAATGCCAGTCAGGGACTAGTGGGGGGTGGGCGGGTTATATGGACAGGTTTCTCAATTTTCCTGTGCCCGAAGGTACATATCTCGGTGGCGAACTCTGCAGTGGGTTGGGCACGACTGCGTCAGCGCGTTGCATTGTCAGGGGGTGGGTCACTGCTCACGCCTTCCATGAAGTAAACAGTTTAATCAAATGTATTCGGTTAATTTTAGTGCCTAGGATGTCCAGTTTTTTAGAATAGCCCCTTTAGGTTTTTGGTTGTGTAATATATTTTTGGCTGCCCTATTTAGGTTTTCTAATCTTTATTTTTCACTTTTTCAGCTGATGAAATAATCCAGGAAAGCTTAATTGTATGTTTCTCTTCCCATTTTGCTGTAGGTGGACTTTGTACCTCCGTGAAAGCACTAGTTTTACAGACCTTACCTTTCCACCTGTCAGCCTTAAGCGACTGGGGATTGACTTGACTACCTGTTTTTTTTTAGTATATCAGCAGCCCTTGTTAAACGTGCAGGTCTCTGAGGCAGTGGTTACATCTTTAACAGTCTGTCATACTTTTCGTTGGGTCAAATCTCTGAAGGTATACAGCATACCCTATGTAATCAGATTTTTTGGAAGCTGAACAATGCTATCCACTGGTAGGAAGGAATTGTTTTTCTTGCGCTTTTAGCATGTATGCAAACTTCTTTGGGCGAACAAAGCAAACACAAGGAAATGATGGACTGAGTGCTGAAACTTTTCAAACACTCACCCCCAGTCACAGATCTGGGTTGAATACATCATCATTCTTTAGCTCACTTTGCCACCCCAGTTCAGACATAGCTATATGCAAATCAGTCTTGACCCTGTGCCTCATGGGAACAGTCCAGACCGAACTGCCAAGCCATGTCTTCCCTGGACCGGAATCGAGCATCCTGGGACCGGTTTCAGGCTAACAGCCCTCATCAGCCAGGCTAGCTTGAATCCAGTGGCAAAGTGAGCAAGGGACCCACGTCTGGGCATACCCTGCCAACTTAGGGCGAACAAAGCAAACACAAGGAAATGATGGACGGAGTGCTGAAACTTTTCAAACACTCACCCCCAGTCACAGATCTGGGTTGAATCCATCATCATTCTTTAGCTCACTTTTCCACCCCAGTTCAGACATAGCTATATGCAAATCAGTCTTGACCCTTCTTTTAGCCATTTGCTGTTGCATTTTGCCTTGGGCATAAATGTCCTCTGGAGTTGAAGTAATATTTATGGATAGGCCTTAAAAGTCGAGCACCATTGGACACCTTTTAATTTCTCTGAGATCAGGGGTACTGCACTTCTTTGCTAACTTTCTGGTAAGAAGTCTGTTCATTGTTCTGTGCACAAGACTGTGCAGAGATTTATCATAATATAGAATCTTTACACCGGTTCCTGTAGCTGGGATCTTGCTAGTATGTTGCTGATGGAATGCATGGGAGTATGTTTAGGAATTAGCCATCAGTGGGCACGGGTCCTAGTAGCTTCTATCTAATGTCACTTGTAGAGTGCATTATCTCATTATCTATAGCCTTCATGTATTTTTCTTCTGTAGTGACCCCCTCCCCCCTTTTTCATAATTGTTTCCCAGTTTTGGCCCAAGCATTCCCATGGGCCTTTACTTGTACTTCAGTTCATCTGCCATGCTGCAGCACCAGATTGCACTGTAAATGTGACCACCTGTATCTGCCCCCCACCTGCCGTTATCTTCACTCCTTACAAGCAGGCATGCCTGCTTCCCCACTATCTATGGTCACTTGTAATTTTTAGCCGTGAACGTGAAACCTAGAATTTTTTTGTGTTCTATTATATTTAATTTTTATTGGAGAGAATTTACAAATCATGCACTAATTGAAGTTTCTAATCAGCTGATGCCAATTTCTCCTTGAATGAGGACAACCTTTGTTCTTGCTTGCATCGGTATTACAAGAAGATTCATCTTAGCCTAAAAAATGGAATGACAAAGTATAAATCCACAGAGACACCCTCTCTTCAGATGTTGCTTCTACCTGGGACTTCAAGAATAATTTTATTTCTAAACTGAAGAATAGTTTTTTTTAAAAACTGGATCTAAAGCATGATTGCACAAACAACCTTGTCTTCCCACTTGTGTCTTCCAAAGCAAAACTATGAAGATTCAACTAATACGTCTTTATTGTGAGTTCAACACTGTGGAACATGCTTCGTTACCATCGAAGATCACAGCCCAGTTTGACATCTATCAAGAACTTAAACTTGCTTTTCCAGGTGCCTGTATTTTTCTTTTGTACCGAATCTCATGGACGTGTAGTTGCACAGCACTCAAGGCCACGGGTGGCATGCTGCATTATGTGGATTAAGCACATATTTTAGAACTGATCCCAGTAGTTACTACACCGCAGTACCTTCCAGGTCCCCTAAGCACCAAAACAGTAACCAATCAACATAATATCGAAGGCCACTAATCTGTTGAACATGGACAGGGCTAGTGGAAAGACACTTCCTTTAGCTTCCAGGTAAGTTATTGGGCACATGCATACATTTCATTTTAGCCCAATACCATAATGTCTTGCCATAAAGAAGTCCATTCCTCTCCAGGCAGCTTTTTATAGCTGGGCAATAAAACTTTTCCGAAACCTTTTCCCCAAAACCAGTTGACTGATTAGATGATGGCCTGTCAATGACCCTGGCTTCTGCTACAAAAGGAAACCTTTAGGCCACAGTCCTAATGTTTCCCCAATGATAGGACTAAAGCTGGAGCATGGATTGAAAGCAATTTTATTTCGCTCAGCTGTAAGCAAGAGAAGGGTTTGTATAAGTTGGGTTTAGGACTTTGTGCATCGCTCTTCTCTCTTGTAAACTGTGATTGTCTTGAAATCTAAATGGATTGAGCTTCACACCATTTGTAAGTGTAGTGCAGGATGGGTTTTTGTGTGTGGGGGACCTTTCTTCTAGACAAGCTCAAGATATTTCCCACTGGCGCATGGCAAGTAATGAGAATTATTTTGATGTGTTCACGAAGCCTTCTGTTGACCAAGTTATAAAAAAAAATGAAAAAAAATAAAACATTTTTTTAATGCCCTTCTATTTCCATTTTTTCCTAACTGCATGCAACATTTGTTGTTCAGACTGCTTGGGTTTAGGGTCATGACATCTGTTAATTTCAATGGCCTACTTAAATCTTGCATATTGACATGCCCCCTTCATTTTGGTGTATATGCTGTTGAATTTTGGTAATGTGATCTTGGTGTTCTCTGGCGCTACTGTATTTTTAGTGGTACGTAGCGGTTAGCCGGGGTAATGAGGCATTTTCAAATGCATAACTATTTTTCATATTCAAATTTTAGTTAACCAATTTGGGAACAGTCTGAATTTCTAACATTTGTTTTTAAATATCATGCTCTGTACACGTTTTTATTGTGGTGCATTTTATTGACTTGATTTCTTTTTTCCCTTGCAACCACCTATACAGCAACCAGCTACATTTACCAATGCCTGGGTGATGTGGAGTGGTACATAGAGATGAAGCTGTCGTCATGGCAACAATGAGCGAAGTATCGAAAATCCCCACGGAGAAGCCAGTGTTCTGAGAATAGGTCACTGGAATCGGGGACTAACAGGTTGGCCGCTGGTGAACCATTTGGAGGAACTCCTGTATCTTGTTCTAAGCTTTTTTTCTTTGCTGTCCAAGTGTAAATTGTTTAATTTGTAATAATTAGGACATTGCACACGAAGCATGGAAACTGATTGCACACATATATCACCATGGTTATCAGCTTTTTGACATTTTTCAATGACATTTTCCAGGTCAAAGCTTTTTTGGGTTGGTGGGAATATCCATGTTATATCCAGCTAGGAATTTATTCATACATACGCACCTCAGGAGTTTTAATGTTTTGCGAAATAGTTTTTATTTCTGAACATATAGTAAAAGTGACACTTGTTTCAGTTATGACTTTAATGTCAATTGTTTTCAGAGTAGTGTGCCTTATTATAGTATAAATTGGCGACCACTCTGCTTTAAAATAAGATCTGTATGCAATTTAGATGCTCTCTGCATGTATTTTAATCTCACTACTTTTAATAATTTGATTAGCCATGTAGCTGAGACTGCTCCAGTGCTTTCTCCTACTATTGACAGTTTCTGTAGCCTGTATTCCGTGACCATTTCACATGACGTGATCAGAATTGCGTGTGAAGCATTTCATTGGTTGTAGAAGGTGTGCACTCCTTTCTAAGTTAATTTTCTGTTGCCTTATTTCATGGAAATTTTCTTTTTACATTTATCCAAACATCATACCCACACCTTTCAAGTTAAAAAAAAATATTTTAGAAGGGTTTGGAAAATTACTGAAGTGCTTGGTTGTGAAATGTCCAGCCCAATGGACAAATTGGCTCGAGTATGACCAGGTGACATCGGTATCGCACTTTAAGTCCTTTATCTTCCATCTAAGATCCTACCTTTCTCTTGATTGCAGGATAATGTAGCAGTTCCTGTAGGTTACCTTTTCCAGCTATATTTCGAAGCAGTTACTCCACAAATGAAAGGGAAGGAGCTTTCAAACTAGTTCAGACAAAGTCCTGGGAAACAACTGATCATGGATTAGATATTTTAAAAAAACAAGCATTTGCAATGCAATAGGTCGTGCATTTGCAAGAGTTTAAGATATTGGCGTTGTAAATGACTGCCTTTTATTCTGTTTTGATAATTAACACATAAATAAAAGGCATTGCCATTTACAATGCCATTAGCTCAAACTCTTGTAAATGCGAGACCTATTTCACAGTAGCCGCCATTGTCCCGGGCTGCTTGGAAAGTGAAAGCGCGCATGGTGCGCTGAATGTTGTAGGAAAGCACGTCTTGCCGGCTGTAGGAGAAACTCATTAAAGAAAATAGTGCTTACAGACTAAGACATACCGTGTAGCAACAGAAGTAAAAGGGCCAGTCTTCATGGGAGGTTACAAATGAAGACAAGGCGGTACTAGGGAGGGATTAACAAGCCTATTAACGAACCAGAAGCCAGTATTTACAAAGGACAGTGACACAAGCCAATGAAAAATATGGGCGGAGAGTGGGCAGAGCATCAAGTCCATACTCTAATACAGCATGCCTTGCAGAGCAGCGCTGCCCAGGCTCAACCTAAAAATCTTGTTGTGCGGTAAAGGTGATTATTAAAATGTGGAAAGTATATGGAGGCACCAGGACATTATAATGTCTTTGTAAAAAAACGGATGACTGCCGATGACAAGCCTGATCTGAAAGATTTGTGGCAACTTTGAAGAAACTCCAGGCTTAAATGATTAAGACTTGTCCAATGTGCTGGTTACCATAATCTCCCTAGAACCACAAATCTTGCCTGCATGGTGAGGAAGCAAGAAGTAAATATTATTCGAGACAGCTACTCATTCATCCCTTTTGAAATATGCAAATCCCCCCCCCGCCCCCCCCCCCAATTTCACTGATTCCATAGCTATATGGCATAATCTTTTATGATCTGACAAACTAAAATGAAGCATTGTGCAAAGGGTTATACATATGGTTTGAAGCATAGCACATCCCCCTACTATGAAGAAGGGTGTTCATGGGTATTGCTTCTCACCGAAGGGGCCTGGGCAGTAGTAAGTAAAATGCAAACTCAAATAGAGTGAATTACAGAAAAGCTTTTGAGGAAAACCTGCTGCCCTGTTTAAGAAGTGAGGAAATGGACGGAATTTCACCTCTCAGGATTACAGCGACTGAAGCTCACATATAAAACAATGTCAGAGTGACTAATGAACAAATAACTTTTCCTTCCATGGTGCGCTCAGCACCTCGACCTAAATAAATAGAAAGTTTGCTGCATGAATTGAACACTTTTCACCAATGCTCCCGTTAAAAATTTGGCCAGAGGATGCACTGTTTTGTAAAGAGGATGGCTAAATATTGCCAAATAGAGTTTCGCAGAAAACCAGTGCAGTAGATTCTCACCTGAAACTGCTTCCAAATATGCGTTCACAAAGCATTACGTCTAGAGAGGTTGGGGGAGGCATCAGTTTGTTTCTACCATATTTTTCACACACAAAGCTTTTTCCCTTCAGTGTAGAGTATGATGTGTAGATGAGTAAAGAATACATGCTAATTTAAATGAAGGAAATACCAGAAGAGCTTAAGGAAGTGTAGACATTCTAAATTAATACTCATGATTGTCACTTGATTTGTTTTTAAAAACGATGCACCACCTTCAATTTTTTATTTTTGCTTAGTTTATAGTTGAGCTGAATTAAATAGTGCAACATGTTCTGCTCTTTTCACTTCAATATGTGCTCAGTGACTTTACTGTAAATTACTTGCACACCATTAATTTCAATTCCATTTGCTATTTCCCATAGCCCGCCAGTACCTGAATCTTGCTTTGGTAGTAATGTCAAAGAAACGTGACAAGTTGGGGGCAAGAGGGAAAGTCTGATTATTAACATTAGTTAAGAGTGTAAATATAGAAGCATCCCACCATTTTCGTATGAAAAAGATGGTCATTGGTAGAGGAGGGATAACTGCATGTAAAGCCAGTGCACCTTGTTTCAACTAGGCACACTGTGATAGAATTTATCTTTAGTAACATTTAGTAGTCCCCAATACACTCACTAGTCCAATTGAGAATTTAATTAGGTTATTCATTGTAACTAGAAGTTTTAGGTCTTCATGCTCCAAAGACAATCTTGCATCAAAATGTAATATGTTAACCACTGTGAACATTTTAAATACTATCATTCAGGTGCATTAAACTGCCACATTCAAACTAGTTGTATTTCCTTAACTCGCCACTGTAGTGAGTTTTGTAATGCCATATCCCAAACTGCCAGTATTGGAGTGAACACCCGTGAAGCCTGTTCTCTATCCACTCTATGCAAAATTAAAATTAGGCCTCCGGTTTGAATTGTATTGTAGCACGTATGTAGAGCTTCTTACACCATTGTGTGGTGCTGAAGTGCATTGGACATAATTCATTCTGCACTGTGGGGGATGTGTGTGGTTACCCATGTGTTCTGTTGTGATTTGCATGAGTGATCAGACTGGTGCACATATCTTGTTTCCCAGTGCCTGTAAGTGTGTTGGAGGAATCGTGAGAGTTGGGCACTCCAACTGTAATTGCGATTAGCTAGTGGTTATTAGTTACTCTGCAGGTTCTCTGCCATGTCTCATGATTTCTGTACAGCTTTTCAGTTGATATCTGAAACGGACTGCAACAGTTGGATCGGCAAATCTAAAAATATTCAGTATTTGCTTGGAGAGCTTGTGGAGGGAGTCCACATTATAGGTAGTGGTAGTACAGTTTAAAAAAGGGACTAAATATATTACCTAGTTCTATACAAATATACCTCATGAGCAAGGAAAGAAGTCTAAGAGCAACCAGGCCCCCGTTCTTCCAAATGTGGACGGACGAGCAGCAATCAAGTGAGCTCTAGTTTGGTCATGGCTCGAACCCTAGCAAGACTGGCACACTACACTTGCAAGAGAGAGACTGAGCTCCAGGTAGGCAGATCAGTCTTATTGGCAACTAACCCTGTGCTACCCCAATGGTTTCACCTGTCCATATCAAGCCAAACCTTTTTAGATCCCAGAGACCTTTGCTCATTCTAGTTTAGATGACAGTCTTGCCCTTTATAAAAAAAAAAATCCTGTACAGTTTTCAGTTTCATTATTACTAGGGCATGACCTTTTTAGGGTGAAAAAGACCACGCTGAAAGAAAAATTGACCTGCTTCCATTGGTTTGGCCAAGATGGCAGCATGGTATAGATTTGGTAGGTCTCATTTTTTTCTGTTTTGTGCACTAGCTGTGCATCATGCTTCATCTCTTGCCATCCAACTTTTTATTGCTTTATCATGAGACATGCATGTTTCACATTCTGCTTTTCAAATTCAACAAAAGAATCCACTAAGAGCAAAGCAAAACAGTCGAGGAGAGAGAAATCTTGGCTTTAGTTTGCCAGGCAGTAATTGTACTGTTAGCATTTTCAGCAGTATCTTTTCCAAGAATATTGCCTTTACGGTTTTGTTTCAGGGTTTTTGAGCATGGAACCCATTTAGAGTTAGACTTTGTTTTAATACAACTGTCTTCATTCAGTTCCTCTGCTCTTGACATGCATTCGGAGCTTTAAACTCATAAATGGCAATTATCCAGTTTTAGAAAGTCAAATTAAAATAGGATGGCACGGGGTTCATCATTGATCAATCTAATGGTAGCTTGCATAGCAAGTTAACTAAGTAATTAGTGTTTTCTTTTATGCACCTGTTCCGCATGTTTATCGGCTAGGGCTCTCCCTTATGTTGGCAAGATTGTTTAAAAGTTAATCTACAGGCGATCCTAAATGGTATAAAATTATGCTTGAAATGTGTAGAAAAAAAGTGTGCTTCTGCATGTATCTGCAGTGTTGATGCTTCAGTGGTATCCATTGGTATGAATTTAAGAGTGATCTGGCAGGTAACACGACTAGTTTACCCATGAGAAACTTTTTTGTCACAGTTTTCAGTAATTGAGAAATGTACAAGTGTCTCAAACCACTGTAACGTTTAGGAGCTCAATTGAGAGCAATCCAATTGAACCCTATCAAATATCACTATTGCAGTTGTCAATCCTTTATGTTCATAATGTGCCGGCTTTTGGAACCGATGGTGCTTGATTAATTATCTTAGTCCGTTAAAGCATGGATTTCTTATTTGAGGTTTAGACCAAGAGACATTTAAAGAAAACTCCTCAGTTAAAACTTGGTGTAGCCTGTATTCAGGAAGCATACCTGATGGGTACTGTTTAGGCTTAAAGTTTCTTAATCAGTCCATGCAGTCATGCGTAAGTCCTGAATTTTGCTTTTCGCCATTCTGTATCAAACAGAATTGCATGTATGATTATACCATTGGGAGACTGATTAAAAGTGTCTTTCTGAGAAACATTTTTGCTTCTAGTGAGACCCTTTCACATCAGAAATTCTACTATGACTGAACATCGGAAGTACTGAAAATTGAGCGTCAGAAGTACTTTAAGAAAACTTAAGACTTTTTTTAAAATATGTATAGCACTTAGATCCTTAATAATAAAACAGTTCAATTTCTCAATGAAATTGAACTTCTTTAATGCTTCACAAATAACAGTGCTGTTTAAAACTCATGAAACACCATCTGCATAGCTATGAAGGCTAGAAATTTAGATTGCAGGGATGTCCTATTCTCAAATCTATGCTCACTCTACTGGCACTTAGGCGCTTAGGCGCTCAAGTCAATTTGTGCTTGTGGTTTCCTTATCCTCATTGTGAGAATCTGGATTGTGTAATTTTGCTTTAAGTACACTGAGGATCTGTGAAGTCCTACTGATGGGTTAACTTTCTCCGTAATGTTGTGGATCACCAAGAAGCTACAACAAGTAAAACATTTTACATGTGGAAGTGTGAGGGCTGTCAGTCCTAAGTGATATTTGTATCTATATTTCTTTGTTTCTATTTATTTGTAAAGCAAAAGTGTCAGATATACTAGAGTTTCAAAGCAAATACAAAGAAAAACATATTTTTTCAGTATGTTTGCACACAGATTAATTTAAATCGGTAGATAGAGGCAAAACCCTTATCTAATTGCAAAAGACCCATCTTTGAAAGTCTTAAATTTGAAATGTCAAAAAATCACTTAACAGATTGCATTTAAAATAAAAATCAATAAGCAATTAACTGGTTTCAAAAGGCCGATTCTGCCATTCTGAAACTTAGTATCCATTGCTGAGCGCTGTTCTCTGGCTACCTAAAGTAAAACAAATCAGTGAGAGAAATAACAGCAAGCCCTTAAAGCAACTTAAAGATCAAACTTCAAACTCCAATTTTTCAACTTCAAAGCCTCCTCTAGCCACCCAATATCTTAACTATCTATTCACCTGGCCTACAAGCAATAGAAGGTAGAGATGGCTGTATTTTATAGTGCTTGTTGCTTACTAACCAGGCTATGCAGTACCTCAAGATGCTCCTCAGCAGTAATGCAGTCTAGACAGCACAATTGTTTGCACCAGAAGTCCACTTGCACCACAATTGGTGATTTATTTTTGAAATATTAAATGTGATTTTTTGTTTTGTCACTGTCAAAACCAGTGGCTCAAAAGAGGTTAATAAATAAATATATATATCATGTGATCAAGGCCGATTATTCGGCCGAAACGCGTCATGGCGGACAAATGGTTGGAATAAAGTAAAGGGATATATGCACTTATCGCTGGGTCCTCGTTCGTTATTTCTGGTGGCAAGGCAGAAGTGAATGCGAGTTTACTATATATATATATATATATATATATATATATATATATATATATATATATATATATATATATATATATATTTTCACAGGTCAGTAGTGATGGAAGCCCTCTGGCAGTAGGCCAATCAAAACCCAAAGGTTAGTCTTATTGCCCCATGATGCAGAACTACGTTGCTCTCCTCTAATGCACGGTTGTGCACTCTTGTCACCTTCTGCTAATAGTTTTTTTTACTCCATTGATGCACGAAGATGGAATGTGCTTTTCCCTCCTGATAACTAATTGTGACAAAGTAAGCTGTCCTCTACTTTTAACGCGCAGTGAAGCATTGTGAGTTTGGTCTCACTTCCTACGCTGATGACACACAAATTGTGGTGTCTCTATTACCTGGCCAAGAACTGGGATTAGATAAACGGTTTCAGGACTGTATGGAATCTGTAGGGAGATGGATGGCAGATAATTGCCTGAAACTGAATTCAGGAAAAACGGAGGTAATGCTGTTTGGGAACGACCTTAATTTTTGGACGCCTAATTGGTGGCCTGCATCCATGGGGTCTCTCCCTACACCCTCAAAAAAAGTGAAAAATTTGGGTATAATCCTGGATGAGAAACTCTCCTTTGGGGCCCAAGTAAATGCAGTAACCTCAACAACAGTGCATGTTCTTAGAACTGTCAAGAAGGTATTGAGGTTTTTACCTTCGGAGACCCGGCAAACGGTAGTCACAGCATTGGTTATGTCAAGACTGGACTACTGTAATAGCCTATACTTAAACATACAACAAAGACTTCTGTATAGGCTTCAGCTGCTACAAAATGCCGCGGCCAGATTACTTACGGGCACTTCCAAGTTTTCTCCAATCTCCAAGGAGATTAAAAAACTGCACTGGCTCCCGGTGAGGAACCGGGTGCATTTTAAATCTCTGTGTATGGTCTTTAAAGCACTTCAAGGCTCAGGACCAGATCATTTAAGGCGCCAGTTCCAATGGTACATACCAGCAAGAACTCTTAGATCTTTAGGAGCTAAGCTGGTTGTAGTCCCATCAACAAAAAAGCTCAATGGGGAGGCAGAAGTTTCTCTTCGTGCGCAGCAAAAGCCTGGAATGACTTGCCATTCTATTTGAGAAATGCCACCAATCTTCTAGCATTCAGAAAGGGGTTAAAGACCTGGCTTTTTGATAAATAATCCTCCTTTTCAGCTCAGCACTAAGGAGTAGTAACTAGCGCCAGGACACCTCCGGGTAATCATGCGCTCTAAAAGTTCACATAACATAACATTGTGGTGTTATTCATTACTCATGCAGTTAGGAAGCTTGCTCATTCTGAAGGTTTTGATTTGAGTGCAATTTTAAGGGGAGTGGATCTTGTTGTAGACCTTTAACTTCTTTTATTTATTGAACTTCAGCCAGAATCTTTATCCAGAATAGTGTACATATACTAAACCTGTATATCTAACAAATAGCAGAAGTTAAACCAATCCTAAACTAATTGCAATGCATGATAGTATACTATTGTAGCATTTGTTTAGCACATATTCCCATTATCTGGGGCCCTGAAGTGCTTACCTACACAGTTGGCAAACTACACTGTGTAGGTAGGGTGTGTGGATATTTTTGTTTTGAATCTACACTGGAAGTGTTTTCATGGCACAAATTATGTGGCAGAATGGATGGCTGGCAAGTCCTTAAAATTGAACGGGGATAAGACAGAGGTGATGGTCTTTGGCCCAGGGTCAACTAGCTGGAATAGCAGCTGTTGGCCTCATTCTCTAGGAATGTGTCCTACTCCAGGAAACAAGGCTAAGAACCTTGGAGTTATGATGGACCCATACCTCAATTTTAACGCCCAAACAAACCGCACTGTCTCCACCTGCACCTGGATTCTAAGGATGCTGAAAAAAATCTTCCCTCTTATTCTGCACCCCGCACGGAAGCAGCTTGCTCTCGCCCTGGTAATGTCCAGATTGGATTACTGCAATTCACTCTACCTAGATTCAAACCAGAATGTGCAGTATAAACTCCAACTGGTGCAGAATGCCCTTGGGAGACTGGTTCTGAACATCCCCAAAAGAGACTCAGCGGCCAAGGGTCTGGAAACCCTACACTGGCTTACAATTAACAAGCGCATCAGCTTCAAATCTTTGTATGGTCCATAGGGCTCTCTATTTTCCCTACCCAACGAGGCTTAAATCCATGTTTAGTTGGTACTCCCCGGGCAGATCCCTTCGCTCATCTTTCAACCTATATCTCCACGTACCGAGAACAACTAGGAAGAGATGGGGCGATAGAGCATTTTCGACTGCCGCCAGTAAACTGTGGAATACCCTTCCAAAAAACATGAAGGCCATCGCCCAACACCTGCCCTTTAGAAAGGCTCTAAAGACCTGGCTATTCTGCATATAGCCATTCTCTGCATCTTTCTCTCTTAGAGAACTTCCCTCTGGATGGTAGTCTACAGCGCCTTGATGTCCTTGGGTAACTGCTGCGCTTTATAAATTCAAAAATCAAATCAAATGACCACTGAGGTGCTGGTATTGTGTTAAACGATGCAGCACCTCCCGTGTGAAGATATGAGAGACTCAGATTAGTATTATAATGAAGACTAACCAGTTTAGCCATAGGGGAAGCAGAATATTGTGTGTGCCAATACACCAAAAAGGGGGGAATCGTAAGATGGCCTAGTAATCCTTACTGTGACATGTGTCTGGCAGAGATGCTGTTGAATGAGTAAAATGCTACCAAAAGAGCAGCAATGGGAATTGGTGATTTAAGCAGTAGTTATGCACCATTTTATTGTTTTTGATTTTGTTTTTTTGTTCAAGGCAGGGATACTGCCTACTGCTGAATAAATACACCACATGAAGGAGAAAGTCTAAGAGCAATCCAGTATGTCTGCTTAAGCAGAAACTACACAAACTTTAAGAGGCCCAGATTCATCCTACTCCTGATAGCCCAAAGGAAGCCACAATTTTGAGCAGGAGTTCACACCTCAAGCCCCTCTCAAGCACTCGAAAGCTCTCAAAGGCAAACTATCACCAACCAGGTTAGCCCTAGTACAGTTGTGTCCCAGGCCCCAGCCTGACTGGCACCCTACACACTACTAGGTGAGAGACTAATCACTTCGTAGGTTGCTACCCTGATGGCACAAGAGAGAATAGGCCTGCCTTGTGTTACCCTGCTGCTCTTGCTCCTGAGCCTAATACTTTTCTTGGGTCCCAGAGCCCCTTGTTCTTTGTGGTGAAAAGGGACTTACTCTGCTTCCATTATTTCGGCTAGGATAGCAGCATAGCAGTTATGTAGTTCTCAATTTAGTCAATGTTAGCTCAGCTCTTTTCTGACCTGTGAGCCTTATGGAAAACGCTTTTTATATTTACACCCCCTTCCTCCTACCCCACTCTGGCCCTTTAACTCTGCCCTCCTTGAACTAAAACCATAGTAGCCATTAGGTGTCATTTCCTGACGTGGACAACTCCTAATTCAGCCTCTTTGAATGCTGGCTATAGTCTTCAGAGTGTGTTAAGTCTACTAGATACTGCAGCTTAGGTCTGCCCTGAGAGAGCAGAGCCTTTGCCTGCCTTCTTCATACTAAAACTCTGATCTTAGGCTGTACAGGCACGTTGTTGGAAAACATTAAACTATGTCTTGTTACTTTGCCTTTGGCTAGCTTTACTGATTCCTGGTTATTTGGCCATGTCCTCCTGATGCCCTGCATGTCTTATAACCTGCAATCTGTATTTATTGGTATTGGAAGATTAAGGTAAGTTGTACTATGCCAACCCCATACCGCATTAAGGCTGCTTGCAATGTTTTAGGTTAGCCATGCTGAATCCCAGGTGATTACTCTCTCCATGCTGACCTTTATCGGCATTAGGAGATGATTATGCTAAGCCCTGCCATTGCAAGAAGATGAAACAACACCTCATTGACACCTCATTTCAGAATTTAGAAGCATGATTAAAATTCCAGAAGTCAAAAGCCGACAAGGCAGATAAGAGGTAGATACTTAAAAAAAAAAAAAAAAAAAATTGGAAAAGTAGTGAAACCTACTGGCTTTGTCAGTGCTTTTTTTCTGTTAGCCACCGTGGATGCTAAGTTGTATTCCCACTTGAAATATAAAGGAAGGTGTTTAAAATGAGGCAACAACCCCACTCTGGTTTCCACAAAAGATTTTGAATGCATGTCATATCTTGAGGCGTGCAATGATATAGTTAACCTTTTGACTTCTGTGGACCCCGAGGTAATCTATTAATGGAAACCGTGGACCCCCACTGAGTCATTACTAGAAGCCGGGGAGACCACCCTAAGCATTTTAGATCATTTTAATGGCAAAACAATGTACAAAAAAAATACAGAAACCAGCATGCGTCGGACAAATACACAAATAATTACATCTTTTATTTCATTCACAAACATAACATTTGTTATCAGAATTTTAATGAGGATCAAGCTTTTCAAAATTCAATTGAGGCAGCTTATCCATACTTTATTATGTTTGATAGACTTGCTCTGCTTCGACGAATCAATCCCGAGGATACTAACTTAATATTCAGCCTCCAAATTCAAAATTCCTTCACATTTACAGAAAGGTTAAAAATTTGCAATTGTACATATTGCTTCTTTATATGCACTTTTAATATGTTAACATTAATTCATTTTCTAAGCTGTTGGGGACCTGCTGAGTAGGTTTCGCAGACCCCCCAGGAGGCCCAAGACCACAAATTAAGAACCACATGCATGGGCATTTTTCAGCAAATGTGTTGCCAAGAGCAGTGGAAATAATGGAGCTTTAAATGTCCTGGAAGCCGCCTCCCTCCCTCCAGAGTTCACTGATTGCCCACATCTTTATTCTGGGGAGATCTGGACCTTGCCATATGTTCAGGAGTACTACCAGCTCAGAAAATTAATTTTTCAAAAGCATGTGTGAAGCTTTTCTACTGCAAATGTGGCACATAATAGTGATTTAGTGTACAGGATGAACTTGCCAGTTAATTTTATGCCCATTACATATAATGGTAAACTGCACATACTTGCTTCAAACATACAATTTATTTCACGTTGATACAGATTGCTCAGTCTCTGTTTTAGGTACGTTAAGGAGCCAGGACCAGATCTGTTTCACAGGCTACAGTGCTAACAAATTTGTCAAGGTCTAGATGTTGGAGTTCGAATATGTACTGTGTGATTCATAATCATTCTTGTATTGCATCATTGTGGACCATTGGCAAGGATATTTGTCAGGCAACCAGATACAAATGGTAAAAGGAATCTGTTTCAAGATAATTCTCGTATGTGGGGAGATATGAAAAAACAACTTGCCTCTTTCCGTTTCCAGACTTGTTTGACCTGTCATGCAAGGTTAATAACTTGGTTATCTCTCTGATTACCAGTTATTTGTCAGGAGGTTTATTGTATTTTACTAGTGTTAATTGCTTAATTTTATTAGGTACTCTTGCTTTGTAGCAAGGGTCGCAATTATATTCTCAACACACACCATTCCATTAGGTAACATGTAAAGTAATCGTCATCATTTGACTTTATTTCGGTTATAAAAAACTATAAAAGTACACATCAGCATAGGTTTAAAAACACAATGGAGTATAAACATTTCAATTCAACAAACCGCATTAAAAGAAAATTCTACTTCCAATGAACAAGAAACTTGATGGGGCCTTTCAACAAAACCCTATTATCTCGCAGTTGTTCATGTACGAAAGCAAAGTAAAGTCACGTGTGCAAATACGTAAGCAGGCTACCATCGCATCAGATCAGCCTAATACAATTTGGATTATCTTGTCCAAGGATTGTGCAAGTGTTTGACTTACAAATAAATAGTCTCTGTGGATCTACAGAGGTGTAAAGCAATCTTAAGCCCCCCATGTTGCTTATTAATAACAGTACCAACTAATTAACTCTAATGAACATAATGGGAGCAAAACAAAAGAATTTGATTCAAAAATCTTATTACATGAGCAGCTTAGTTTTTAGTTCAGTAACAAATGGGTAGAGCTCCTAACTGGAAGCAAAAAAGTGAATCCAATCCAGCTGCGGGGGATCATTGTGCTATGGTACTGTTTCTTCGAGGTATGTAGTTGTATTGCGGTGACATTAAATATGTTATAAATGAATCCAGCTGATCCACTGGATGTCCTAAAAACTAGGGGAGCGGCGGATGGCTTTGCAATTTATGAAAACTGTTGGATTCCAATAATGGATTGGAAGAGGAAAGGGATGAATGTTGAAGAATAACCCTCTTCTCAATCATTGCATCTTCTGCTATGCCTCCTCTCCTACCTCTGGACAAAGGTAGGGGGTTGTTTTCCAACTGAAAAAGGGCTAACCAGCTTCAGAATCCTGGAGAACCCATAATGTTTCTGGATTTTCAGCAAGTGAGTAGAGGTTAACTAGAGGGTGTGGCAATATTAAAGTACAACATATGGTTTTGATGCCTTGCAATATCAGTTGACAATGGATGGTGGAGTTACCTAGTTTTCTCTGCCTATTAGTAAAAGGAGCTGAAGGTCACTGAATGTCTGGTGTTGTCGGGACACAAAGGGTTCTGCTGTTGCATTAGCTGCTGAAAAGGACCTTTGGCCAGGCAAGCCAATGGGAAGGATTCTGGTGCTAAGTTTAGTTTCTTTGATGCCACTGATACTAGGGTGGCTCCGGTTTCACGGTGAGAAGCTTTGCTGTTTGAGTGGACTCTAGGGTTACTGTTGCCTGGGCAGCACACTGCTGCCTGTTAGGGCTGGAGATAGGTTCGTCACTGTAGACTGTGGTACTGAAGTAGGCATAATGCAGGTTTGGAATGGGCAGCACTCTGGTGCTAGTCTAACTGCTAGAAGGCTCCAGTGCTTTTTAAGTACTGCTATAGGGCACCATATTGCTTTCATTCTAGATGACTTAGTGCTCGATACTGCTTACACCTTGATTCTGTTTCTCGCGTCTGCTTTAGTTGACTAAACAGTGGTGCTGGGAAGTGTGTGCAGTGTCGGGAGGGTGCACTAGAGCCTTCCCTCCCTTTCCAGCCTTTGTGTACTGAAATACCTTTCTAGTTTCGGCACTCCAGAGATTCCCTGGTGTCACCTCATGGAACACCCATTCCAGTTTTCGAAGCTGTGAAGACCCACACTTTTCTTCTCATGCTTGATATCCATTCTCCCAACAAACACCATTTGTCCCCTGCCACTACTCTCCAGCAAACTAGGGTCACTTCATGGCCACAGCAGTCCTAACCAGCCTGGAGTGCTCACTCAAGGCACTTCTTACAGCAGCCCGAATCCCACTCATGCATGCTCCAGTCCACTCTGCACTCGTAACTACTAACTCTTAAGTTCTCTTCTCTTGACCTCGGCCCCCTCTTCCAACCCTTGCCCCCCTTGCCCTCACTTCCTGCTCCTCTCTACACTGACCATGATACATGAACACAACTAGCTTATTTCCCTTTTTTGTGCTTACCACTCCTGCTTTAACCCCCATTCACATCCATACTGACGACGCTTTATGCTAACTGTTCTACTAGCACTATACTAGCCAGAAGAATAAACCACTTGCTGTTTTATTTTTTTCTGCAAAGAAATTAGGCTTACACGCGTCTGATTTGGCTGAAAGAACCCAATGAGTTGTAACAGTGTGCTTTAATTTCTGGTTCTTTTAGTTAACTTTATAGTGTTGGGCTGCAAAGTTCTTTGCCTTAAATCCTTGCAAGAGACTTGCATTAAACATTTTTACATCCAGATATTATTGAAATATTTATATAAAGTCAAAAAGTTTGGTTGGCCAACCGAGAGATTATTCAACGACTGCTGAAAATGCTCTGTTCACCGTTGCCGGTCAGGCTTCAAGTTATATATTATCTTTTGTATACTGTTACCATCATAAGATCAAAGGGAACTGTTGCTGCCCTTTGCCTTTGTGTAAGGATTTATTCACCACTTAAGAGCACAATATAGTCTGATTTAACGTGAAATGGCAAGACTTGGGGCAGCAAAAAGTGCATTATTGCATTTTCCATCAAAGCGTTAACCGTGTACTTCAAAAGAAATACTTGATACTGTTGCATATGTTTGCGAGGAAAAAATGCAGGCTTGCCAAGACTAGATCTGGTGTCTTAGTCAGTGTTTGCATCTAACTGTGTTTATTAGTTCTTATTTAGGTTTTGAATCATTTCAGGGCAAGGAAGTGTGGGACTAGAAGAGACCCTGCCACAGTGCAATAAACACAGGGTGCAGTAAGTGGCTTTGGCACTGGCAAAGGAGTAGGCACTTGGCATGTAATACACAAGACTCACACGTTTGCTCTTATACACTGCCATGCACATTCAAACAGGAAACGCAAGACCTACTGAATAAACTCGCATGGGTTTGTTAGAAGCTTGCAACCCTGACCGCCTTGTACTATTGAAACACCGAGCCGAAAGATGGATGCTTTGCTTCACCAAAACCAATCATGACAAAATAACCTGCAATTTCTGCAGTTGTGGTGCGCACCAGACATTCACACATCGGATTAACCAATTGCAGTGCAGCCTTCTCATTCGTAAACTGTTGATGCCGTGATGGACCTTAAATGGAGGTGTAGGAAAGTGGTGCAAAATGAATCTACATGGACTCCCAGAAGTTCATTCCCCTTTTAGTGAGAGGATTATGCAGTATCATGATATCCCCTAGTGGGGAGTTAAAATAAGAGGTCTCCGCTGTTATCAGGCTTGCAGTATATTCTTGCTCAAAGTAAACACTGCTAAATGTTTCACCTAATCAGTTTGTGCATGTGACAGTTGGCCACAAGTGTTGATGGCATGAGGAAGAGGGCATAGGCACCTTTTTCTTTAACCTTACCTAATTTAACCTAGCCTGTGCAGACGGACTATTCAAGCATGCCTTTTTATTTTAGATCAACATCATGGGGCTACATCACACGCAGATTATCTTGTCAAGATTGGGGTATTGTAGTGTTCTCGTTTTTTAATTTTTTATTAAGCCTGTATCAGGAAATTGATATTACACACATTGCCTGATTTATTTCACCGAGTCGCCTATGTGCTAAATGCCACAGCTCAAGTGAAATAAATACCTGAAGCCTTGAAACAGTATTTTGTTTATTATAGAAATTATACATTTTTCAATATTCTTTGAAGCCTCACATTGTACATAGATGTCAATAGGCTGTCATTTGTCATTTGCAGTACTACATCTTCTTACTTAACTTTTTTGATACCAGATGGAACTTTTTAGAAGAATCCTTTGTCACTGCCCCCTTTCATCAATAAAAATGTGTTAAGCGAGTAGTGATGTCAAGATGCCAACTTCTCTTCATTCTCCTTGATGAGAATTTCTGGCTAAAACCTTATATGTGGGACAGAGACCCATGTTGGCTAAAAGCCAATGCTCGGGACACTCCAGTTAGTGTGCAGGCTGCATATAGTGATGCCTTCGTGACACCCCTCCACCTACAGACACCCCTCCACCTACAGACACTCCTAAGGGAATCTGCTAAAACAACTTTGTGGTGGAACTGTGGTTCTTGGTAACCAAGATGCATTCACTACTGCCATGGTTGGAAGGTGCGGGGCAAACGGGTCTGTTTCGAGGCCAGCAAATCATTTGGTGAAGCCTGCCGGCTTAACCACACCTGACCATCTTGGACAAATCCAGGAGCCAAAAACGTAATAGATTTAAAACCGTACTCAGTGTGTTGTCTCTGGTCAGACATAACTGCATCCAATCCTGTTTTCTTCTTTTTTTTCTTTGTATTCTGGTACTTGGAATCCTGCTTTTGGATTCTTCATAACTGCAAGTTTAAGAATGGCAAGGGACCAAATCGGGAGTAGAGGAGCATCCTCCAGGTGACCGTGGGTAACTTGAAAGCTCTGAGAGGGATGGTTCCTTACATAATATGGCATAAAATACCCCATATAGGCAAGTGTAAAGATATTTAAAGTGCACTCCACAATCTGCATCGCTCAGAATAGCAAAATGTATGCAATGTGCATTTGAGGTACTTTATTCCTTAGGACTACTGTTTACCATTGAATTGTTTGGTACTTCAGTAGCTGCTGCATTCACCATAACTCATAGACCTAAGCTTTTCACATGAGCGGTAGCTATGAATTAACCCCAAATCTGCAAATTTGTCAGACCCCCTCAGTTTATACTCTTTTCTCGTCCCTCTTGTACAACGTCCCGCTTTTTTCACACTGACTCGTCCCTCAAATAAATAATGCACACTATTAATTTTATTGTACCTTCAGCACTCTATCCTGACTAGTAGTCAACCCATACATGCATCTAGGCAGTCTTTGCTAGCCAATAATTTGAAAGAGGCGTGGTCCAAAAGGAAGGCATACTTTCAAAATGGTACCTGAAAAGGAAAGCCTTCACTACCCCCACCCACCCCCCACCCGACCTTTCTATTATGCGAAATGTACTTGAGCATTCAACTTACTATTCTTAGTTGATGTTTGAAAATCCATCTTTTGTGCTATACTAAACCAAATTAGCTACAACATGTAAGCTAAATGTCGGGGCCTTGTGAATTACAATCATTGTGATATGCTAGACTGTTAATCATGGAATCAGCGCCTCAGTTATTCAGGCACTGAACTAACTTTTTAAGCGCAACACTAAATTTCTAATATATATATATGAACACTCGTTTTCCCACGTTGGTCCTCCTTCACCTTATTCAACCTATTCCGTGGGTACGGGAAGACGGCACTACTCGGGTAAAAGAAGCATCAGGGTCCGTTATCCATATCGGAAAACGATTTTATTCTTTTTTTCATTCTTCTAAATATCAGAAAAGTGCAAGTGCAGGTAGAAAAAGACCAACTTGTTTCGGTCGGAGGCCTTCTTCGGGGGGGGGGGGAGTGTGTGTGTGTGTGTGTGTGTGCGTGTGTGTGTATATATGTGTATATGTGTATATATATATATATATATATATATATAATATTGTTTTGCAAAGGACGCAGCACTCCAGAGTAGAGTTTAAAGAATTTTATTTCTCGCAACCCTCAACCAACGCGTTTCAGATCTCCCACAGCTTTCTTCACGGTTAGTGAGTCCTTTCTTTATTGCACATTAAATACCCATATGGAGTGCTGCGTCCTTTGCAATACAATTTGAATTTATGGCCAGGACCCGGCCCCTACGATGTGCACCCGCTGTTGATCGCACCGGACTTGTTGGGATCACTTTGTGGATACAAAAAAAACCAAAAAAAGAATATATATATATATATACATATATATATATATATATATATATATATATATATATATATATATTGTTCAAAATGATCGTGCTCTCTTTGAAGGGCCTGGTGCAGTGCCACTTGTAAGTGTTCTAAGCAAATCACTGTAGCAGTGTCTGTTTCTGGTTATAGAACCACTCAACCTTTAGTTTTGAGGCTTTTTAACTAGGACCCCTCTGCCATTATAAACTTGTAAATTCACAGCAGCCTTCAGTCTTTCCATTTTTGCTAGTGTTAACAAAATATTTCTCATGGTAAATTATCATTACCTCTAAATAATGCTGCATAGATTTCCTTGAACTTCCCAAGATTAATACTGAAATAAAAAGTGGGCAACCTTGTTATTGTACTTTGATGTCATATTGGAGGTCTGGTTGCATTTATAAACCATTCTGCCTTGTAACTTGTTGTGCCACCAGAATCCTCTCGCTGGCATTATTGCATAACCGTAACATGCAGTTGTTACTTTGCAACCTCTGTCACTTTACTTGTCATATTTATATTTTTGCAACCTTCTGGTTTAATACCTTGATTGGTTTTACAGCATTTGTACTCCGAGGTCCGTCTCAGTATTTATGTTGAATGCGTGTTCGCATATATATGTCCAAGTCAGCTTTGCATTAGCCTTTTGTTGTGACTGTTATGAAATAAGAAGCTGAGCAGAGCACAAGAGGGGGGTACACGGCGTCCACCAAATTGTCACACCCTGTCAAGAAGTTGGGCCCCACAGAAATATGCTGAACTTGTTCTGGTGTGATTTTCAGGCACTGAGACACGTTCAGCAGCGCCTGCACTTTGTCTGCTTTCCATTCTCAGCAGCAATGGTCAGGCAGCAAGGGGGGCAATATAAAGGCCAAGTTAAGGGGCCATCGTGCCTCTTTTTGATCAGGTATCCTGACTGGACATGGCTTGGAACCTTACACTTAAATGAAAATGCAACGTAGGGGAAACAAAAGCACAGAGCTTGTTTGCTTTTCACAAGTAATTGAGAGGCATGCTTTTGACTTTGTTCAGTCTCTGTATATAAATGCATGGGCTGTAAGAATGTCAGATTTGTTGGTCTGTTCTAATATTTGCACAAATAACTATTTAAATAGCCCTATTTTATTTATTTTATAGCGCTCCTCCTCCCAGTGCAGGGTATCAGCGCTTTACATAACATACGCATTATACATTGACAATAAATCATATAAGTGTGTAAATCAATGTGCAAGATGTTACAGGAGACAGTGAGGGTTACAAGGTGGAGTCACATGCCCTTCATACCTCACTGTGCTATATTAGAGGGATTACAATTTAGGAACTGCAAGTAACAAAAGGATCTGTGTTCAAAGCAATAACCACGTACCTAGCTACATAAAATAAAAATCTGTCATCTGCATGTTACATGATGTGTTTTGCTGTAGACACATTAACCTTCTATACTGCTTTAATTCAAATCTGGGGCTACACAAAACACAGATCCCTCCAACAAATGCTTTAACCTCCAGAGTTATCTCACCATTATTAGTATTCACTGAGATTATCTGGGCACCTCTGCAGCAGATGCTTTAACCCCATAAAATATTTTAAAATGCAGACTTTGCAACCAATTAAGAACAGATCTACTACCATGCTTCTCCTTGTTGACAGTTTCTTTGTGGCAGGGTTTAAAAAACATAAATGTATTAATTGGGGTCCAGATTTTGCGTCTGTATTGTGCCACTGTTTCGGCACAACCCCCAATGCAAAATCTCCTTTGTTAAATGTCGTCATGCGCTTAAATGTACTCCTGATAAAATGTGTGAGGTCTTTAATATCTGATGTCACTTTCTGGGATTTCACTTCCAGGGAGGTCACTTCCTGTGATTCCCATGTGCGATGTCACGCATCATGTATTCATGTGCTGTAATAGCATGCCCCATGATGTCACTGCCATACTGCCTAACTTGGTTAGTTCCCCCACGTTTTAAAGGACTTGTGCCCAGGAGCGGAGGTGTTTTTTTTTTTTCTCCGCAGTAAATTTACTACTAAATGTTTGTTACTGTCTTGTCTTTCGTCCATTGAAGTTGCACAAAAGGTTTGAGTTGCTTGACCAAGCAATTTTTTGTTGTATATAAAATTGAAATCCCGTTCTGCAAAAAAAGTTCTAAATTGGAAATGTGGACCTGATACAAGACCAATAATCAATACACTAAGAACAAATTGAAATCTTAGCTGTTCATCGGAATCGGTTAGGATTTAGGGTCCAGTTAGAATGTATGTAGTTAGAACTTCTCAGACGTCTGCTAGGGAAAATGAAAGAAAAGAATGCTAAATAGGGAAGTTCTTGTGGAATTTCAGATGAACGGTATGCTTATATAAGCCTGAGAATTGTCTCCGCATCTAATGCAGCATACCAGGAGAAGAGTTCAAACAAAAGAATTTAAGGTGGATGACTTACCTTTCTGACTGTTGCTCACCCAGCGGTGTAACCAGTGGAAGCCATTGAATGCAGCAGCATCCAGGTACCATAATTGACTCTTTTTCAAGCTGCTTAGAATCAAAATGGCACACACAATACAGATCGTGGTAAAAGTCTAATCTTGTATGGACAGTGTGTACTAAAAAATATTGATTACGGGGAATTTGTTACTGTTCTCTAAGACTCCCTGACCTTTGTGCTAATGGTGCCATTGCTGGCATCGTCTGCGCATCTGATGGCTTAACGGGACACCAGCAACCTTAGTACTTTAAAGCTTACTCTTTTCATGAAATAACGGTTTCAGTTGCGTTTAGTTTACCTCACCTGGTAGACATTGTTCTGAAGGCGCACAAATATCCCATCAATCGGGGGATAACTATAAGCCTATACTGCTGCACTTCTAAGTAGTGAGGTTAAGTGCATGCCTTGTCGCATCCGCTCTCTTCCAGGTAGAAAATGTTGACGGGAACAGTACTGTAAAGAAAAGCTAGTTAAAAGTGTGATTGCCAAAATGGTGATACCTGTACTTGCCCTGCCCTCATGTTGCATTAACACTAACCCAGGTCTCTTAACTGTAATTATCAAAGGGCCTTTTATTTCAGTTGAATGTAAAATGTGTTTTCTCAATCCTTCATCCATGGGCCTATTTCAAGAAAATGAGAACACAGATTGTCATCTATACAATATTATAGGGCGGTAGTGGTGGTTTAAAAGTAGCACATCAAATTCTCAAAAGTAGTTTTAATTTTGTTCATCTATCTACAATATGTCAGTGTATAGAGATTACGGTGCCCTTCAAGATAACAGAAGCATCCCACTACCACGGATGCCAAGTCAACGGGTATAAAATACCCGTTGTTTCAAATCATAAACAACAATTGTATCTCGGCACTCTGATATTTAACTGGAAAAATTTATAGTAGTCATAGGATTTAACTGAATGATCTATACTGAAAGTCCTATAAACGTAATTACTCAATCGATATGTTATATCGAAAACAAAACAGCTATTCCAAATCGCTCAAGGAACAATAGAAGAGAACATCAAAGAGTGGATATTTTTCTTATATAATTTAATATTATTAAATCCAATGTAAAATATTTGACAATTGGTAATAACTCCAAGTATAATACACCAAAATTGTCTGAAAAGTCACAAAAGAAACCATATATGTAAAATTCACATTGTGTACATAAATTAAAGATTGGTTAAGCACTACATATAAGAGCAATATTAACAGCCAAACTGGAGGTCCTAGTCCTAGGGCCTTCCAGGTAGTGAAGGTTGATAAACAGCCGATGACAGCTGACACGTGTTTCGTTACATATGCGTAACTTTTTCAAGGCTTGCTCTCTGTAATTTTTGTAGATGTTTGTAGTAAGGAGAAATTTCCGATTGACCTTAGCACAATCTGTAGTTTTATAAAATCAGTTCTGATCCATAGAATGAAAAGAGGTTGCCCCGTTCGGATTCCCCGTCCGTCTGTAAGTGACTCCCAGATAATATATACGAAAAACCCTCTTTTCACGAAGACACGCTAGATTTCCGTTGATTACTCATGTAAGTGACATCCTGAATATTTACGAAGGGTGCGGATTTCACGTAGCAAAGAAAAGGGCTTTGATAGGTCCTTTTTAGCAATGCTGATGTGTCCGAAGTGCGAGGCAATCCTGTCGTGTATGCGGGAACCTGTGCACTTTTTGATGCAATCAATTTGCAGCTATTCCATTCTTTATCACTTAAGTTCATTTGTTGTGTTGTCCCAGTCCTGAGTTCTTTAAAATGTATCTCAGAATCTGGAGTCGCTGTTTCAGAATGTTGTAAAATATTCATGCTTGATTCCATACTTATCAGTTGGCCACCCATGACTCCCTGGCATCCCCTTCTTCAAAATGCGGTGTGCGGGGTAATCAGACGTCTGTGCGGAGTGATTGCTGTGGCCATTTTGTAAATGCAAGCAGAGTGATAGCAAAATATAAGCTGTGGGTGATTTTGGCAGACCAGTACTCACCAGATGTAGCTCACTATTTGCTATGTTTGAACTGAAAAGGGGCACAAGTGTCTACGTTTTACAAGGTATTCATTATTTCTCTTTTTTGGGTGCTTTGCAGAAAATACAAGATTTTTCTTTCGGCATTACAAATAGAAAGGGCTAAGAGATGATGGTGTGAGAATATGATGGGAGTCGAGATCGGATTGTTATGACTGTAAAGACGTGTGGACCATTTCAATAACTGCTATAGAGTTGAGAGAGTAAATAGGTGGGCTGAATTTGCAGTCTGCGCATAAGACTGGGAGCAAGGGAGCGGATTAGAGAAAATGGCAGTTTGTTGGCAAGAGGGATGGGGGAGTAAGTGTGGTTGTCTGAATTAGTATGCAATTCATCTGAGCAGGCTACAAATGTGTGAGTACTAACTTCATTTTTTTTTAATGTATATCTTGAATTTGCTTTTATTAATGCAGTTAGTTATTTTCAAAGTTCCACAAATTTAAAAGCAATAGCTCCTTACAGGGTTCCTGAAATTGTTTGCTCCAGTGACTAGGTTCCTTTTACAGAAAGTTAATATGGGGGTTTTGTGTTGTGCATGAACCAACACTATAAGATATTCTGTCGGAATGTTTGAATTTAGTGTACGCGTACCTTAGACCTATGCTCCTGTTTATAAAGCCCCCCCTTATATGGCATAGTACCACTTTTATTGGAGGTCGTTTTCTGTTTTTAGGACTCCTCTTTCGTCTCATTTTGTCACACTTTTATTTAGTTTTTTCTCTTTACCTTTTTAACTGTTTCCCCATCACTACTTAGTACTACTATTAAGGTTAATTTAGACCTATTTTCTGTTTAAAAACAAACAAACTGATTTTGGCTTGATTTCCAGGACCCTTTCCTATTTGGCCACATTTTATTTTAAACCTTGTTAATTGTTTATGCACACTTTTTAGGTCTGACTTAATAGCGCATTTATTTGTTTATCTATTGTTACCATTTTTTTAAATATACAGAGTGGGGTTTGGCTCCATCCATTGGAGTTTTACCCTCCTTTTGTTTTTTTCATGCTCTTTGGTGGGTTATTCTGCCTTCAAGCCTTCCATTGGAATGCATGAGGTAGTATTCTGCAATAGAAAAAAAAAAAATTGACTAAATCATCAATATAGGTCACATTAGATTCTTTATAACTTATTTGCATTCCATGCAAAAGCAATCCTTTTAGCTGCTTTTTTTACCCAGCAGTTGCAAAGCCAGTAAGGCAGACTATAATGTGATAAATAACATGTGTATGCCTGTATTTACATTCGTTGGCACATTAAAGCAGACCTGCTGGCTTTGTTAGCGCTAGTTTACATAGTGTTGTATCAAAAGTCAAAGACAATAGTTTCTTGGAATAAGGATGGCTTTCTGTGTTGTATTTAAGTAACATGCAGGTGTTGTACTCCTGATGTCTAATTTGAAGCTGCTTCTATCAAAGACAGCTATGTATGTAGTACTGCATTGATTTTTCTTTTGCAGTAATATTGCAAGCTAGAGATAATTAGATCGATTTCTTTCGCTACTTTGCAGGCATGCTTGTCTTGTTTCTCCTTCACAGAAATAATCTTCTAGTTTAGCAGGTCTTGAAATTCTAAGTACATTTTAAATGAGCACCCCCCCTCCCCCCCTCCCAATCTCCCTTCCCCCAGTATAAATTTTTTTTTTTTGCCTAAGTGATACACTCGTATGAGATCTTGGCTTTTCTATAATGCCTTCCATGCATCGTGAATCTATAAAAGCAGCAGTGATGTGCATAGATGTAATTAATCATATGCCAATCTTAGAGGCTCATTTACAGGTGTGTGTTAAACATGTCCCTAAAATCAGAGGACGTCCATTCCCAATTGCTCATCTCACCTTCTCATGCATGAAAACGTAGGTGAAGGTTCTTCCCATTGGGTAGGATGTTTCCCTGGTCATTTGTCAGACTAGGGGGTCCAGGTGACTCCCGGTTATGTGCTTCTTGCAACAGCAGATACTGCTGGATATTTGCACTGACCTCTTTTCTGTTCAGAAACAACCCTGCACATTGGGTACTGCAGTTATGTTTTTCCTAATCTCCAGGATAAACTCCAGCGTCAACAGGTTGCATTACGATTGTATGTAGCCATCTCAATAGAAAATTTAAAACCGCGAAATAAAGTGGTGGTTTGCATTGCTACAAATTGTAATTACACAAGTGTCATTATACATGTTTTTCTATCCCTCCAATTTCTTGTCATTTCATCCTTTTATAAAAAAAAAAAAAATTCTTGTGTCCTTGGCCCTTTCCCAAGGTGACTCTCCCATTGTCCACTTTGCAAGTGATTAAAATCTTTGCTGTTTTTTTCCCTTTAAATGTGCCTTTGCCAGTCTAGCCCCTTCACTATCGCCACCCCCTTCACCCCACCCAAGTCCTGCTGTCTTTCTGGTCCTTACTGCCTGTGCACCTGCCGCAATGGGCAATGTCTTTCTTCCTTCCGACTCCCCTGCAGCTCCAGCCCCCCTCCCCCTTCTCTGCTGAAGGGTCCTCTCTTGTCTACTTCTTCACGTACCATCTGGCCCTCAAGTCTCGCTTCGGTTTTTTCTCTGCTTATCACATCCTACTGCCTCTTGGCATCCAGCTCAGCAGGCACAGCCAATATTTTAGATACTTGGTGACCATTTCTTTAGTATCTGTAAAAAAAAAAAAATGTAATCCGTTTTCAAACTGGCACGATGCACATAGCTTCAGGGTGTAATTGTCCACAATGAAGGTAGATGATTAGACATTCAGCAGAGGTTGGTGTGGCCTGAGCTCCACCTTCACTACGACAACATTACAAAGGTTGGGCTGTCAATCTTTGAATGAGGCCCGTAATCAGTTGTTTATCAGTGATACCCATTACCCTATGTGCGGTATACTTAAGATGTGGTGCATCTTTGTACTGCGGTTACACTAAGGGATTATTGAAGTTTTTCAGAGGCAGTTTTTTTTATTCTACACTTGGCTTTTGCATTTCATGCTTGTAAATCAAAGTAGTAGCAGGATCTTGTATAATTGTAGTCCGCTTTAGAAGAAAATACATTCTTTTAATGTCATCTGTCCTGTCAGCTGTTCAGTCTTTGTAATATGAAAGAAAGGCACTTTTCTATAGTGATAGTTCTGCACTTATATGCATGTAAACTGCAGGTTACTGGTTAAACCTCAACTGGGATCAGTTGAGTTGGGTAGAATAATGCTTGCCATGTATCTCTGAAATAGTGTAAGCATGTGCTAGCCAAAACTAGGTGTTCAGCATTTGTGGCTATGAGAAACAGGACTCTATTCATATACTACATGATAGCTCTTTAAGCATATCCCTTTGGGACCATTTCCTGCAGACAGCTTTGACTTCTATGAAGAACTAAGGGAACCTGTGCCCTCACTTATGCACCACGAAGTGATGTGCAACTGTTTGTGCATGGCTGTTTGCTGCTACTCCTTTCTGACTTGTGTTCTATGAGTGCCACTTGTGTTCCATGAGTGCCACATGAATGGGTGCCCCATCCAGTGCACTTGCCTCTTCTGTCACTGGAATAGCTTTCGTTCCACAGGCTTAAGAAAACCACATAAGACATAAGCAGATGGTCATAGAGCAGTTGATCATTAGTATCTGACCTGCACTAAACTTTAGAGCCCTTGCTCATTCAGCAAGGATGAGTGCCATTAACACTGAAGGCCATTGCCACGCAGATGGCAATTCTGTTTTAAAAGCTTTTTACTAGTATGTGTTGTGTTTGGGACCAGGCTCTACCACCCTTTCGCTTTTTGTAAAGAATGACGTTTGTGTTGGAATTCCCATTCCTCGTTTTCAGGCTTTGGGCATATTCCAGCTGCCCTTCTCTTGAATCATTAAATCCATATTTTGTGTCTCACATTGAGTGATCGAATATAAGCGGATTAGCTTATCAAATGGTCTCATTTTAGAGAGCCGTAAAGCGCATGAGAAAATCTTACTAGTCCAGTGAAATAGCTAAGTGGAATATTACACTCTTTACAGAGTTAGTTTGATGGGGTGAGATCTGCAGGAGAAATCTATATGCTTGCAGGTTTAGGAGCTCAGTATATTTGTATGCAGACGATACTCAGTTGGTAGTCACGCTCTCCGACAACATCACTCGGGACGCTTGTAAGTTCCGGAGCGATCTTGAGGCCGTAGCGGAGTGGATGACTGCCAACTGTCTCCAGCTCAACGCCAGCAAGTCTGAGGTACTGCTGGTGGGGAGAGACTCTGAGCTGTGGAGTGAGCACTGGTGGCCGGCACCTGCCCCTAAACAGGTGGTAAAAAACCTGGGGGTTTGGATTGATACCTCCCTTAGCTTTCGAACCCAAACCAAGAAGGTGGCAGGGACTTGTTTTGTGCTATTGCGGGGGCTCAAACCACTGTTGGGTTTCTTCGATTCCCCTAATCAGGCAGGTTATTGTCCAGGCTTTGATCCTGTCAAAACTGGACTGTGCCAGTTCCCTTTATTTGGGGGCCAACCAGTCCAAAATTGTCAAACTACAAAGGGTCAAGAATGCGGCGGCTCGAGCTCTCCTTGGCCTGCCTAGGAGGTGTACTACTTCTAATGCCATTAGTCGCCTCCATTGGCTGCCTGTGGCCAAACGTTTCGAGTTCAAGGCCCTCTGCATTACTTTCAAAATTCTGAATTTTTCATCTCCATGTATTCTAGCCAATCTGCATACTTTTTACATCCCCTCCCGCCAACTTCGATCTATGGGACAGAATCTTGTGGCTGTCCCTAGGGTGAGGAGGGTCTGTGCTGGAGGGCACTCCTTCCGTGTGCTGGCCTCGAAACAATGGAATGCGCTCCACACTTCCGTCTGCAGTATAAAGACCTATCTGCCTTTCCGTAAAGCTGTTAAAACATTCCTCTTCCCTCCGTTGTAAGCTGTCTTTTTGCTACAAGCTGTGCAGTTTTCTGCCTTCAGCGCCGGGACGCCCCTTTGCTTGGGCAGCAGTGCGCTTTACAAGTCGTCATAACATAACATATTTGGGCTACAGCTTAAAATCAGTGCTACTAAAATAAGTAACTTGCAGTAGCTATTGCCTTTTAAACACATTTTTACTGCTAAATGCTAAACTGTAGTGTTGTTGGTGTTTTTCAAACCTCACGCCAGTCCCACTTCATATGGATTTTTGTGGGCATGGTTACAAGTTGGACTTCGAGGCATTGTGCAGGACATTGGTAGTAACCAGGATGCCAATTTCTTTAACATCTGTAAACATTGAGGCAGACGCATTTGTCTATGTACTATAACATTGTGCAGTATGACTGGCTAGCTGGACAACCCACACACCCCCAACCTGACACAATTTTTCCTGCTTGCAACTGGACCTGGTGAACTATGTTTAAATACAAATGGTATTCAATGGCAGTTTCAAGTTTGCTCCTTAAAGATAGTGATTAGTTTAAGATATCCCTAATTGGATGACCTTGGACAGCATAAGATTAATGCTTAAACTTGTTTGCAGGAGTTTAAAATGTAGCTTCTGTTGCTGTTAAGATGGTTGCCAGGGAAAACTGAAAACATAAGTTTGACAGCCAATATGCAAACCGGTTTTGATTTTATTCCCTACAAATTAGGACTCCGAGCCCACTGATTCTTGATCAGAACTACATAAACACCAAAAATCAAGTGATCAAAGCAGAGCGTCGGATATTAAAGGAATTGGGATTTTGTGTTCATGTCAAGCATCCCCATAAGGTGAGTTGTATGGCATTAAGTTGTTGAGCTTAATCATTTGCATACTTCGAACACTGTTTAACTTTTCAGGGTTTGATGTTTACTGTTAACTGAATAGACAAGGCACCTCACTTTAGGGTGACCAGTCAAACCGGATTTGCAGGGGCAGTTACAGGTTTTGTCATCTGTCCTCAGAAATGTCAGTAAATTTAACATGTCTGGTTTTCAAAGCCTTATCAGGTGATTACAGAGGGTCTCTTTAATTGCAGAAAGTATTTGGGTCGATTCAGAATTATGCTCCCACTTCGATCATTGTGGGATGCCCCAGTTTTGGGGTTTTTAAGAGCCAGCCACTCAAAGGTGGCTCCAAAAAAATCTTATTTCCCTAGATTATATATATCTGGACACCATGTTGCTGTACCATGAGCCAGAATTCAAACCAACTATACTGCATGATTGCATGTATTGTTGCCCTCGATATATTTGGAGTTGTGTATTAAAGAATGTAAAAAAGTATGTGAATTTCATCACAAGTCTGTCCGTTCTATACAGTGCTTATATTGTAAAATGTCAATAAAATATATATATTAAAACATCTGGTCATCTTATCTAACGTGGAAAAACAGAAGGCTGTATCAATCAACCTTCAATCAAACCGGATTTGTATAGCGTGACTAATTACCCCTGAGGGTATCCAGGTGCTGGGAGCCATGCAGCGAGAAGGGTTCGGTTGAACAGCCAAGTTATAAGTCCTGTCCTGAATTCCAGCAGGAAGGATGAGGTCCAGAGGTGGAGGTCGTTCCAGGACTTTACAGAGAGGTATGAGAAGGAGCGTCCTCCACTCTTGCTTCGACGGATGCAGGGGGTATGGTAGAGGGAGGCAATGCACAGGAGTCTTGAGGGTTGGTGGAAGTTCAGGCAGTGGTTGATGTATGCTGGTTCTCTGTTGTGTAAGGCCTTGTGGATGTGGATGAGCACCTTGAATTGACATCTCTTCTGGATGGGGAGCCAGTGGAGCTTCTTGAGTTGTGCTCTGTATGTTCTGCTGTCTCTTCAGGAGGTGCGAAGTGATTCCTATGTATAGTGCATTTCCTTAGCCCAGCCTGCTGTTGATTAGGGCTTGAGTGACAATGCATATGGTGTTGATGGAGAGCCACTTGAAGACCTTACCTAGCATTCGAAGAAGGAGGTGGAGGACTGTTGGTCTGGCTTTTCACGGTGAGCTTGCTGTCCAGGATTGCAAGGTTGTGGGCATGGTCTGTCGGAGTGAGTGAGGGTCCTAGTTCAGAAGACCACCAGGAGTCGTTCCACTGGGAGATGTTTCCGGAAATCAGCACTTTTGCTTTGTCTGTTGCGTTTTAGGCAGTTATCTTTAATCCAGTCGGCGACGCTAGTCCTGCAGCTGCGGAAGTTGTCCATCGTGGTGGGATCTTCTGATAACGATAGGATGAGCTGGGTGTCTGCATAGGATATGGTGCTTAGTCCGTGGGTTCTGACTATGTTGGTCAAGGGGGTCATGTAGGAGTTGAAGACTGAGGGATGAGCCTTGAGGGACGCCGCAGATCTTAGGTTCCAAGGTGAAAGGAGGTAGGTGGATTTTCTGGTTCTTCCGGTGAAGGAGGTGATCCATTTGAGGGAGTCTCCTTGGATTCCAATCTGGTGAAGCCTCTTAAAGGTGTGGTGGGATACGGTGTTTAACTCTGCTGAGCAATCTAGGAGGATCAGGGCTGCCGTTTCTCCTCTGTCGAGGAGGGTTCAGCTGTCTTTCATCCAGTGGGCGACACTCATCAGCAAGGTTTCCAATGTGGCGAAGCCTCTTAAGGGTGTGGCGCGATATGGTGTCTTAACGCGGCTGAGAAGTCGAAGCATAAGGGCTGCCGTCCCTCACTTGTCTTTTCATCCACTCGATGACACTCGTCATGCAGCTGTGGATGCTGTCCATCGTGATTGAGCTGTCTTCTGATAACAAAAGGATGAGCTGTGTCGTCGGCATGAGATAGAATGTTTAGTCCATGGGTTCTAACTATGTTGGCCAAGGGGGTCATGTAGGTGTTGAATTGTGTAACGCTCGGATGAGCCTTGAGGGACGCTGCAGATGTTTTTAGGTTCCAAGATTTAAGAAGGTAGGCGGATTCTCTGGTTTCTTCCGGGGAGGAAGGAGGTGATGCATTTGAGGGCATCTCCTTGGATTCCAACGTGGTGAAGCCTCTTAATAAGGGTGTGGTAGGCTACGGTGTCGAACTCTGCTGAGGGGTCGAGGAGGGTCAGGACTGCTGTTTTTCCCTGGTCAAGAAGGGTTCTGATGTCTGTGGCTGCGATCAGGTTTGTTTCGGTGCTATGGTTAGTGCAGAATCCTGTTTGGGATGTGACCAGATGATTGTTCTCCCGGTTTTACGTGAGTTGGCGGTTGATGGCGTTCTCGAGGACTTTGATGGGAAAGGAGAGCAGAGAGATGGGACAGTAATTCTTGAGTTCGATGGGGTCTGCGGATGGTTTCTTGAGAAGGGGTTTGACTTCAGCGTGTTCCAATTCTTTAGGGAAGGTGGTTGTGGTGATGGATCCGTTGAAAATGGTGGTGAGCTCAATGCTGATAATCTTGCTCCCGAGGTTGAAGTGTTGGGGGCAGGGGTCCATGGGTGCTCCAGAGTGGGAAGAGTGCATGATGGTTTGGCGTTTTGTGTGGTGAGCTGGTTCCAAGTAATGAGCGTTTTATCGGGGTTTGCATTTGTGGGAGCGAGGTGGCTGAGGAAATCGGCGGCGGTGGGTTGGAGTTTGTATAGATGGTGAGTATCTTGTCGAGGAATAAGTCCGCCAAGGTGTTGCCGAGTTCCTGGGAGGGAGTGATGGTGTTTTTTGTGGCTGAGGGGTTGGAGAACTCAGACTACTTTGAAGAGTTCTTTGCTGTGGTTGGCACTGGCTTCTATGCAGTCGGCAAGGGCTCTTTTTTTCATCTCTTTCATGAGTTGGTGGTATTGATTGAGGGAGATCTTGAATGTGGCTCGGACTATGGCCTCCTTGCGGGTGTGCCGTTTCCTTTCAAGTAATTTGCAGTTGCGTTTTGTGCTTCTCGGTTCCATTGTGTACCAACTGGCCTGTTTGGAGGATCTCTTGAGTTTGGTGGGCTTGACGGGGGCGACTGTCGGTGACCCAGGTGGAGACGTTTTTGTTGCAGGTTGCTTGTGGTGTCTGGGTGGGAGGTGTTGAGGGCTTCGGTCCACTGGCTCGCTCATACTTGGTTCCAGAAGTGATGTACGGCACTGGGGGGCTTGATTGTGGATCCTGTGATGGTGAAGTAAATAATGGCGTGGTCTGTCCAGGTGAACTCGGTGACATGGCTGTACTTAAATCTGTCGCTGGTCGTGAAGACTGGGTCGAGTGTGTGCCCTGCAGTGTGTGTGGAGTTGGTGACTAGTTGGGCAAGACCAATGTTCTTGCTTTCGAGGAGGTTGGCAGTGTTGGTGTCGTTGGGGTGAAAGTTGAGGTCTCTGAGGAAGTTAAAGGCGAGCGGGGGGATGAATTCTGGGATGACTTCACAGAAGCTGGGGCACTGTCCTGTAGGTAAGGGTGCCTCTAGTGGTTCTGCCGTTGGTTTGACATTGGAAGTTGAGGTATTCCTTGATCAGGGTGGTATAGTCTTCAGTGGTAGTGGTGGTGCAGTGGATGGGTTCCTTGTGAATGATGGTGATGCCACATCCGTGTTAGTTGATTCTGTGTGCTATCTTGTAGATGTCGTGCTTGGCTGAGGTGGTGTCTGGGGCAGAGACAGCGTTGAGCCAGGTCGATGAGGATGTTGGTTGTGAAGGAAGTGATGGTGTCCTAGATTTCTGCGGCGTCCTTGTAGAGTGATTGTCGTTGAGAAGGAGGCAGTGGAGTTGTTCTGAAGTGTTCCTGGCCGGCGTGGTGGTGGATGTCGTGTGTGCGGGTGCTCCGGTGTTGCAGGGCAAGAGAGCGTAGAGGTAGTAAAAAAGGTCCTACCGTCGATCAGAGCATGGTAAGGCATCAGTTGTTGCAGCTTCCGGGGTCCAAGGCTCTTAGCTTGGTGGCGATGTATCTTTGAGTCATGGGGGATCCAGGGTTCCTGGCTATGGCTGTTGTCGAGACACACTGTAGGAAGCTGGCACTTTATATAGTGGACCAAAATGAGGTACTCTGTGTAAAGAGTCCAGACAAATGCCAATTGGTTTACAGAGGCACAAATGATCACCCAAATGCTCTTTTTTGTGGTAGAGTGGGCGAGCAGTTAGGCTTATCAGAGGGTAGTGCTAAGCATTTGTTGTACTCCAAGGCAATATATGATGAATCGCAAGAATAAATCTTAGACTAATTTAGAAAAATAACTCCTTTTTTTTTTCTTTAAATACATTTTGATACCAAGAACTTCATTATCAAATAAGCACTTTTGCAGTTAGAATTTTTACAGGTAAGTAAATAGTTCAGTTCAATGTGTCTTTACACAGCAGTGCTTTCCTGTGTGAGAAAGGGCACGTGTTTCATACGGTTATTTGCATTCGGTTTCTGGGGGTCTCCTTCGGGACTTAGGGTTGTAGGGGGCCATGGTCCAAAGTACCACCACCAGCAGGTACTCGTTACCTGCTCTAGGGCATCCAGTTGCAGAGGTGCTGGTTGGGTTGGTAGCTGTGTGTGATATCCGGTGGATGAAGGGGGTGCCACCTAGAAACAGGCTGCAGAGAGACTTTGGGACACATCTGGGAGCTCCCAACGGGAGGGGCTTGGGTCACATGGGTATTGGGGTCAAGGGAGCAAGCTGGTTCGTCAGTACCCAGGCTGGGCACTCTGGTGCAGAGTGCAAAGGACGCAGAGCTAGGCTCTGTGCATTCTAAGGCCTTGCGGGTTACTGTCTTTGCCGGTTGACGATGCGAAATCAGGACAGCTGAGCCACTCTGGAAGTGGGTCTCTGCGGTGCGGACGTTCCTCGACGACTGCTTGTTCTCTTTGCAGTGGGAGTGCAGATTGGACTCTCACGGGTGGTGTTTGCTGCAAGGGGTCCGATGCCCCTAGTATTGGCCCTGTGCGTTGGTCCTGGTGTCGTCTCATTTCGTGGGGGGACAGATCTGACCTTCAGGAGTACAAGGTCCTCTTCCTGGGGGACAGCTGCGTCGGCTGGCCGGGGAGTGGCAACCTGGTAGACCTGACTTTGCCTTACAGTGCCTATGGATGGCAGTGGAGTAGCTCCTCCCCTCCAAGGCAGATTACTTGCAACTTGCGAAGGCTGGCAGTCTCCGGGGATTCTTGGAACCTGGTCGGCAGCAGGACGAGACGGTAGTCACGATTGTCGGTACTTTGGGCAGGCAGGATTTGGCACCTAGAGTCCACAGCAGTCTACAGTGCCCGCTTTTCCTCGCAGCTCTTTGTCCTCTGTTCTTGATCCGTCAAATCTTAGTTTCTGGAGTTGGGGATGCTACCTAAATACTCAAGTTCTCATGCCAGCTCCCCCGCGACAGTTATGTCCAGCTTGCCCGCAGTCCGCTATCCTCTGCTGCCTGCCTACCTGCTCCCCTCTTTGTGCCTCCTATGCTCGTTTCTTCCTCTGTTTTGCTTTTTTCTGCTTATTTTTCTGCCCTCTGTTTTGCCTTTTCTGCAAATTTTTTCTGTCAAGCCTGCATGAGCATGTTGTACATGCTCTCACTTGCGACTTTTATTTTCAATAAAGGACTTTGATCCCGCCCGCTGCTTACCACAGGTTTACTCCAGTGCCTTTCTTCTTTGCTACCTCCTAATTGCTTAGCGCAGCAGATACGTCGCTTCCGTTCCTATTTAAGGAGCACCGACAAAGTGCAGATTAATTTCACTTGGTTAGTGCCCGTCCGCTGAGATACAGATACATTTTCTAATACCCCCCACCCATTCCCTGTGCTTCAGAAACCAATTGCTCTCCTCCCGCTGTCGCTTGCACATATCTCCCACCGTTACGCCGTCATGTGGTGTTGCTTGTTTTCTTTTTTTATGCTCCTCTGCAAGTGTTAATGTTACATATTCGTCCCTCGTGTACCATTCCTTTGAAAAGTTAGCATCTATACTTTTAAATGCCCACTTGCCATCTCTCCCTCCGCGCCCACCACCCTGTACTTGGACAGTGGGTGTTCTCTCTGGACATCCCTGCTCATGTGGACACAGCAAGGGTTAAATCCTGTGATCAGGCACGTAACTCAGGCAGGCGGTGGCCGTTCCGTCTACAGGGGACGGGGTAACGCTACTTGGTTCCCAGGCACTGAGTTTACAGCTGTGCCTGACCCCCCCCCCCCCATCCTCCCCCCCGCAGCCCCCTCCAGCACCTAAATGTCTTGTACGGCACGGGATGAGAGGGAGAAAGGGTGGAAGCCACAAAGACCAAGTGAGAGCTGGTGAAGGGGTGCGAGGGAGTATCACTGGGCAGACTGGGAAGGAGGGGTTGCCGAGGACACTTCTGTGCGCTGCACTGGGGATGGGAGTGGTTGGCTGCCCAAAGGAGGAGTCTACCCCTTTCCCTGCTCGAGTTTCTCTGCTCTTTGTTCAGCCAGAAGACCAGCCGTGGCAGATCAGATCTCTGGGAGCCCGCCGACATCGGCGACCCTTATCCTGACATTTATATTCATGTGGCAAATCCATGTCCTTTGCCCGAGCCTCTGAAACAAAGGGCCATTTACTTGTCCACTTTAGTGCATTTTCCACGGAGCTCGGCAGTTGAACCCAGATTCATAGTCAGAATATATTTCCGTTCACTTTTTCTTCCTGTGCCTCTTAAAAAATAATTTCTTATTATCAGTAGCAGATCAATTTTTGGGCTATTCCTGTGCCCCGCGAGGATTCCCATTTTAGAGATTTCTGTAAGGTATCATCCACTTTTGGTTTGTTTACTTGTTTCGATTTTCTTTTATTTCTGTTTGCACTCCTGCAGGCGTCTCCTAATGAGAGCTTGAACGCGGCCAGTGGCTTTTTTTTTACATTTCCCTCCTTGCATGCATGTTTTCCACCCGTCTGTACGAGGAAATATGGTAATTAAGATGGGTATAAACTATGGAAGGAAATCGACAAAAGATAAAGCTTGTGCAACATAGGCTGCGTTCTAATTGGTGAACCACCAATCTCCATTAAGCCACACTGACCATCATGGCAAGCAAAAAGTCTCTGCAAGTTTTGAAAAGATATAACATGTATAAGACGTAGCAGAGACTCATGCACTTTCAGTTGCTTAAAAAGTGGTACATAACCTGGTAGATTACCTTTTTGTCTTGTGACATCTGCAGCCAGTATTTACTTATATTTTTATTGTGCTTTTTTATGGCAAAGGGAGATTAAGTGGTCTGCCCAGAAACGAAAGATGTTAAGTCGAAGCAGGGACTCAAACCTGGTTTCCCCAGTTAAGTCGGTAGCTCCTTTCTTCCCCACTACAGACAACTTTCTCATAAAGAAACCTCTCTATCCCTCTCCCACAAATGTAAACTAATAAATGCATACACACTCGCCTTTATTGGTTTCTCTCTTACACACACACACACACACACACACACACACACACACACACACACACACACACACACACACACACACACACACACACACACACACACACACACACACACACACACACACACACACACAACACACACACACACACACACACACACACACACACACACACACACACACACACACACACACACACACACACACACACACACACGTACGTTTGGGTTTGGAGTAGATTTCCTCAGGATGTCCAATCAGCACATCCACCAGGGAGGCCTGGCCTTAAACAGTCTCTGTATTCAGTTACAGGCCCACCAGGGACAGGCAACTATCCATCCCCAAGCAAAAACTTAAACCTTTTCTAACAATGCCGCCCAGCACCAATGAAATAATGCCCATCTGCATATCTGCTGGGTCCCATGTTTCTTGGACTCATGGGTTATACATCTTGCAGCCTCTTATAAAGAAATGCAGTTCTTTGTTTAATGTTTATCATGTGCTTGTAACGCAAATGATAATGTTGTATTGGAATGCTTTAGTGCTATTTAGGTTTTTGATGATTTACAACAAGACAATCTGTTGCGAAGCAACTTTTGAGGGATGCATGCCGGATTAAATGAAAAGCATTGGTTTGAGCGCAAAAGAAGCCATCGCCTCCCTCTCTCACCCTCCCAGTCTCTGCAATCTCAATCTAAAAGTGCTATGAAGTGGCCAGCACTGGCTGCTTTATAGTGCTTTTTAAAATCATCCCGTTGTCCACCCCCCTGCCCCCTCCTTTAGCCACGCCCACCCGATGGCCAATGCCAAAAGCTCATCCATGGGCAGACATTGACTTTGCCAATGCTTGTCTGCCCTGTGTTTGATCTTTTCTGCTTGCTTTTCTGCCTTCTGTTTTTGCCTCTTGCTTGTTTTTTCTGCCCTCCGTTTTCACTTTCCTGCTTGTTTCTTCCCTCCTCCTGCAGTTTCCTCAAGGTGTGGCTTTTTGACAGATACCTCACACCCCAGCGCCCAGACAGTGGTGGGTGACAGTGCTGGGTGACAGTACTGCGCTCTACAAATGCTGATTGAATGTTCAGGGGAAGTGACAGGTAGTAGCCAATGGGCTACTTACCTTTAGCTTGTCTACACCCTCTGTATGACCACTTCCTGTGGGAAGTGGACATAACCCTGACCAAGAGAGCCTAATTCTGCCAAAACTAAGATGGTGGAATTCTAAAATTCATGTTCACTTCAGGTAACCCATTTTATGGGTGGTACTAACTAGCCTGAAAGAACAGCTACTTTTCCTGCCTGTCCTGGAGCCAAATGAGCCCAGGGCAGGTGGTGGCATTTCCCCTTTCTGGGGAAATCTTGGGTCACATATCCAAGGCGACAGGCCTTTGAAGCCTCCTTCCTTGATATGCTGATTACTTAGCAGTCCTGCTTGGAGGAGGTGACAACACTTTCGACTGGAGCAGGCATCGTCTCTGCCCTCAAAGTGCCGGCTCTCACCTGCAGAGGGTCAGAAACCCATCTGTGGTGGTAGACTGGTCTGCACCATTCAACCAGTAACCAGTATACAGGTAGTCGGTAGGTTTTCAGGGGGCACCTCAAAGGTGCCCTCTGAGTCCAGTAATGGATTTATAAATACATGCAATCAGTGTGGGCTTATTAATCCGAGATGTTTGATACCAAACATTTCTAGTTTCAGTGAAGTCATGACGTAGTTTGGGAACCCATAAACACCAGTTTCCAGCACATGTACTGAAAATGGCTTCGACTTAGACATCACTGGGACATATCTGCTCATGCGGATATGTCCACACATTTAGTATAGTGCCTGCACCATGGCACACAGCCTGCAATAGCAGTTTACATGTTGTTGCCGAGGGGTACTTCAGGGTGGCACGATACATGGTGCAGACCTTAGGGGACCCTTTTTAGCCTCCTTGCGCTAGGTACCGGGGGTACCATTTACTAGGGACTTTCAAGGGGTGCTAAAGGTATTGCCAATTGGGATAACAATTGTACAGTTTTAGGGAAAGATCCGATTCTGGAGATGTGGATAGAAGGGACCCAGTGCACTTCTGTCAAAATCACATCGGATACCAGGCAAAAATTGGGGGTGACCATGTCAAAAAGGTGCACTTCCCTACTCAGACTGGCTTGCCTTTGGCGCGCCGGTCATGTGCCCGCGATGCAGCCTCCATTAAATGGGTCCTGGGAGGGGTGCTGGGCATGTCGGTCAAGAGGCGGGATACGGGAGCGAAAAAATGGCAAGGGCAGAAAATCCGCAGAAACTTCGGAGATAGTGAAATAATATTAAGGGCTACAACAGATAATAGACAACAGCAGTGCGTTTACAGGGTTGCAGTAAATACAACAAATTTTAGCAGCAGCAGTAGTGAAATAAGATATACTATTGACTATAGTAATGAAAACAGGCAAGCAAGACGGACGCAGTGGGTGGAGCTGGCCCGGGGGACCTATTCTTTCAGTTTTAGATGTTTTCATACTTGACAGTAACATGTAATCCTCTTTTAAAATGAACATTTTCTGTAAAAGAGCCGACTCCGATATCTTGATCAAACCTGTGTGTGTGTGTGTGTGTGTGTGTGTGTGTGTGTGTGTGTGTTCACCCTTCAAGATGGGTGAAGCGTTTTATTTCATATTGTGGTATCAAACTAATTCAAATCATTTGTTTTCTTCCTCTTATAGATTATAGTAATGTATCTTCAGGTGTTGGAATGTGAACGGAATGAAACACTTGTTCAGACAGCCTGGTAAGCTCTTGTGATTGTTCTGAAAACAGTAGTAGTTATAGTATGTACTGTTGCTTCACCCAGAAATCTGGCAGGTTATGCGAGGATAGTGAACTGTACCTAACATTGTAACCCAAGAACGCTAATATGTTGGTTAGAAAAATTTGAAACGTTTATCCATTAATTTCTGTAGAGCAGAAATGAATGTCCAGGACAGTGTTTGTTTCGTTTGTTTTTTCCTTTTGGGTCATTTCTTCTGCCAGTCTTGTTAAAGAACTTTTGTAGTGTCTTGATTTATGCCATAAGACTTGTGTCTAAAGACTTGGTGGCGCTTATCCCCATGTGCTGCACCTAAAGGCCTTTGTAGCTGCGTAGCATCCACTACCGCCTACACATTCTTCATGCATATGGGAAGATGGCTCTTTGTGATATATCAATCTGATGTACAGTGTAAAGAGTCCAGTTGTTCCCTTATATATGGACAGCGGCTTGCTCTAGCAACCCCAAGGTGCTCTACTAGGGGTAGTGTGGTTGAGCAGCCTTAGGCTTAATCGAGAGGAGTGCAAGACATTTGCAAATACCCAATGATCAATAAATGACGCACAAGCCTCAAGAAGGAGATGCACAACAATTTATAAAAATAGCCATTATCTTTATGTATGTTTAGGCATCAGAGAGAAATCATTTAGGTAAGTAAGTTTTTAAATATAAATTATTTTCACTTTAAAACGTGGACACTGCATTTTCTGAGTTCTGCAATGTTATCCTATCGAAAGAAGAACAAGTTCTGCAAACAGGTATAGTACAGTGGCTTACAAGACAATCTCCAGGAGTTAAGTGAGTGGTGGGCATGGTTAAAGCTACACCACCAGTGGCATGGGCGGCAAGGTGCAAAACTGTGTCTGGAGCCCAATGTATTTCAATGGAGATCGGTCACTGCGTAAAGAGGCTGCAGGCTCTGGCCAGGAGGCCTGAACCAGCAAGTGGCTTCAGTCCTTGCAATGCTTGAGGATGGGGGTGGGGGCACTTTTGGTCCTCTTCTCCAAGGCCCAGGAGCGACGGGTGCAGGGGTGTCCTCAGGCATCAGGTTTTTCCTTACAGGAGCAGTCGCGGTTGAGGGGGTCTGCGTGCAGAGGCTGCAGGCAACGTCTGGGACTCCAAGAGGGGTGAAACCTCAATGGACTCGAGCTCTGGAAGACCTTGTTGACACCGGTGGCCACCTTCAACTCTTGGCGGAGGCGACGGGTGTAGTGGTGGTTTCAGGTGTCTGGTTTTGGTGGTTCCGGAGGCCTCTGTCTTCTCTTTTGGAGTTTCTTCACAACATGTCTGCTGATCACAGTAGGTCTTGAGTCTTTTTCGAAGGTAGGCAGTCCGTCCAGGACGAGTCGACTTTGGTGCAATTTTCGACGAGGGATGCAGACAGGTCGGCAGGGCAGGTACCAGGTCAGCTGCTTTTTCTCTCCTCTCTGCTTTTGTGGCTCGTTGGTATCTTCTCTTAGGTAGTCAGGATCTGCTTCTCTGGTGCCAGGGGCTACCCTAAATACTGAAATCTGATAGAGACATCTAGCTGCAGATAACTTGCCTTTGAACTTCGAGGCGTCCGGCTGGATCCGGAAGATTTTTCTTAGCAGTACCCCTGCGCGACAATAGGTGACGGCGGCCCACTCCGAGTGGCCTCGAGTTCGTCGCTGTGACGTCCGCGTAGTCTATATAGGCGCCACCATGACGCACTGATGTCCGTTCTTTTCTTTCCACTCCAGTCAGTGCAGATCCGTCATAGCTAACCCCTGTCATTTTTTGACACAAAAATATTCGACAAAAATAAATAGTCTGTGTGTAGGATGTCCAAGAAGACCTCGGGGCTCAAACCTTGTGGCTCCTGTCGCTGTGCCATGTCCGGTACGGACCCCCACCTCGTGCGCCTCTGGTTCCTGAAGCGCGACCATGCCCGAAGTCGTGCTCCGACTATTGGGCAATAGTGCCGAAAGCTTTGAGTGAGCGGTTGCTACAGCTGCCTGCCCGCCAGCGTCCAGTGCCTCTGAGATCTCCTCAGAGATCTCATTCTCGGTCAAGAGGAAGGTCTGAGCACTGTTCCGTGAGATCCATGTCTTCGTCCTTCCATTTGAAATCTTCGAAGGGGTCAATATAGGAGGACATTTGAACCTCGACTGGCTAAAAGTGATCATATTTTAGATAATGCCCACTATATGTAGAATCGCATTGTTTAGGAGACTCACGCTGTATAGTGAGCGTTCATTCTCAAAACTCACCATTCAAAGATGGCGCTGATTGTTTTAACCAAGGAAGTTACCTCTTCCCTTTCCACGTATGTTATTTGAGAAACTGATGAGGCCGGTAGAATGCCTTCGCCTTATCCGGGTGCGGCAGAGACGCTTACAGGTACGTGCACGGACAATATTTTGCACGGTTGGCCTTATAGACGATAATTTTGGTTGATCTTAAACTCTGCCAACTTTTGAATTAATTTCGCAGGCTGCCCCGTACTTCAGGAACCTGTCACAGTATTCGGAGCTATTCTCTCCGTTTTCATCAAAAGGACATTGGAGATTACATTTTGAGGTTATTTACAATTGGAAACAGAACTGCTGCCGCATTACTATTGCGGTAAGAGCCAATGATTTTTGGTGGGTTATGTAGATGATAACATTTAGATATATACTAAACCTGGGCAACATTTGAATTCATTTTGCAGGCTGCCCCGTACTTCAGGGACCTGTTGCTTTATTCAGAGCTATTCTCTCCATTATCACAACAAGGACATTGGATAATTACATATGAAAGGATATTAACAATTGGAAACCGAATCGATACTACAATTTTATTTCGGTAAGATTCATTGACCTTTGGAGAAATTTATAATTAGGGATTCTTATTGATGAGTGATTTGTTATATGAAGGCATTGCATTCCCTTACAGGGTCGTTGGTTGACATTAATTTGATTCTGTGAATACTTGAGGTTACACTTCAGAGTTGGGATATGTTATTTGAAGAATACTTTATCTTTGAGGTAAGCATTGCTTTGTTTGGAAATATTGCAGTTTGGGATTATGGAAAGATGTAATGAATAACCTGTGCCTCATGTCTCTTAAGCTCTAGTTTGATAAAGGTTTACGATTATTTGATCCTAACAGATACTGATCTGGATTAATTTACAAGGTACTACATGTTTCCCAGGTATTACTTTTGAGGGGATCATGTAATTCACATGGGTTCATTAATTTAAATCGCACATTGGTCAAATTGTTGAATGCGAAGTCTCACATACACAACGGTAATACAGGACTGGATGCTTGTGCGTTTTAGATATTCAAGGACAGTGATCATAGATCATGCTTGTGATAATCAGAAGCAATTGTCGTATGGTACAATGTATATAAAAAATACTTTTCACTTAAAGTATTGCATTTATATTTATCAAAATGTTTGGTTTGAGTATTTTGATGGTTTATTCACTGGAGTTCCCTATTGATTTTGGGCACGAGTGCTGTTTTGAATAGTTCCTTTGCACAGGGTTTGTTTTCTGGGCTTGCACCATGTAAAGAAAACACTGTATAATGTAATGTACATTACAACTTCAATATTTGTATCACTTCCAGCCCTGAGGAAGTCGTAGGGTTCATACCCATAAAACGACGAATCGCGTTGGCTTAAGGGAGTACAAGACCCTGTAAAATTAAAGAAGAAACAAAGCCCTATCTACTACTTTCTTGATCTTTTATATTATTGTACTGACTTGTTGTTATAATATGCGTGTGCTTCAGAAATTGTGAATTGTTTGTTCAATCTATGATTGAATTTTGGGGAATTAGGGTGGATGTTCCCCTTAGGGACGCACCGCGGGATATGTGCAATAACTAAGTGCTGTATAAATTGGTGTAAATCTATACGAGCGCCTGTTGACCCTCTTCACCCCACAGAGTTAGCTGCAGATAACTTGCCTTTGAACTTCCAGGCGTCCGGCTGGATCCGGAAGATTTTTCTTAGCAGTACCCCTGCGCGACAATAGGTGACGGCGATCCACTCCGAGTGGCCTCGAGTTCGTCGCTGTGACGTCCGCGTAGTCTATATAGACGCCACCATGGCGCACTGATGTTTGTTCTTTTCTTTCCACTCCAGTCAGTGCAGATCCGACATAGCTAACCCCTGTCATTTTTTGACACAAAAATATTCAACAAAAATGAATAGTCTGTGTGTAGGATGTCCAAGAAGACCTCGGGGCTCAAACCTTGTGGCTCCTGTCGCTGTGCCATGTCGGGTATGGACCCCCACCTCGTGCGCCTCTGGTTCCTGAAGAGCGACCATGCCCGAAGTCGTGCTCGGACTATCGGGCAATAGTGCCGAAAGCTTTGAGTGAGCGGTTGCTAAAGCTGCCTGCGCGCCAGCACCTCTGAGATCTCCTCTGAGATCTCGTTCTCGCTCCCGGTCGAGAGGAAGGTCTGAGCACTGTTCCTGGGATCCATGTCTTCGTCCTTCCATTTGAAATCTTCGAAGGGGTCAGGTAAGAAGCACCATAAGAAACACAAAGTCGAAGCATTCTTCGACTTTGCCCATCCGTCACGAGATGGAGGAATGTTGGTGTTCGAGGCCCCGCTCCGTAGAGTGGGTTCCTGGGTCTGCTCCGTGTTTCCCTTCCTGACCGGTAGAGAGACCCGGCCAGTTAAAGGAGTTTTATGACACCATGTGTGCTATATTTGGGCGGCCTGACCCTGCCGGAGCGCCTTTGGGCCCTCTAGGCTTAGCGGAAGGAGCTCTTCTGGGTTCTGAGCTGGCAGCTCTGGCCGAGCACCCAAGGCTCCTCATGGATCCGGACCGGCGCTGGTCGCACCCATTCGTCCTTCCCACAACGCCTCGTCCGGCACAGAGACCCCCGACGTCTCTGGCACAGCCAGCCCCATTCTGATCCTCAACGACACGGAGCTGGTCGGTGTCCTCTAGCCTTATTCGGAAGAGCTGGGATTGAAGGAAGACTGGGAGGGGACGCAGGACCCCTTAGAAGTCCCGCCTTACACAGAAGAAATGGACTGGCATGCTTTCCCCTCCTTACCTGGCTATGGAGGAGGTAGCTTTCTTAGCCATGGTGGTGCATAGGGCTGGACCTGTAGCTTCCTACTGTGGCAGTCCAGACCAATGTCTTGACAGAAGTCCTGCAGCCTGGCGTCTCCACAATGGAACCCTTGCTGCCATTTAATGAGGCCTTGACCGTTGCTTTTCTGGTCCAAACCCAGCACAGGGGCTCCTGTGAATAGAACAATCTCCTGCTGCATCTGCCCTTTACCAGGCGACACTACTTTCCTCACCACTCACCCAACCCCGAGACCTGGGGTTCCAAGCCTCTACTTCCCATGGCGCGTTACCTTCTGCAGCCCAGATAGGGAATCCAAGAGGCTGGATAGCTTCAGAAAGAATTTGTTTTTCTTCCACCAGATTAGCAGTGCGGTCAGTAAACACAGCATTCTTTTGGGCCGTTACTCCCATTCCCTGTGGGAAACAGTTGCGCAAGGGCTGCCACAATTCCTGGAGGTGGCCCGGGCTGTGTTCTCTCAAGCTGTTGCAGACCGGAGAGATGCAGCAAAGTTTGCTATGCGCTGTGACCTTGGCACTACAGACTCGCTGGGCAGAGAGATTTCCTCGACGGTGGCCGTTAGGTGCCATGCCTGTTTGAGAACTTCTGGTTTCTCTGGGGATGTCCAAGCCAATCTGATGGACATGCCCTTTGATGGCTTTCGCCTCTTCAGAGATGGGGCAGATGCGGCGCTAGAGTGCTTCAAGGAGTCGCGGGCTCCAGCCCAGTTCTTGGGCCTCTGTCATACCGACCTGCGTCCTCCTTTAGTGGCTATACAGAAGAGGTTTCCAGAGGACCGTGCAAGTTCCACAAACTCTGATCAGGCCGGGCCACAATTCCCCCAACCCCCCCCCCACCCCCCCCCCCCTGTAGGAAAGTAGGATCTGCTTTCATGGTTACCCCCACCTTTTGCTTGGTGTTGGTATGTTTCAACTCGTCTGGCTTGGATCCTGCTGATCTGGAACCCAGTCACTCTGCTTTCTCCCTAATTGACCATGTACTTGTGTGCATCCTCAATTGACTACTGGTGTACCATTGTAAGTTCTTAGTACGTGGTACTAAGGTACCCAGGGCATAGGTACACCATGGGTCTCCCATGGGCTGCAGCATGTATTGTGCCACCCATGGGAGTCAACTTAAATTGGGACTACAGGCCTGCCATTGCAGCCTGTGTGAGTTGGTGCTTGCACCTCTCACGACAGATATGTCTCTTTATATATGAGGTCCTGCACTTAACCAAAAGTCACTCCTATGGCAGGTTCTTCAGTCCTGAGGGCAGTTTACTTGGTTAAAAGTGTGAGGGTGCCCCTGTATGAGAAGTACACCCCTACAGGCCCTCTATTCTCCAGGCTTTGTAAGTGCGGTCTGCCATTTTAAAACCTAGTGGACATCAGTCAATATGAGATATCTAACTATACTGTGGCTGCACTGAAACCGGTCATGTTTGGTATCAAACATGTCTGAATCATACCACAACACAGATTCCAGTGTTGGAAGTATGATCCCATGTACTGGGGGGCTCCCTTGGAGTACCCCCTATTCTCACGGTAACAGCCTTTCACGGTCTGACAGCAGGCTAGTGCTGCTGCTCACCAAAGACACTATTCTGCCCTCCTCCTGCTGCCGCTGAGCTGGATCAGGGGAAGGTAGAACAATAGGTTTCCTGTCACAGGGAGGTGTTACCACCTCACAGACAGGACTTGGTGTATTGGGAGGGGGGGGGGGGGGGGCTGCCAGCACCACCAGACTGCTTTTAAGGGCATATTTGGTGTCCTCCTTGCATATTCCAGTTTGACTCAGATAAGGGAGCGCTTGGCTCCCACGTTAAACTGGACAAAGGACATGGGACTATCCTCCCCGCTGTCCAGCCCCTTCTCTAGGAGGGACCCCCAAGTTTTCCCAACCCTTTCCTTAGGGTATCTAAGGGCTTACCTGTAGGTGGGTCCTCAGATTCTTCATAGTACAAGACTCAACGCTGAAACTACCTTTCTCTTCGATCATCTGGACACTTGGACTTTGCCTGGAACTGAGACTGCACCAAGGAAGACTCCTGCTGCTCCTGGTCTCGCTGTTCTGCAAGTTTTCTTCGTTGTCTGTGCTTCTTCCAGGATCTTCACCAGACCTGTGGGCATCAAGAGAGATTACTTTGTGTGTCTTTGGAGTGAAGCAGTCACTCCCCTGCATCTGCAGGCCCTGCAATGAAGCTGACCGGTCTGTTGCTCCTGACGTCACACGGACTTCGAAAGGCTCAGTAACACAGGTGGTGGTTCTGCAACTTCCTCGAGGCCTGACCTGTCCTCGCTGCAATTTTGAGGCCAGTATCCCTCGTCGGAACCGCTGGGACCAAACCACTGTGCACTGCGGCGACTTGCCATTGCCAAGGCTTGTTGGCTCTGCACTCCAGAGATATTCAGCTACAAGAAGCTCCAGCATCTCCTCCTGCCAAGTACTGAGTCCTCACTGCATCCTCTGCACTGTGGGCCTTCCTCCTTGGTAAGCTGCTTAAGGTCCTCTTGCAACTCCTGTGCCTTCGGCCTGTGGGTCCTCCTGAGGGTCTTCTCCCACTTCAGTAGGCTCCCCGGCTTGCTCTGGGCCTGCCCTGATTCTCCTGCGGGTACTAAGGCTTGTTGGCGCTCCCAGGGTACCTTTTACAAGAGACTTTTATTTGGGTCAGAGTTGTGCCAGTTGTGGAAACAAAGGTACAGTTTTGGGAAAGAACACAGGCACTGGAAAGCTGATTAACAGGGACCCAGTGCACATTCAGTCAAAGTTCATCAGGGAAAAGGTGGGAGGTAACCATGCAAAAAGGTGCCCTTTCCTACAAAGTGGACCGTATGCAGATAAAAGGAACATGGTCAAAGAAAACTATACTATTTCCACCTGTTGGACTTCCGGGCTATACATCTCACTATGAAGTAATTCCTCCCATCAATCAGATCAACTGTTAGAAATGGGGTCTGTAGTTGGCAGAGGTATGCACCCTATCCAAGTAGGGACCACCACTTTAGTCTAAATTGACCTGTGCTCGCCCTCTGGTAGCTTGGCACAGAGCAGTCAGGCTTAACTTAAGAGGCAATGTGTAAAGTATTTGTGCAACACTTATTACAGTAAAGCAGTGAAAACACCACACACAAATAATCCACACATGGTTAGAAAAATAGAGCTTGATTTATTGAACAAAACAAGACCAAAAACTACAAAAATCCAACAATTGGAACCGGTGTTAAGAATTTTTAAAGATTAAATTTGAAATATAATGCTTAAAAGTAAATATTGTTTAGGGGTTACTTGAGTCGTGCTGCACCGGGTCAAATCTGAAAACTCAAGCCAACCATGATGGAGCGCAGGTCAGATACAGAAGTCACGCAGGCCCGTTCAAAACCGTACCTTTCCGGAGGAGGTGTCGACTTCAAAGAGCAACCTCGTCAGTTCCGAGCCCCTTTGCGATAATGGCACTGCGTCACTGATGGTCCTTGCAGTTGGATCCTGCGTTGTCATCAAACCCCTTACAATGAATTCACTGTATTGTAGTCTGGCCTCGCAGTCTACCCCCTTACGATGAATGTGCTGCATAGTCGAGCTGCGCTGTCGAGTTTCTGAAGCAGCACTACGTCAAAAGCAAATGCGTCTGTTTCGACCAGCGCAAAGCAGGCAATGCATAGATTTTGGCAGAAGGCAGCTGCAGAACCCCTCTTGGAGGCCCAGGACTGGATTGGCACTTCTTGGCATGGCATAGTCCAGCAGCTGAAGCAGAGTTGAATGAAGTCTTGGTCACTGAGACTTCAGATCAGGAGGCAAGCAGCAAGGCCGGAGTCACTTGTTTTGGGGAATGTAGTCTGGTCTAGTCCTTCTCACCTCCAGGCAACGGGCAGCAGAGCAGGCACATCAGAGCAGGAGTCCAGCAGTGACAGTCCTTTCAGCAGCACAGCAGTCCTTCCTGGCAGAGTCCTCCGGTCCAGAGTGTACTGAGTTGGTAGTGTCAGGGGTCCAGTACTTATACCCAGTTGCACCTTTAAAGTGCACAAGGTCCCTGCCCTGGCTCACTACAGGGGGGTATGTAACTCTGTGTGGGAACAGGCACAGCCCTATTCAGGTGCCAGTGTCAACTCCTCCTTCCCACCTAGCCCAGGAAGACCCATCAGCCTGGTGATCGGCCATCAGGATGTAAATGTCACTCCTCTGCTCCCTTTGTGACTGTCTAGAGTGAATGCACAAAGCCCAGCTGTCACCCACCCGAGCCGTGTACTCCGACAGGGAGAGGCACAGAATGGTTAAAGTAAGAAAATGCCACCTGTCAAAAAGTTGCATTTTCAGACTTCTAATTTAAAATCCGACTTCACCATAGGTTGTGATTTTAAATTGTGAGTCCAGAGACACCAAACTTGAAATTTCTATCTTGTCCCAATTGTAAATTACACTTATAAGATGTTAGAAGGTAATCCCAATGTTAACCTATGGGAGAGATAGGCCTTACAGTAGTGAAAAACAAATTTGAGTTTTTCACTACCTGGGCATGTAAAACTTGAAATTACATGTCCAACATTTTAAATACATTGCACCCTGCCTTTGGGGCTGTATAGGGGCTACCTTAGGGGTGGCTTATATGTATTAAAAGGAAGGTTTGGGCCTGGCAAGTGGGTTATTTTGCCAGGTCGACATGCCAGATTAAAACTGCTCCCACAGGCTCTGCAATGGCAGGTCTAAGCCATGTTTAAAGGGCTACTGCAGTGGGTGGCACAATCAGTGCTGCAGGCCCACTAGTAGCATTTAATTTACAGGCCCTGGGTACATGCAGTGCACTCTACGGGTGTAGGAAGCTGACTCTGTATATACTACACCAAAATGAGGTATAGTGTGCAGAGTCCAGTGGAACCCCAAAGGTAGGCAGAGGTAAAAGTAGATAGCACCTTACTCTCTATTTGTGGTAGTGTGGGCGAGCAGTAAGGCTTTATCTGAAGGTAGGTTTAAGCATTTGTTGTACACACTCAACCAGCAAATGATGTGTCACACTCAGACTGAATTCAGACCAATGTTTGTATAAAAATATTAAGTTATTTTATTTCTAGAACTAAGCCAAGCCTGGCACAGGTAAGTGAAATAAATGCTTTGCAAAATATTATGCAGTGTTTACAAGTGATGCAAGTTCAAATGCAGTTGTTTGAAATATAGGTAAGTCAAGATATTGAAATTACTGTACAGATTACTTTTTAGTTACTTTTTCTACTCTGTGTGATATGCCTAGATATCACACTGGGACATTTGCTAGAGAAAAGGGAAATAAAATCAGTTTTGCACAATTGTAATTTTTCTGGTTTCCATACAAATCAACTCCACACTTAGAACATTTTTCAGAGAAAAACAGTCAATGGATTCCTATGGTGAGAAATGAAGTTATCGGTTACCAGGCAAGTACTCGGTCTTTGGAGTTGAGTTTCTGGGGTTAGAACAAGGGTTCCCCCAGGGTCGAGGATGCACTCTTGTTACACCCTCAGTGGCACTAGGGAGGCCGGGTGCAGAGTGCTGAGGCCCAATGTTATCCAATGGAGGATAGGGGGCCTCCGGTTGGTGGCTGCTTACGAGCAGGCCCCTGGGTTGTGGGAGCAAAGCTCCTGGTGTTGGGCTCAGAGCAAAGGGGGATCAGAGTTAGCACCTAAAGTACACCCGCAGCTGGTGCAGGGTGCTGGTTTGGCGTCGGGTGCCCTGTTGATTTCAATGGGGATTCTCCGGTTTCAACAAAGACTGCAGGCTCTGGGATGAAGATCTTCTGGATGTGACCACCGGTTGGAGAGGTAAGTTGTGATGCCTGTGGTACCTGGGACAGAGTCAGTTGGGCCACCCAAGGCCGTGGGACCAGGGGTGTCTTCAGGCGTCTGGTTTCTCTTACCAGTTCCGGTCGCGGGGATCCTGCAGAAAGAGGCTGCAGGCTTCGCTGGGAGATTCGAGGCAGGTCAGAGATCACCAGATCTCGGGTCCGAATCGCCGGGGAGACCTCCTCGTGGTGTTGGGCCGTGGGCGAATGGTGCAGAGTGGTGCAGACTTGCGGATTTGGCCGAAGCCAGAGTCTGGGGGTGAACAAATCCATTGTTCACAGGAGACAGTCTTTTC